>RXPK01000262.1:28917-628917 GCA_004143645.1 Protaetia brevitarsis | reverse complement strand
CAAAAGTCAAATAAATATTTTTTAGTATAGCTAAATAATCATTTGAAGTAAATAAAATAACTTTCGAACCTTATTTCTTTGGTAATAAAAAATTCTTTCGCTACAGCGAAATGATAATTATATCTTTGCTCTAAGGACGACATGCTATGATGACCTTTACGTTACATGAATACACAAATATAGCCAGTGATGCCGCCAGACTAGGTTTTTTTTTTGTTTTAATCGGCGACAAAAGTTGTTATTTTATATTCGGCTTATAGGAATGCGGTCAATTGTCACTGTATTTTATTTAGCAATTGCAAATATTCTTGGCAATTTCAACTAGGGACTTATATCGGTATTAATTTCATAACATTATAACAGTATTTTGTATTAACATACTGTAAATCCGTTCTTGATTTCAATAAAAAAAAGCAAATAGTTTTTTGTGCCATGTCTTGTGTTTAAGATATATTAACTGGTTGTGTTTTCTTTTAAATATAATAGTCATTCCTAAAATATTTGATATCGCACCCAATTATGCAAATGCAAAAAAAAAAAATTGCATGCCAAAAAAATTGCAACGCCTTGAAGGAGCTGAGTCATAAAGCTGACATTTTGGCAGTAACAATTGACAGTTTCAAGTAGTAATTCATAACTACTAGTTTTCAGTAATAAATCATAACAACTGAAAAAAAAAAGATACTAACAATCAGCAAGAATTTGTCAATAGAACGTCACATTCCCAGGATTGTTTATGCACTATCTAACTCTGCGAGGTATATTCTAAATGAGATGATGAATGGCATCTTGTGGGATCTCATCCCAGGCTTGCTATAGATGGCTGCTTGCGATAAACGCCTTATGTAGCGACCCATCATATCCCACACATGCTCGATCGGGTTTAAATCCGGAGAGCGAGCAGGCCTGGGGAAAATTTATACTTCCTCTTCGTGTATGAAGTTCTCACAGATGATTAACAGCGACTTTGTACATGCAGCCAGTTGTTTTGTTAATATTTCAGCTTTGTGACTGACCTCCTCAGTAGTGTTGCAATTTTTTGGCACGTAACTAACGTGATGTATTTTTTTTAACTAGTTTAAATGTCACTTACATACATCGAGAATTTATTGAAAATTTTATTTTTTTCAGGTGGCAAAACCCAGAACAATAAAAGCATGGATTTTCAGATTGAATTCTAAGAAATTATTCTAATAATTCTAGCAATTACTTGTTGGCGAAAATAAAAATAACTGCTTGTTGCGTATTTATGTAAGATTTTAGAGGAAAGATTTTTTTGTAATAGAAATTCTTTACCTAAAAACATAAAATAATTATAAAAAAGAATCTCTAGGGGAAAAAATAAATGAAATATATATAATCACTAAGATGATTCAAAAAGCAGTTAATTTTTTTTTTGGCTCAGAAATTTAATCACAATGCAGCGCTATATGGATGAGTTTTATGGCAGTCGATACTTATTTTTCGACGAGGCTTATTTCCACTTAAATTGTCATGTTAATAAACAGAAAAGTCAATACAAAAAACGTCCAAGGCCTCTCCACACCGCGGTAATCACAACTTGGGGTATTTGGAATAATTCTTTTTTTGATAATAAAGGATAAATTAAACAACGTGTGCAGGGTAAAATGTAGAATGCTCTACAACTTATACAAGCAATATCAGTCCCTCCAAAAATTACCTCGATAATAGTCACCAGAAGGAGGATAGGTTATGCCGCCATAATTGACTGTTTTTGCATTTCTGCTCTTCAAGAATGCGCCCTTGGTTCTAATACGATAGAGTTGGGGAGTATTCAGACTTTCATCCCGTTTTCCACAAAGAAATATTTTTCGAAGAGAAGATATATTCAGTGGATTTAACTTTATGTAATAGTTTTTATGGCGCTATCTTAAAAGTCAAGTGTACCACAATCGAGAAGATCTAAAGCACAATATTCCACAAGAAATTTAAAGCATCACTGCGAACAAATGCCGCCGAGATCAGTTTTAGGAATGTCAAGATATAAATGGAGCACATTTAGACAATATAATTTTTTAAGCAAGGATTTTTACATATATTATAAATAATATACAATGATATTATAAATTGATCAACTTGTTATTTTTGTCTTATTTATTTGGACCACCTTATATTATGCTCTTGGGCAAATATCCTGTAATACATCATTACCAAGTTCTTCGGTGTCTGCTTATTTTATACTAATTTAGTAAGGAGAGATCACTAAATGTTAACCACCATTTTTCCCTGGTGTTGTCAGGTTGCAGCCTAGCAGGTCCGACTATATATTGTGTGGAGCCTGGCCTTACACAAGACATCTCTAGCGCGGGACAATAGCTCTAGTATAAACAGTGCATTATATGCAGTAATACTGAAAAGGAAACTGAGACATCAAATAAACGATTGTAAATCGCAATTACACTTTTAATAGGAAAAATACTTGAATTCATTATTCTAATACTTTACTTATCACCCTTAATTATTATTATTATTAATTATAAGGAATAAAAAAACACTAAATTTAACCATATGTCTAGACACTTTCTGACATTATTTGATTAAGTATCTGAGTAACAGTCTGCAGCTAATTAATTGGTAACATTTGAATGTATTTTATTTGCACTGGGATTACGGTTAATTGTTTTTTAAAATGAATCGTAAGATATTATATAAATATTTCGTATACGCTACTTAAGTACTCAGGGGTTTCTTGCATTTGTATTGTAATTATGAATTATTAGTGCTGTATGTTTATTATTAAAATAAGAAAATAAAGAAATAATAAAAAAGAAACATTGCATATGATCGTCACCAACTTTCGGATTACAACGGCGTGCTCTTCGTCACTAAACCAGTAAAAGTGTTAATTACTCTATATTTCTCTAATCAGGTAATATTATTGTGATTTAGAATAAAGGATTTCCCGGCTAATGTTTTTCTTAATAACAAATATAAATTTTTATTCTTTAATCTCTCTTTTCTTTGCAGATGACATTTAAAGATACGATCCCCCTTCATTAAATGGCTAATAGCTCACACATATGCTTCGATTTCACCACTGCAGGTAATGCATATTAGTAATCTTCCTCTTTTTAACCAATAAGTAGTTATATTAACTTTTTTTAACCAGTAGTAGGTAGGTTGCCGTGATGGCTGTACGTGTTGTGCCTTCTAAATCAATAACATGTATATTATTAGACTTTACTTCATTAAATGTTAAATTTATAGTCTAATTTTAATCATTTAATGTATTCAATTATTCCTTTATATTAAGAAAGACAGTGTAAATATCAATAACATGCAAAATTTATTGATCAATAATATATCAAAAACATTTTGGGGGCATAAGGATTCTTACTCAACGTGAGTACACTTATTTTCAATATTTAAATGAAATATCAGCTACTATTCAGTATATTTTGGATTCTTAAATTTCAATTTATATATCAAAACAACTTTTAAATCTCTCACTATATTATATAATTATACATATTAAAATTTTAGTTTAAACTGTCATTTAGGAAATGCTAAATTTACACAGAAATTTAAACGAACTACACAAATACGTTCAACATACACCCCAAAGTATTTGAGAATGGAGTTTCCTGGCAGTGACAAACCAAATATGTTGCAGAAAAGTGTCCACATCAAAAGTATAACGCAGGTATCAGGAAATCCAGGGTAAAATCTCCGTCAAAACATCCAAGGTATACTATTATACTCAAAAGAACAAATACATGTACAATTCCACAAAAGAAAAGGTACTAGGATATGTTAATACAGCAAATTTCTTTTAATGTTGAAAAATCTTCTTGTATATACTTTTAGTCTGATGATAAATACATCAATTCACAAAGATCTCCTTTGATTTCGGATATATTGCAGAAATATAATTTAATTCATTTGACTTCGCCAAAAATAAAACAATTTTTTTAAGTAAGATTTTTATGAACAACCACCACGTCTCCATGGTCCTCAACTCATTGATTTAATACGAGCTACACTTGAGTCTCCACTTGGTCTCCACCCCTTTGAAGTAGTATCGATGCCAAGGAAACTAGATTCAAATCGTTACCATACGATAAACCTATACACCTAATTACCATGGCTACAATGCAAATTAATTAACACTGAATATAAAACACTGGATTTACAAACAGGTGTGTACATAAAATAATAATTACATTTATTATTAGTGAAACTCATCATATAACACAACAATATATGTATACTATATGTTATTTATCAATTTGGGGTCTAAAATAATAAATAGCTACTTGGCAGTCCATAGCTAATATTTTACAGAAATGCTCCAAGAAATTCCGACTTGACAAAGGCAAGCGAATAATGGAGGTTAACATTAAGTGGTTTCTCCTTGTCAGTAGAACAGTGTCCAAGATTACATACTCACTGATATTTATTTTCGTATTATTGCTACTGAAAAATCGGATTTTTGTGAATTCCGGTTGTATATTTTTTTCTTTCATTACCATGACGACTGATTCCGAGTAAACTGCTTTTTTTACACTTGCTGAACATACTATTTGTATACTGTTTTTCGTACAGTGTTCACAAATTTTGTAAGTAGTGTATGTCACAAGTTTAACGGAATGTAAGCAAGTTTGTAGCAAAAATAAAATAAACAAAAAAGTCAACAATTATAGTATTTTGCATGTAGTGATTAGTGGTAGGCACAAAGTACTTATTCATTACAAAATATCCGCTACTTCTTAATACTCAGAGTAACGAATTGTGGATGGAGTTGAAATCGAATATCCATTGAGTGTATTAGTGAATATTTGCTTTATACAGCATTTTTTTTTTAAGTTTAAATCAGTAAACAATACTCCTTTCTAGAAGCTCATCAAAGTCAACATCAAAAATACAAAATTCAATGAATTTCAATTATCCAAAAATTCTATACGTAAACCAGGTAATTAGGACCTTATTGGAATATACAATTTAGAAGCAGTAAATTTTGTTAGTTATTTTCCAATCACATATTATTAAAAGATACGTATTGCTGTGGTATGGCACCCGGGTTTTCGGAAATTTAAATGTGTATTTTTATTTATTCCAAATCAGCCTTGTCAAAACAATGATAGAGTTTCCACAATTTTAATATTTGTTTATTTTGAAAAAATTTTGTTAATTGATTTGATTGTTGGAATTATTTTAATTGTTTTGTGTAAATTAAATTCATTCAATTGTACATTTTGCGTGTACCAGTATTGTATATAGTTTATATGCTAGTATTTTCTTTGCGATGCGTTGCGGCTTCATCGCACGCAGATGTTGTAAATTTTTTATATGTACGATGTTATCCCTTTGAGGCACCCAGTTCTTTGAATGATGGCGGCCGTGTAAGTACATGTTTTTATTTTGTTTGCTACCATTTAGGTAATTTCGTTTAATTTTAAAGCTTTGTTCGTTTAATTTGATATTAATTCATCCATCAAAGAACTCTTTATTTAATTATTGCTGTTTTGTTTAATTGTGTACGCATTTTGAATATTAGATCAGTAATTATTGTAAAATGTTCTAGAAGATTTCGTGTTTTTAGTGTTAACAGTTTAAATTTTCCGTTTACTTTTTGCTGATTTGTATTTTATTGTTAATCACCACGGTTAAGGTGAAGAGAAGCTTTGTGCTGTTAAAATTAAATTTCAATTTTAAATTATATTTGTTTCTCCACGTGTAAATTATAGTTTGGTTTAAATTTCGTGACCGCGTGGATATTTTTTGTGGGATCAGATTTTCTTCTGGAACAAATCTTCCATTTTGTTTTGTTGAAGGACTTACATTGTCCTTTGTAAATGTAAATTCATGCAGGTTTTGATTTTGGCCAGGACTTTCAGTCTAAGGTTTTTATTTTGCCTGTTAATTTTAATTAAATGTTTTTTTTTCTTTTTTCTTTTTGAAGAATAAAATTTATGATTGTAAATATCATTTTAAATAGTTCTTTTATTTTTGAATCAACCATTTCAATCTTTGGGGATTTTAAAAGAAAGTCAATTTATTTTCGCCCACATTTTGTTTTCATGATTAGATCAATTCTGAAAATAACCTTGAGGTTATTTGTTCTTTTGCGCCCTTTTAAATTTTTGTACGCTGAGCTAGCTAAATTAATTTTGTCATTTTTCATTTCTTTAAACATATATGCTTGTACAATCAGTTCACAGCAGTATCTACAGCTAAATTACGCTTGTGATGAAGTGAAATCAAAATTAGTTTTTAGTGAGTCTGGCTTGTACGTCCAACGTTTACCGTTATGCCGCTTATTTTAGAAAATGACGGAAAGAACTACATGTTTTCCTAAATAAACTTGCATCAAATAGAAAATGTTCATTTTGTCATTTACAAGAATACTAGCTAATTTGATATATTCATCAAGAAATCGTATAAGCAGTTAACAGACATTTAAAGATCGAAGTTAAGGGGAAGGAAAAGCAATTACACATGTACATAGTTATATTTCAAAAAAGTTTCAAAAGTAAATTTTTTTATTTATTAAAACGAGTGTACTTTTAAAAAGATACTGCACATTATGTAATGCCTTAGATTTATAGTGGGATTCTATGCACATCTATCGCGCCTGAAAGGTTATCTGCAACACTTTAAGCATCGAAAAAACATGCTTACAAACTAGCATATAACCTTATAGGCGCTAAAGATGTGAAATGCTAAATAAGTCTACCATAAGATATTTTCACACTTGCAGATAATTTTACAGGTGCTCCAAATATACATAGAATAAATCTTTTACTGTAGAAAGTATTTACGACTTGGGTATATTAGCTAACTTTTACAAAAATTATATAATACATAATTTATAGAGTATATATTTAGAGAGGAAACTCACGTGCGTAATTTATTTAACAGTATAGTAATAAGTACCACAATAGCACAATATAATGCCTATAGTGTTAAAGTCGGCTTTGTATCTTTCTAGTTACAAATTTTTAATGCATTGCCAACGTATTGTTTACGTCAAAGATCACAAGCGTTTCATTTCAAAGTATACGCTCTATGCTAAGGCACACTTTCACATATCCTAAAACAACGTAAAATAAATAGTACTGTAGGTTATATAGTCATGTCAACGCCTAAAAACTTTCCTGCAATTCTCAATTTCAAATGATTATTTATTATGTGCAGTCCAAACATTTTTTTTTTTTTTGTGAATATCTAAAGATCACTCTTGGATACTGTCAAGAATCCATTTCATGTAACCCGCCATTCTAGTGTAAACGGCTGGTTTATCCTTCTTTCCACAGTGTTTGATTCCAAAAGAGACCAATCCTATGGCGGAATATTTTGGCGGTCCGTCAGTTGCGTCGACAAGCATCAAAGGTCCTCCGGAATCTCCATTGCACGAATCCTTATCTTTTTCGCCGCCTGCGCACATCTGAAGTTCAGGACTTAAAGTCAGATTTATACTGAAGGAACGAAGGCATCTCGAAAGCGGTATCGAAGGTATCTTGACAAACATTAGCACTTTGCTGGCAGTTTGTTTTGTCGCATTTGTAGCACCCCATCCTGCCACTTCTAATCGATTATTTGTATACAACTTTTGTAATTGCTTCCCATGTGGAAGGCAAATTGGGGAAACCCAACCTATAAATAAATGGTATTATGTATATGTACAGTTTATCTTTATTGTAGGTAGTGTTTGTTGTGGAAAGATATACTAGAAGTACTGTGAGATCGAATAAGACTGTCCTGATCCTATTTTACTTTCCGCGAAGTCCCGTATCAATATTTACATCCACTGTTCCGAATAAAGTTAGCTAATAAAACACAGTGGCGTGGGGAGGTTCTTGTTTGGTGGTGCATATGCAACTTAATATACACTAATGTCGGCGGGGTAGTGCACCAAAATTGCATCTAAGCATGCGTGCATTCATATAACTCTCACTCAAAAATAAAGTGATAAACATTGTACAAAACACTATATTTCTGATAACAAATACAACCAGGTCTAATTAAGGTATAAAAGGTTTAAACAATATATATAGAAAAATACACATTTATATCATATAGTAACTTATATCAGACATTCTTCATAATTTACACAAGATAGGTACTAAATGGGCATTAACGAACAGACGCTTTTTATAGTCATAGATTAATCTACAACAAAAATATAATATAAACTAAGAATTTTAGAAGATGTTACCTTAACGCACCTACACAAGTATAAAAAGTAGTCATTCTTTAAATTTGTCTTGAACCAATGACAATATTCCATACATTTTCCAAAATTTAGTGGTTATAATTGTTGCACAACAGAAATTTTATAAGGATAATAATGATGAGTTTTTGTTTTATTGCTTTCTGAACTGATTCATAAAATAAACCCACAAAAAAAATCGTATTATTTTTTATTACACCATTTAGTCTGACATTAAATAAACAAACAAATATTTCCACCGATTTGTTGTAGACTTTGTCGTTATGTTTTCCCATAACAGTGGTCCAAACATACATCTTTGATCACATTTTCAGCTAGAGAAAGTGGCTAGGTAATTTTCGCATCCCAGTATTTTCGGTTTGTCCAAAGGGTAGTTTCATTATAAATTTATTTCTCGGCAAATTTATTCTCATAAATTCTAAAGCATTACCGAGTATTTTCACTGTGCATCACCACCTTATTAAGCCTTTCGAAAATATGCCGCCAAAATGGATATACTATATATAATTTTGCAAAAAAAAAAAAACAAACACGTTATGCACTCAATGTGGAATGAAGGCGTAGACTTGAGAAAGGCAGTATGTTAAAACTAACAACGAAACCTGATGAAAACAGCAAATTTTATACACGAAATGCACGCCTATGTGGAACATCCCAAGTAGCACAAAAATATTAAATAAATATAAAAATTAAATATTTTTTATATCATAAACGACAGTTTTTTAAATATTTTATGCATATTACTTCGTAATATGAGTTTAATATGATATTCTAATATTTCTTTTATATGTATTTTTAATATTTATTTTATATTATTTTTTAACATTTATTTTATATAATTTTCTAATATTTCTGTTATATGTTTTTCAAATATTTGTTATATTAGTATAGTATATTTCAAACCAAGGGAGGAAACTGCTATTGCAAGTCTTGGGCAAGGCTTGGAATAGCATTTTCCCCCCTTGGTTTGAAATATACTATATATACTAATATAACAAATATTTGAAGATATAAATATAACAGAAATATTAGAAAATTGGTTTGAATACTATTTTAAGTATTCAGCAATAGTAAATAAAACTAATTTAATTGAAATTTAATATCATAAATATTTATTATAAACATTTCTATACAATATTTCGAATGATATCAGAGACAATGATAATTTGTCATACACACCAGCTGAAATTCGTAGCAGCACTTGCCACTGTTCGGAATTTATTATATAAATTACCTTTACATGATGTAATTATAGGCTGCTTTAATTATGGGCGTTGCAGGTGCTTGTAGAATTGACGAATTAACAAGAATGACTATCTCTGATGTAGATAACAGAGGTGATATTATTCTGTGAAATATTTCCGAAACAAAAACTGGAGTTTCAAGAAATTTTGTACTGGTGGAACCCCTCTGCATTGCAATTATCCGGAAATACTGCACTTGTTTCATAAGGCGGTGGAATATTAGATGTAAAACTTCACAGTGATTACAGAACAGACCTATTGAAATTCAATTTACCAATTCAAATTGAAAAAAAGAGTTTGTTATACAAGTGCAATAAACTGCTCTTTCAACGTTAACATAAATCGGTAATCTAATCTCTTGTATTTAACTTTGTTGCAAGTACAAGATTGTGTATCCATTTTGTTTATGAGTTTTGTAGGTTAAGTTCAATGCCTGTAAACCTGCATTGGAAAATAAGGGTAATATGTAGAATAGCCCGGCAGCCCCGATGATCTACTGGAATACTGGACTGGATGAGAATCACGATTGAGTGTTAACTTTTGGATATTAAGCACTTTTTAGCTACTGCTATCAAATAAAAGAAAAAACATGTTTAAGATGTTATAATTTCACATTGGCACATAGCGAAATAGTTACATCTTAAAAACAAAGCCCAGTTGTAAATATATTTGGCTATTTTTAACGTATCACGCCCTAACCTTATCCATTACACAAACGCCACAGGTGACGCCAACGCCATCATAAACAAAAGCGAACGAATGTGTACGAAGTTGCACGAGCTGTGGTAACATTTGAAATATTTAAATGATATAATATATATATTCTAATACAAATATTTTTTTTTAATGTAAAATACATATTAAAGTAATATTATACTTTTGAAAGAAACTAATGCAGCAAGTCAAGAATGTCAATAAAACAAACTAAATACTTAATACAGATTATTGGGTGTATTAGAGTAAATCAAGGAAAAAACAAGTACTCCAGTGACATATCTAAATTTGTAATATCATATGAATATGAATAAAATATTCAAAACAAAATATTAGATTTATAATAATTATATGATATTATTTTCATATGTGTAATATTAAAAAAACATTGTAATATTAGTTTTATATTAGGCTAATATTGGTTAAATATTATGTGCTACTTGGGATACGTCAATTTTGACAGTAAAATATTAGAAAACGCTGTGCTACTAATTTCATAACGATGTTTGGATGTAAATATTGATTTGCACATCGCGGAAAGTGGTGTAGGATCAGGATAATCATTCTCGATCTCACGTTATTTTGTATAAGCAGGATTAATTATATATTCAATTTTTGAACTTATTGGCAAGTAGCTATTTAATATGACTTCTGTGTATCCGAAAACAACTGTAAACAGAAAAAGCATAAATATATAGGTAGACTGGATATTTGGTAAGCGCGATTCCTTTTGCAATTAAAATAGTAGTGTAATCATTCTTGGTACGTTCAACGTTTACCATTATGCCGTTATGTATATTATATGCGCAACTTCAATTGTAATAGATGGTCAACAGGCATGGCAATCAATTATAGCCGATAGCCGTTTCACCACAACGGGTAAGCCAAGTAATTGTAAGTGATAGCCGTTACATTTCAATAAAGCAGGTCCGAAACGGTCCGAAAGATGTCGCCTACATATTTTCTCAGGTCTCAAGGGTCGTTTTGAAGGAGTTAACCTTCGAACAATACTTTCTTTTGGTGGGAGAAAGTACGTTGATGCACGTTGATAGCCCGACTGATGGTCTAGTGGCTTGCACGCTTGGGTATCAGTCGCGAGGTCGTCGGTTCGAGCCCGACGGACTGCTCTCAGAGTGAGGTTTCGAGGTTTTCGTGGTTTTCCTCACTCCTTGGCGAATGCTGAGAGACGAACACCTTAAGTCGCTTCACGGGCACATGCATAATAATAACTCATGGCTGGGCCGATGCCCCTGTAATTGGCGAAAGCTGTTGGGGATGCCAAGGCATGAATTATTATTACTATTACCATCTAAAAACACATTCTTACTTTTCCCTGCTGATATGACACACCTTGTAAACAACCTCGTCCTTAAGGTAACTTTATGTTAGTTGTCGAATGATTGGTTGAATAATTAAATGAATTGATAAATACTTGACGTTTAAACTATACGACTACTCGTTAGATTGTCGTGAAAATTTGCGACTGCAAATTGTACGACTAATCGAAGAATTCATTCGACAAATCGCACAGCATAAACGTACCTGACTTTTTACGGGCATTTGCTATGATGATGAACAAGTACAATTTAATTCATACGCACCTGGACATATTTTTGTCACCACTTACCATTTTTTAATCATACTGCTATCTAGCTTGTAATTAAGAGGAAATTTTCCTCTTAATTATTACAGTTTTTACAAATTATTGTTAGCAGAAATATGTACATTAATTTGTTATACATTTAGTTAGTTACTGTCAGTTATTAGTGAAGACTATATTAGGTGTAGCAGATTATTTTGAGCATTAAACAAAGCGATATAAATAGGTGCATTGATGAAAACATAGCTTAACTTAAGCACCACGCGCACTGGATTGATTCGAATTGGCCGAATCAGAAAGAATAAACAATCGGTAACAAGTTCTTACTGTACAAAAAAATAAAGTATGCTACTTCTAACAAAAAAGTCTCATAAAGAATAGCAAAGAAGTCTGAAATAATATTTTATCACCAAACACTCCTGCTTTAACCTAAGATATGCCCATGCAAATTAATTATAATAGGCAGCCGTTCCGTCGTGATGAGTAAGACAATAAATTACATCCACTAGATATTTCGCTGCAACGGGTAAGCTAATCAATTATAACCGATAGCCGTTCTGCCGTAACGGATAAGCCAATCAATTTTAACCAATCTCCATTGTAACAAGTAAAGTGATCAGTAACAACCGATAAACGTTTTCCTGCAACGGGTAAGCTGATCAACCACAGCTGGTAGCCGTTCTGCTGTAACGGATAAGCTAATCAATTACATATCGATAGTTGTTCCGGCGTAACAAGCAACCCGATCAAGAACAACCGATAGCCGTTCCGTTGCAACGGGTAAGCCGATCAATTATAACCAATAATCGCTCCGCAGTAGCGTATAAGTCAATTAGTCATGACCGATAGCCGTTTCGCCGCAACGAGTAAGCCAATTAATTATAGCTGATAGCCGTATCGTTGCAATAGATAAACCAACCAATTAGAAACGATAGCCGTTTAATCGTAATGAATAAGCTAGTCACAACCAATAGACGTTCCGGTGCGGTGGGTGTCCTGATCAATTTTAACCAATCGTCGCTCCGTCGTAACGAGTAAAGTGATCAGTTACAACCGATAAACGTTTTCCTGCAAAGAGTTAACCGATCAACCATAACTGATAGCCGTTCTGCTGTAACGACTAAGCCAATCAATTACATATCGATAGCCGTTCTACCGTAATGCATAGGCAGATCAACAACAATTGATAACCGTTGCTTTGCAACGGGTAAGCCGTTCAATTATAACCAATAATCGCTCCGCAGCAGCGTATAAGTCGATTAGTCATGACCGATAGTCGTTTCGCCCCAACGAGTAAGCCAATTAATTATAGCTGATAGCCGTATCGTTGCAATAGATAAACCAACCAATTAGAAACGATAGCCGTTACGTTGTAATGGATAAGCTAGTAAATTATAACCGATAGTCTTTTAATCGGAATGAATAAGCCAATCATTTACAACCCATAGGCCATTCCGTAGCGGCAAGAGAGAAATAAAGCCGTACAGGGTTTTGCAATCGCAGGTTCTCTACGCGGCACCGGCGTGGGAAAGAGCTTTGGCAGCTAAGACAAACAGAGAGACATTACAACAACTCCAGAGAAGGATACTACTGAGAGTAACCAACGCCTATAGGACCGTGGCTGGTGGAAGAGCAAGCTACACTTTTCAAAGCGAGGAAAGAGGACAGACCCCGGAAGAAGTTATCGGTGACAGAGCAGACTCTAAGAAGGTGGCAACGATTATGGGTTGAGGTGTGAGTAACATCGCAATGGACGAAGAAGCTAATCCCTTGGGTAAAATGCAATTTCAGAAGAACTGACTATTATCTGACCCAGTTTTTCTCCGGGCACGGACATTTCTGTTCTTATTTAAAGAGATTCCATATATCAGAGGAGGGCACATGTCGACATTGTGGGATGGAGGACACCCCCGAGCACGCGGTGCTAGAGTGAGAACAGTGAGCAGCGGAGAGACGAGAATTGTCCGTTGGAGTGGGCTGTGATTTGACCGTGCACACCATCGTGAAGGTTATGCTAGAGGACTCCGGTAAATGGAACCTGGTTGGGGCCTTTATTTCCCGAGTTTTGGCGAAAAGAGAGTCGGAGAAAAGAAAGATCCAAAGGCAATAGGACACCAATAGTCATAACCCGAACTCCCAATCCTTAATTAGGGAAGGGGGAGGTAGAGAGAAGACGTGAATTTATGACACCTCCACCACCCTCGATGTTATGTCTAAGAAGACAGTTCCGAGGGCCTGAGAAGGAACGGTTCAGGCGGGCCACTTGTCCGGTCAGTAGACCGCCTACGTCCGCAAAAAAAAAATTACAACCCATAGACATTCAGGTGCAGTGGGTGAGCTGAATTATAATCGACGAGCAATTTTAACCAATCGTCGCTCCGTCATAACGAGTAAAGTGATCAGATACAACCGATAAACGTTTTCCTGCAAGCGGTAAACCGATCAACTATAACGGACAGCAGTTCTGCTGTAACGGGTTGCCTAATTAATTATATATTGGTAGCCGTTCCCGCGTAACGCGCAGCCCAATCAACAACAAGCGATAGGCGTTCTGTTGCAACGGGTAAGCCGATGAATTATAACCGATAGCCGTTCCGTGACAGCGCATAAGCTGATCAGTCATAACCGATAGCTGTTTCGCCGCACCGAATAGACCAATTAATTTTAACTGATAGCCGTTATGCTGCAACGGATAAGCCAGTCAATTATAACCGATAAACGTTTAATTGTAATGAATAAGCCAATCACTAATAAAACTAATACTAAATAACTAATAAAAATTGACTGCTACTCGGCAGCAAAGAGTAAGCCAATCAATTTTAACTAATAGCCGCTCCGTCATAACGAGTAAACCGATCAGTTACAACCGATAGACGTTTTCCCACAAGGGCAAGCCGATCAGCTATAGCCGATAGCTGTTCTACTGTAACGTCAATCAATTATAAGCGATAGCCGTTCCGCTATAACACGTAAGCCAATCAATTGTAGCCGACGGCCATTCAGCTGGAAAGGCTAAACCACAGTATATATGTATATCCACTAGTTTCACATCGCCGGTAACATGGGTTTCAAACATGGCGCTCAAGGAAATTCGCGGTGTCGCATAGGTGGGTGAAATTGTAACTAAAACTATTTGAATTTGTTTACAAGCAAAAATATAACCTATAAAGCCGTTCCATTCTGTCATTTTGTTATAGGAGTGACATTGATGTTGTGCGATTTTCTGTCATTTGTCAGTCTGTTTGAGTATATAGGTTATTTTTGTACCCACTTTGCAATTATTAGTTGCAAATATAGCCGCCAAACGCCATCGCGAATTTCCTTAAATTGATAGACAAAACATCAAAGGCGCCGACACTTAGTGAAACTACTAGATAAGGTTTATGCTGTGGCTAAACCAATCAATTTTAGTAGTAATCGATAGCCGTTTCGTCATAAAGGGTAAGTTCATCAATTATAGCAATAACCTTTCTGCGCGGGCGAGAGTTATTAGAGGGGATAAAATGTTATTTCAGATCCCTATGCGTTTTCTGTCGGGATTATCTATTAGAATTGTATTTATTCGTACCGGATTATTTGGGAGCCACAACCGAATCTAGTAGCGCGTGGGGCTTTATGCGGCTCTGCGGAAAAACAAAGCGAATCAGAGACACTTCGGTAAACGTGGAGCGTACACTGTTTTCCTATTTGAAGGATGGGTATACCGTACTAAAACGATATAAATACGCTTAGCGAAAAGCATTCAATGTTCCAATTCCCATCAAATTTATAGCAACTATTTTTGGAATGATTTGCAGTAGTTTGTATTGTAAAGTATAAATTAAACAAACAATATATTGCCATTCTTTTGAGTATTGCACAACGTGTACAGTAATTTATCGAGAAGAACCACTTACCATTCAAGACCGCTGCAGCTTTAAGCCGTAACAAACTGATATCGTTCGCATATTCTGGAGTGTTGTACGACTGATGTATAATAATCTTTTCAATATCGATAGTCTGAATGGGCGCTGCACACACACCGTCTATACAATCTGGATCAGTAGTGACGTTATATTCACCTAATATTACGCGTGTCCTGAAAATCATAGGAATTTCAAAACAGAACAAACGTGATTGAATAATAGGTATAGTAGACAGAAATCAATGAGCACACTTATACAAAGCCGATATTCAAATTGTATGGTCTTTTGCTAATCTGACAATATATTTCTCCATTTTCGACAGTTGGAAAAAAAGAGGTTTCCCATGAAATACTGTTAGGCAATGCTCTGCGCCAGCAAATATGTATCGACAAGTTGCAAGTTTATCATTAAAAGTAATTCCTGCCAAACTCTCATCGACTCGTAGTTTTCCAATTCGTTACGTCAAACATTCTTAAGTCTCTTGTCACCACATGTTGCCTATCATGTTTGTGTTGTGATACAATTCTTGTCCTATGCACAATTTCATGCAAAAGCCTATATAAAAATGTCAAATGTGATATGTCAAACCACGAGTCGCACCACCGACAAACAGTGTCACAAAGTGAAAAAATAATCTTACAAGGTGGAACTTTGTGATACTATTTTCCTACAAAACAGCCAAAGAAATCCCATTTTTAATAATCAATGAACGGAAATTAATGCGAAATAGAAAAAATAGTATACAACACACGTGTTACAATGACTGTTGTAATACTCGCACATTGAATATTAGTCAAGTCAAATTTTTGTACTCATATTATAACGGACGTCATTGTAACAGTAGTGTTTTAATATACCATTTCATTGTGTACATGATTTAGAATTTGCAATATGTACTAATATAGGTTCTTTGTGTTTAGAGTTTTGCTCAGGAAAGTACTATAACAAATCATGTATTAAAGTAAATTAAAGGTTGCAAACTTCTCCTACACCCCTCACCACAAACTGCACTAAACTGGACGTATGTACACTGGCCGTCATATTTAATGTCGTCGTCCAGAGTGCAGTGATCAAAACTAATCACCATTTGCACAGATGCGCGTTCGGCTAGCGTCGGTTGTTCCAGGTAAATGATTTATTGGGGTATACAGTTGTAAAACGCTTCGCAAGTATGCAAACCAGGTAGATCTGAGATTATTTAATATCTAAAGGAAACATTTAATATTGTGGTTTGAACACAATTTGTGTGTTGAAATGTCGGCGTCGGTTGTTCCACGTAAATGATTTATTAGGGTATACAGTTGTAAAACGCTTCGCAAGTATGCAAACCAGTAGATCTGAGATTATTTAATATCTAAAGAAAACCTTCATAGTATTAAGGTTTTGAACGCAGTTTGAATTGAAATATCCGCTTGAGATTAAGGGACTTTGAAAACTAAAACTCTTACTTTATGTTTAAAAATAATGAAGTGAATGTATAAATAACAAATAAAGTTGTACTAATTACTGGCTTATTTATATTAAATTTTATTTATATATAATTTATTTTTAAAATAGGAAATGTATTAGAAAACAAGAGAGTAACACTTAATTACCTTTAGTTTCAATAAATATTATTATTGTATAATTACCCACAGGTAAAAAACGCAGTAAAATTCCTGTTCATAAGAAAATCACATATGTCCTGCATATCATTCATTTTGTTAACTGATGCGAGTTACAGGTATTTCTATTAAACGGAAATTTTAATAAACTACATAAATTAATATAACATTTAAAGTTTTCTTTGAATTTCAATAGCCAAATTAACAAATGCATTAATTCATTACATGCATTTCAATCTGGGGCAATTATAAAACACGGCCGCTTACGACAATTAATATGAATCCTCTATGCAATCCAACGAGTCAAATTTTGCTGAATAACGAGCTCATATACTTACATGGTAGAGCAATAAATTTTTAAAAACTTCTTTTTAACATTTATATGATGGATGAATCTAAATGAGTAACATGAATTAAAGGGAATACTTGCAACACAAAATTATTAATAAAATTTGAACAAGTATAATTAAATATGAACAAGGTTTAAAAAATTTATATATATTTACATGAATTTTAAAATATAAATATAATGTTTTTAAAAATTTATTGCACATCTAAACACTATTACGTAGATATCATTCAAAAACATTAGGCGTCGTTGGATTACATAGAGGATTACTGGTAATTATGATAAAGGGCCGAGTTTTATAATTGTTTGTAAATGGCAAATGTAAATTTAGGCAATACTCATTAATGTAATGAATTTATAATTTAGGTATTAAAATTTCAAAGAAAAACTTTATTCTGATTTATTTATATCTGGTTGATGTAGTTTATTAAAATTGTTGTTTATTACAATTAGGGTGTAAATCCCTTCATTTATCAAAATCGCTTTGAAAGGATTATTGTATTGACACTATGCGTAAGTAATTACAAGTGCAATTAAAGAAATATGGAAAGGTGGGAATATTACCTAATATAAGGGTTGATGTGCTGGAAAACATGCCGAGAAGAATGTTTCAGAAGGATTCCTTACTGGAAGTTAGAGGAAAAATAGTGGCCATGTCAGAGCTTGGGAAACCTATGCGGGAAATTGCGGAAGAAGTTGGGTTATCGGTAAGTAAGGTTCTCTTTCTATTGGTATATTTACAGTAAGTATTGATTAATGTGGTAGCTAAGAATTATTTGAACTAAAACCATTGTTGTTTTAGTTTTTAAAATCAGTTACATAAATTTCGTATTTTAATATATAGCAGAAAATTCATTTTAAAGTTAATGCTTACTACGTTCTGTATTTTAATTCACACTTACAATTAGTTCCTAGAATATGTTTGGCCGTTGATAAACGATTCTATTATTTTCAGATGCGACAAGTTCAACGTTGGATTGCTCGATATTCTAACGCGAATTTTGAAGACAGGCCACTACAAACGCTATCCAGGACAGGTCGGAGACGTATGCTGTCCGAAAATGATACGAATGACATTCTAGAAGTATGGGGACAAAGCCCATTTACCACATCAATAAAGATAAGGGAGCATTTGCAATTAGAATGCTCAACCCGTACAATACAGAGAGCGCTTAATAAAAATGGTATCCATTGTCGACGACCTGCGCGCAAAGTGGATATAACTGAACAGCATGCCACTGCTAGGCTGAATTTCGCACGTGCCAATATAAACCGAAATTGGAAATGTGATATTTTGTGATGAAAAAGTTTTTACATCTTCAGACGATACTTTGAAAGTGCTGTGGCGAAGAAACAACACACGGTATGATAGAGAAAATATTCAAGCAACAAGGAGGAGTGGTCGAATTAGTTGTGGTTTTTGGGGATGGATGTGCGCAGCTGGTCTAGGAGAAATTGTCTCCGTTACTGGACGAGTCACATCAGCAGAATATGCTGACATCCTCGAGAATATTTTATTACCTACTGCACGCACTTTTTTCCCTGAAGGACCAATTTACCTCGTGCAGGATAATTCTCCTGTTCATACCGGCAGGCCAGTACGCAATTGGTTTGCAAATAACGAAGACTTCATATTAATTCCATGGCCCGCCAAATCACCGGACTTAAATGTGATAGAGAATTTATGGTCTCTTATGGTGCGCAATTATAGGGAAGAGAGGGTAAATAATATACGAACAGTGGAAAATCTTACGAGACATGTGTATAGTGTGTGGGACAGACTAGGGTAGTCAATATTGTGAAAATCTTGTAGATTCGATGAATGAAAGATTGCAAGAATGTATCGAAAATAACGGGTACTACACCAGGTACTGATATGTTTACCACCATTCCTTAGAATTGTTCTTTTATTAATTTATGTTATATTGTTTTGTTTATATATTATAGATTTTTTTTTAATTTTGTAGAGTTATTTATTATATTTTATTTATTTTTATTTTTACAGAATGCATTTTTTTTTCTGGTTAGGTTTTACTTTTTCAGTTTCTGTTTGTATATGTTGTATATGTATATTTAATGACAGTTATGTAATTAGATTTTTGTTTTTAGAATTTTCTTTTTGTTAATATTTCAGAGTTTTATTAATTTTTTTTATTTTTATGGAATGATTATTTTGTTTACTAGATTTTATATTGTTTATATTTGGAATTAGCATGGTTACTTAAATAAATAATATAACCAAACTAAACATAGTTTTTTATTTCATATGAATTGAATAGCAATTTTACAGCGTTACTTACACCGCAATATTAAGTACTAATAATTGAACATTATTGATCCATTTATAAAAATAGTAATTAATAAACGCTTACAATAGCTAATATTTGTAGAAGCTATAGTTTTATGAACTCTTCCTCTGTTGTTTGCTATTTCCTGCATTTTTAAAACAGTTCATACACAATATTTACTATGAATACCGAACTTTATTTATTTCTATGTGAGTTTAAATTTTAAGAGTCAATTGGGTCCAGGTTATGAAAGAGATATTTCAATTAAAAACACGTTCAAACCGCAATATATAACGTTTACTTGTGATATTAAATAAATGAATTTTTCCACCTGATTTACATAATTGCGGAACTGTACACCCTAATAAATCATTCTGCAACTGCACACCCTAATAAATCATTTACCTGGAACAGCCGACGCTAACCGAACGCGTACCTCTTCAAATGGTGAGCAGTTTTGATGGTCAGTGCGCTGTAGACGACGACATTAAATATGACGGCCAGTGTACGTTTCAATGGCAAAGCTATCATTATCAGCAGAAATACTGAACTCTGTTTGTGGTGAAGGGCCTAGGAGAAGTTTGCAGTATTACCAGTGCAGTGATTATACCAGTGCCACACTTTGGAGTATTTTTGTCAAATTAAAAGTTGTTAAAAACAGCATAGAATAGAATTCATTCTATTAATATTATAATAATTCATTAATTTCATCAAATATAGATCAATTTTGTGAGCTGAATCCTTGATATTCTCTTTAAATTATTATTATGTTTAATGTTGATAGAATTTTATTACCTCGCAATCAAAACAACAAGGATTAAAAACAAAACAGTATTGTTCTATTCAAATTTAGCAACGTAAATGTTATTATGGTTATTGCTTTGTAATCAAAACAACAAGAATAAAAAAAAAAACTTTCCCGTATTGTTCTATTCAATACCTTAGCACGGTAAATTAATTTAATGACTAAAAATAATAGAAGCCGTAGAAGTCAATATTATAAGGATTAGCCGTTTCAGATCATTTGGCCACTACTTTTAAAAAATTCCTATATTTATATACATATGATACTGTTTGAGTGTAAGATGTTAGAAACTTATTATTTTACAAAGATATTTGCTAATTTTACCAATATAATATCTACAAATATGTTCTGATTAGAACACAAATTCGCAATATTATATGGAGTAAGCACTACTTCTACATTCATATAAATATACTTAGATTTTAGATATCTGCAAATAATGCATAGTTTGAAGATGTTATTAACAACATTAACAACCAGTTCAGGTTTTATAAAAAATAATAATTGTGATTCTGGCAGAATTTTAACGCAACCAATGGCGTGACGCGCTTAAATGTCAGAGAAAGTGGAACATCTGTTAACAGAAAAAAAAATTAAGGAATATAGCCTAAAAACTAACATCTAGTGTATAGCAATAGCTGTATCCGACTGCTCTAATAGGAAAGGACAGAATAATTTTGTTTATAAACTGGAGCTGTTTATGCACAAAACTGTAACTGTAACAAAAGAATAGTGGTTATTATATAGTCGTAAATAAGCTTTAAATGGCAGAAATATATACACTACAATCAATAAATTGAAATGCTCAAACTATAGTGGTATTATACTATATCTCAGATAACTTAATAAAAAAATTATGTAAAGAAAATTTAAGTAAGACTTATCCATATTATTAACCCAATTTTATCAACGGGAATATTTCCTAAAAATGTAAATTGGCTATTTTGGGGCTATTGCTGAAAAACATATTAATGTAACTGACCATACTAATTAAAGAGCAATTAGCTTGTTGGGCTCTTCTATGCTTTTTGAAATAGCCGCGTAAACACAGTTCTCTAAAATCGAGAAGTGCTCAAACTGGACTATGTGACTGCCATCATTAAATGGTGAAAGTTTTGGGGCAGCAAGAAATTCCAGTGCGTGATTAAGTATTGATTGCAGAGCCGTGTTTTCGATATGATTAATCGCAAACTCTTATACCAGTGTGTTCTAAATTAGGTTAGGTGTGGAATACCACAAAGTTCAATTTTATGTACCTACGTTGTTTTTGATGTCATTTGCTACGCGTACAATACCAACGCCTTAACACACAATCAAAACTTTGAATCTTCAAATAAAAATGTTTCAAATGTATCGTTATTATCAATGATTAACAAATTTGTTTTGAATGTTAGTAAAATACTTATTTTTGCTGCTTGATTTACTTTCCTCTCTTGGAAAGCCGAAAATTCTCAACATTTTATTTTATCTTTAACTACCACAATGAGTTTTGAAAACTTACAGTTCAAAAGTAACATCAGCATCCGTTTTTGGACACTGAATTTCAGGTAAATCTGCCGAACAGTGTGCAGCAGTCAGTACATATCTCGAATTGATTAATGCTCCTCCACATCTGTACGTCGTTTTGTTTGAACACCCAGGTAATGTATACCCTAATCTAGCTAGCCAAGGGTATTGTCCTAGTTGCGCTATATCTCCTCCTATTATCCTATCTGAATAACTTACTCCGCAATCTTTAGGAAGCAAGTGAAAATTCTTGTGGTCTTGTATACGGACTGCCCGTACTACACTTGTAGGAACCACTAAAAACACAATAAATACGTTTTCCATTGTCTTCAGTAATATTTAATTACGAACCAAAACTATGGAAAACATAAGTTAAAATCACAGCTACAATCCACATGGTTTTATTACGTGTTCATTAACTTTACACGCTTTAGAATGGCAATATTTTCGTAAGGATTTTATACCAACAATTGATTATAAAATATTGATTAGTCGAACAATGGATCTTTAACGTTTTCTACCTACGCATTTATACATAAACTACAAAGCTAGACGGTTTTGATTTCAGGTTGCATGTTGAATGAATTGTTGTTAAAAGAATTAATCAATATTGGAAAATTGCAATAGGAAGTGCTGGTGGTATCTTTTTTGTATCAAATACATTATTTACGGGATAATATTTGTTAAAAAAGTATTTTTATTTTTCTTCTTTTTCGGGGAGCGGCTTCAGTTCTTATTTCGTTTAAATGAATGACATAATAATATTATACAGTGACCTGCATAACTATTGCAACATGGGATTTTTTTATTACTAAAATATACTAAATTTTTTTGGGGGGATAAGTCGTGCAAAGGTTCCTAGACAAATTTATTTTGACGCATGTCACCTGACCATTAGTATGACGGTAAATTTAAAAAGTATGCCGTGGATCTGCAGAAAGTGAGATTACATAACATGATATCCGAAAAAGTTATTTAAAAAAAGTTGCTTAGAATTCAATCAATCAGCAAATTTTTGTAAACGTATTTTAAAAAATAATTTTTGCAAATATTGTTTAATTGAATTACAAATTTCCATTTTCGTTGTTTTTAGCAACACAACTGCAGTGATACTTCTAAATTCGGTTGATGCTCAAGCAATTTTGTCAATTTTTGCATAATTAACATAGATAATGACCAACAAAGCACGAACTTTTTTGGCATAACTATTTGTACGTATCATTTCCCTTTTTTTATATTTTAATATAACAAACGATTTTTAATTTAAATACAATGCGACATTAAATTTGATTCCAAAAATATGAAGGGAAATAGTCTTCTGTACGATCGACCCAAAAAAAGATGACATAAGGAAAGATACAACACCTCCTTTAATTTGATTTCCTTTTTCTTGGTTTTTAGGTCTTTAATATTAAAACATGAATGAATACGACGACGACGATAACGTTTCGCTTTATTAAAAAGCTTTTTCAAGTAGATATATAAATAAATGTAGAAATTGTAAATTGTAAATAAAAAGTTTTTGTTTAATAAATGACAAAATTGTTGTGTTAACTATGATTTTGAATATATTATGTTTTATTTAAAGATTGCATTTTAAAAATAGGTTGTTTTGATTATTTGTTTTTAAAGTTTGTAATTAAATAGTTCTTTACAAATATTTTATTTAGTTATAAAATTAAATTATATAATTTTGTGAAATATTGTATATCGGTTTTATCATTGACTGCATTTTTATGTTTATAAATTTGAATTATTTCAAGTATATTACGTGTTTTTAAATTTTGTTCTTTGTTTAAAATTGTTACGTTGTTGAAATCAAAGGTGTGATTTTGAGTTATTTCATGTTTTTTTAAAGCTGTAAGATTTTTATTGTATTTGTGTCCTTTTATTCTATTTTCCAAATATTGCATAGTTTCACCTATATATACACCATTACAATTTTGACAGTCTATTTTATAAACTATGTGTGATGTTTTACTTTTTTCAATTTTTGATTTTAATTTTGAATAGATTTGATTTTGTAGTTTGTTTGTGTTTTGATAGGCAATTTTGTAATTATATGGTTTGAAAATTAGATGATTGCATAACCGCGTTAGATTAGATCACGGTACAAATAATACGGTATGCTCGTTTTGAATCTCAAATTCGTCAAGTCTGGTCAGATGACGTAATTAAGGAGCGTATCGAAAACAATAAAATACATGTATGGTAAATAGCAAAATGTTAAAATCCAAATTATTCAAAACTATCAATTAATGTAATTCAAATGCAGCTTTGCTTTAAAAAAGCCCGTTTTAAGTTGAAATTTACTTTATCTATCTTGTCGCCATCTAGTAGCGCTCGTGTTTATTTCTATAATTGTAGCGAATTTCGTGTGTGTTTACAAAGTGTTTTCGTGGTTTTTCTAGACAATTGAATCGTGAAAACACCTTAACGTTTGTAAAATATGTTCCGTAACCCCGTCCGGATTTTTTAAACTTACCTTTCGCATTAACAAAACCCTCACGGTCGAAATCGATTTTAATATAATAATATTTATATATGTGGCGCCATTTATGCTCCTATCTGACGTAACTTTCGTATGCACGTAAGCATACCGTATTATTTGTACCATGGATTAGATGTTTTGACTTTAAAACTTCCGTAAATATTGAGAATATGAACAAGAAAACACCAATTATAGATGAAATTGTTTTGGTAAACTTATTATTACAAAAAGTATTTAGTTATAATCATTTTGTTCTTTTAGGGATTTTCCATAGAAACTTTGCCCCTTTAATTGAATGAGAAATAATAATAATGAGACAAACCGTTTGTTTGTCAACATTCTTACTTTACGGGTAAAGGTAAAATAGATATATAAAGTGGATATTAATGTAAGAGTAAGTTATATAAACTCTATTATAACTGAAATAAAAGCAACTTAAATTAAAACTACTTACAAAACTAAATTATTGTTTACAAAAATTAATGATAATTAAAATGTAAGAAAAAAAAATCAGAATTATTATTTAAAATCTTTTGGCGGAAACACAAAGGTTTTAATTCTGGGAATGTAAATCACTCGGTTGCGGATTAAAATAGCATTTAAAGTAGATATGTTAGAATTACGTGTCTGAATTCGTTTTAAGAACTTGGGTCATAATTTTTCAAAGTAATTGTATATAGAAAAGACGATCGCTTACTAAAATACACATTAAGAAAAAAATTAAGAAACCTTTATTTTTCATGTAGTAGGTATAAAGTTAAAACAACACAAACATTGGAATTATAAAATACAACAGTAGGGGCGAGAAAAATGGATTTCTTTAACCTCTCAACTAGTCTGTGGGTGCGCCACTATTCTTTTCTCAACCTAAAATGTACGGCTGCTGACAAGAACGAGGTCGTCTCTTGTTAGCTTTGTTTATCCGATCTCGATATCTTTTTCGTTTTTGAAATATTGCAAAAAATGTGTTTTTAGGGCACACTTTCAGCCCCCATTACACCGCTTAGAACCAAAAACGGGATGCTAAAAAATAATACGTATCAAATATTTTTCGCGGTTCTACATTTTTACCAAATTTTATCAAAATCGGAGATACACTTTTGAGGTGACTTAACAAAATATTGCGGCCTATGTCTCCTTTCCCTTCCCAGATATTAATCCTGTAGTGTTGTGAGAAAAAAAAAAACAATTTAACCATTCAGAAACATAATTTTATCATTTTAATCTTAGTGTTCCTCCTTCTCTGTTGGAAAAAGAGATTTAATCATTTACAAATTATCCTCCTCCTCTCTCGTTCTTAAACGGTGTTAATGCACCTCTTCCACCAGTGTTCTGGATAAAATAATTCACTCATTTAAAAAAAAAGGTCCTCTTCGTATGAGGTATAAAAAGGAAACATTTGATGAAATAAACAACATTCATTTTATCACTACCCAATTACTATAAAATTTGCTAGAATTAAACGGTCAATCATATTATCCTAGGGATGCATGACGCTTCAATCAAATTTTTTGACATTTCTCATAGATATTACCGAAATCTTTGTTGTGCTTGAAAATTTAATCAAAAAGAAGTGGTGAACAATGGCGGAGGTTAACGAGAATGTAGCGGATGAAACTAAGCCGGCTGAACCTGAAACGGACGATAAACCGGCTGATCCTGCACCAGCCGAGAAACCCGAAGAAAATAAACCTGAAGAAAGTAAGCCCGAAGAAAGTGCTAAACCACCCGAGGAGAAACCTGAAGACAAACCCGAAGAGAAACCTGAAGAGAAACCTGAGGAGAAGCCTGCGGGAGGTAAACCACCAGATGAGGAGCCAGAAAAAGAACTAGAGCCTGCTTCCTCGAAAACAATTTTCGATGTCATTGGAAACAAATTTAAAGATCTGTACAAAGATCCGTATAAAATGAAAATCATTGCGTGTGCGATTATATTTCTCCTTGCTTTGGAGATGGCACGGGAGTTAAAGCATATTTCGATTCCTCTTTTCCTGTACAAACCTTTCAGGAAACTGCAAGATGTATACAAGTGTTTATCACGTATATTGTGTAACTAAAATTACAGAAAAGGGAGTTACGTAAATTATTGAAATAAATATAAAAGGATGTGCGTCTAGTATTTATTTGATAATGTTAATTTTCCGAATTTTTGAGTATCTGTCCAGAATATATTTTGCGAGCTTTCATTAAAAGTTTATGGAGAAGTAAATAAGTGCGAGGTTTAATTTTTTTTATGGTAAGTCTATGGGTGTTGATAAGTTTAGCTAAAATATTTTCGACTTCCGGTAATGTCCGCTTATACCAGAAGTAGTTGCCAAATTTGTTAAGTATTTTTATTTCAAATTTATATTCTACTCTGAATTTTATGTCAAGTTTATTTAATATACCGTGCATCTGATGTTTATGCTTTACAATATATTCGCTTTTTTAAATAATTTTGTTACGTAGTGGTTCACAAACTTTTAAGTTGCTTGCAGTTGGTGCACTGGAATTTTTTAATTTTCATTTGTAAATAATATTCACCAAACAATGGGTGGTAACTATTTTTTTAAATAGTTATCCCTAACTTTCTCTACACCCATCGATTGCCCGTCAAAAACTACGTATAAACGTCAAAAACCGTTTTTAGCTGAAATTGATACTTTAGAAGATATTTCAGAAAAAAAAAACTGTCGCAACAATGATTGAACAATTATGCCAATAACTGTCACCTGTAATAAGTAAATACCATAGACGATGCCGTCAGCATCTTGTTCTTGTTTAATATTTACACAAAATAACTAACAGGAAATAAAGAAGTTATTTTAAAAACGAATAATTAATTCATTTATTTTTTACCAATGTTACTTAAAAATGCCACTGCCTTATTATAAGCATTTCGTTATCCTCCGTGGTAAATATTTGTGCGTTGGGTGGTGAACGGTTTTTGCGTCTAATTTATTTAAAGTGTTCTTACTCTCAAACATATCTTCCTTCTTTAGTAACTACATTGTTTGACCATGGCTACCTAGAACCGACGTATGTACTTGTAATAATTATGCTGTGACAGTTTTTCTGAAAACGGTTTTTGACGTTCTTACGTCTTAATTTCTTTGTAGGAAATAAATATTCCATTTGGTGCATGGTATGTTGGGCAAATTTGACATAAAATTCAAAGTAGAATCCAAATTTGAAATAAAAATACCACCTTTCGATTTGCAATAACAAAGTTGAGAACTGCTTCCAGTATAAGGGAACATTACCGGAAGTCGAATGTATTTTAGCTGAAAAAAAAAAATCTCGCATTTATTACTTATACTTTATTAACTTTTAATTTAAGCTCATCTTGAGACACACTGTGTAAGTAAGTAAGTAAGTATAAGTACTTTATTTCAAAGAGGTACGCAGTACATAATAGAAATGTCAAAAGAAAAAGAAAAACAATAAACAGAAAATACCTGTGTGTACCTACAACACATATTAATAAAAAAAAAACAACTGTTAATTTGCTATTTCATAATATGTAGATTATGTCGTTACTTGATTGCACTCATATGCTTATAATTACAAATGTGTAATAGTAAGGTTTTATGGTAGGACTCTCATTACCTACTTATACCATTAATTACCGTGTTTATTTATTTTATATTTACCTACTTTTTTCTTTCTATAACCTACACCATGCCAAGGGTCCCTAAGGAATCAAAAGACCCAGCTGCAATGAAAGCCCTGTTATTGCATAATCAGGAAATATAAATAATACGAAAATTACAGCCGCAATAAATTCAAATTTATTCGCTTAGATTTTTTTCTACTGATGCCAGGCAGTTGCCAACCTTGCGCACCTTTCAACAATGAATTTTTGAATAGTCACCAACCACTTTCCTTGCATTTCCGGTATACCTCAAAGAAAACGATCTGGGAATTCATAAATTCTGAAAATTCTTAAACCTTGCGCCTCTAACAGACAGAAAAGTTCATTGTAATCAACTATGATTTGATGAACGCATGTAAAACAGCATTAACAAAAGTAGCCGTTTTCAAGCTAGGCACTTTCCAGTACCAACGATAATTATGTAATACTTCTTACTTCCACTCTATATACTGTACTTTAAATTTCGCGCCAGATATCCAAAATAGCGCCGCCTGGTTTTTTAGGGTATAACTACGTGCTATAAAATTGACTGATAACCATTGGCCATAGAAAGTTCTAGCATTTGCCAAGACAACAATACAGATCCATGACAGATCTGTGATTTAGGTTGGCAACAGGTTATGTTCTGTGACAGAAGTAGATATTTGAAGTATTGTGTTTGAAGTTTCAAGGGATACTTCAAAATGTTTAATATATTTTTGGACAATAACTTTATTATAACCAAAAATACATTTAATTTAAGTGAAATTCATTTGGATATTCACTCAAGAGTAGGTTTAATGAAGTGTAATTTTGACACATATATATTTCTTATATACATTTTTAGGGTTTGAGTATTGAAGATTACTATTTACTACACAATGGGAAAATCATTACTTCAGGATCTAACGTTGAACGTGGGGATATTCAAATAGTATTAAGGGCATATGGTGGTAAAGGGGGATTTGGGTCTATGCTAAGAGCGATTGGTGCCCAAATAGAGAAAACCACTAACAGAGAAGCTTGTAGAGATCTTAGTGGTAGAAGGTTGAGGGATATTAATGAAGAGAAGCGGTATGTTTCAATTTAAACTGCATTAGTAATGATTAAAATAATTTATTTATCTCTTAGATTAAAGAAATGGATAACACAACAAGCAGAACGGGAGAAGGAGGCTGCTGATCGTAAACAGAAGAAATTAGAAAAACTTTGTGAAGAACCAAAACACGAATTTCGGGATAATGAATATGATAAAGAACGTTCTCTATTACCAGAAATAGTTGAGGATGCTGTAGCGCAAGGGTTAAAAAAGGCTGGCTCAACTGTTGCTGTTAAGAGAAAAATAAATGACCGTGATGATTCTAAGAAGAAAAAACGAAAACTATGGTAAGTACTACTCTGGTTTATCAAATCTATAAGCTACGTTAAACTGGTATGCTGATGGTGTAATGAGTTGTCGTACCTATTTCATTAGTAATTTTGTATTGGTTAATACATCCTGCTTTCTTATATATATTTTTTTTTATATTGAATCTGAAATATCTGGAAAATAATCATATAAAAATGTAATTAACAACTGAGGCACTGGGTTTTTAGACAAAAACTAGGTCACAACTTTTTTTACTTTAGAAATTGCAAAGGTGACATCTTTTGAATAAATATTGTTGTAAACATATTAGTTGATAAAAAAATGTTACACATTTCAATTGCACAATAAATTTTCATGTTTTGGAATAATATGTTCGGGCTTTTTTAAGCATTATTTAGAAAATTCAAAGATAAAGCAAATATCAAATAAAAACATTCTATTTAAAAAACAATGTACCAGAATATTTTCTTCAATTTCAGAGTATAAACACACCTGATCATTAAAAGATAGATCTTTTAAAACATTTGTTTCCCTGTTTATCACTTTTTTCAGAAATTATTATGCTTTTATTCATGCATGCAAGCTTTTCATATGTGCATTATATACCAGAGGGTATATATAAGCAGCATCCAATAATAATAGTATATCAGAAGATTGTGAAATAAAAGATTAAGGAATAGAGTTTGTTAACGTTTTATTTATTAATTGTAGGATTGATGATGATGTTGACGATGTATCGTCAAGTGCTGAAGACGAATCTGATGGTGATGATACTAAACAATCTTCTCTTGAAAGTTCAGAAAGCAATTCTTGTGATACCTTAATCAACGTTAATTCCCAAAATAAGGAATCAGAGCCGAAGAAGTCAGAAGAAGAAAAAGAACATCCAAATGAAATTAGCAGTACGAGTGAGAAAAATAGTGATGAAGAAACTCAGATTGAAACATATAATACAAACACACTACAAGCTACCATATAATATTGTATAGTTAAGGTTTAAATATTGTTACTGTGTATTTGTAATAAGGTAAATAAATCATTTTGTAGATATTTTTGTTCTAAACTTGATATATTTTTTTTTATACGACTTCTGTGCTGATCATGTGTGTACTTGTGATCTCTGGGCTAAAAAATAAAATATTCTGTATATAATACGGAGTGCATAACTTTTTTATCTCTGTAGCTCGAAAGATAGTAATTCATGTCTTGACATCACCCTACAGCTTCTGTCAAATAGGCAATATTGCATTATGCCTGCGCCATCGAGACTCGCCCCCAGCATTTGCCAGAGAGTGAAGACAACGACTAAAGGCTTTGTGAATGCAGTGGCATTCGAACCATGTCTCCGTGCGTAAAGACCAAACGTGGAACCCACTAAACAATTAGTCAATGTGCTTGACAATAAATTTTGTGTAGAGAGAACTTTTGTTATTAAACACCATTCGTACTAGAATTGGAAATTTTTGCTTTAGATGAAATTAAATGAAGTGCTGGGCATTGTGGTCTTGTATTTCAAAATAAAAATCTTGCCTTATTTGTGTAATATATTTTTTGAATAATACGTAATAATAATAAACACGTTTATTTAGAGACCATAAAAGTAATATATTGTTATAGGATAAGTCTAATGACAAAAATTTAAATGTGTAGAAAGTTAATATAAATGTAAATCTGACAACAAAGTCAAAACAAAGTTAAACCAAGAAAAAGCTAAAGCCACTCAAGTAGCAGAGTGACGTAAAATGACGTTTAATAGACGTTCATATCACGTCTTAGACGTAATATCGACGTCTATTAAACGTCATTTTACGTCTGCTAACTGGGCACTGATTAAAAATTCATCCAATAAATCGTAATGTAATTCGATGAAATAATTTTTCGATTTACTTTAAAAAAAAAAATAAATAGCTTAAAGCCTGTAAACAGAGAGTTATTCTCGAAGATCGTCAATTTAAGTTGAGGAATACTAACGTCATCAGAGTAAAATAATCATAATCATTACTTTGTTTTAATTCGGCTTTCATACATCCCGAATTCCTGAAACAAACTACGACAAGAGTCATCCTGAATTTGTATGGTTTCTTCTGCAGCCAGAACGCTCTAACGCAATGAAAACTAGGACATAGTTTTTCATGACTTCTAGACTGGTTATATCTGCTAGTCTATAGAACACGTAACATGTTTGAGATAGTTGTAAGTATAAATTATCGACGTGTTGACGAACCTAGATCACAATCAATAATATGCAAACAGAACTTTGGTAGAGGTAAGCTATTGAATTGATCGTCCTCCAACTCGTAACTGATGGCTATATATGCTACGTCTTCTTTTTGTTCCTGCGAATAATCATAACAGCGCATGTAATTATTTGAGAACCAACGAGTAAATTTATTAATTATGTTACAAGAAATTTCAACTTCTTTTAAATCGTTAATAATGAAAAAATAAATGAGCATAAAATAGAGCCTTATGGTACTCCAGATCCGTCGTTAAGTATCATTTGCTTCGTAACGCATAAGTATGACCTTTAGTCAACAGAAGTAGTTTGTGGTTAAGCTCAGAAGCCTGGCCCATGAAGCGGTACACATTTTTGAGTGCATTATTTATGTTGTCATAAATCTTGTTTAAGAAAGAAAGTAAAACAGTGTATGCAGATTTGACTTTGACAAACAATGTTGCAACATTATGTATCTGCCCGGTATATTTAGTATTATAAGATTTATTTAAACGAGATGATCTGATGGCATCTTATGGTATCTCATCCCAGGCATGCTGTAGATGACGACAAAGTTCCCGTAAGGTATTTGCTGCTTGTTTAGCTTGCTTTTATTTATTAGGTTTGTTCGAACATGCAGTTCGCGAACGGTTCACGATCATGTGAACCAATCAGACAACGTATTCCAGTTCGCGAGAACTCCAATCTGTTCTCTGATTGGTTCACGTGATCACGAACTGTCCGCGAACTGCATGTCAGTAAATTGTGATTATACAATGTTTTTGCTATAGTTAGACTTATAGAACTATATTGTGTACTGATTTTTTTTTAATTTTTGTTGTAGTAACTTATGAAAACTGTGGTAGGAACTTAGGAGACAGGCTCATCGTTTCGTTACCTCAGATTATACTGTGGTATACGAATCGTAATATGCAAATTAAAAAGACAGGGCGTTGTTTTACAATTTATTTATCCAACACCCGCTGTTACATTGTGTACATCTTGCCATATTATTAAATGGAATTTGGTAGCATCCCGGATTTACGAATCAACCGTGTTCCGGGACGCAGTGCCAATTTTCTGGGCCTATTTACTAAAATTTTGTTAAACCTCTTCGACAGGTACGCTGATTGCCGTGTTGCTTTTCTTCGATTCCGGTTTCTTGTGATCTCCAGGTACGATATCTCTCTCTTCCTCGTGGAAGGGCGGCACCGCTCTTCCGCTCGGTATTGGCTGCTGGGACGGCACCGGATGCGAAGAATGCACTAACCGACCGATAAGACTGCTTGCTCGTTCTTTACGTGCCCTCACCCATTCATGTGTTATAACCCTATCCAATGTTAATCGTAATGTTATGTCGGGTTCCAGAATGTGTCTTACTATTGATTTGGCGCTGGACGATATAGTATCTCTTACCTAGATTATTATAATACAATTATAAACTTATATAGCAATTTAAGAGCATTTCTCTAGAAGTAGATGTAAGTAAAAACGATAGAAAATTCACTTAAAAAAATGCTCACGACTTGATATATGTTTTTTTTTTCCTTGTTAATGAAAGACAATTTTATGTATACTAATAAAAAATTAAGTTTTTAATTTTTATCAAATAAAATAATAATAATATCATAACAATTGAATGACATATGCATAACGCGATGTAGGCAACAAGCCTATTGTGTAATAAAATTTATGTGTTGTTTCATTTTCCGCGATCCTTCTGACTTTCTCGATTATCAAGTGGACGGTAGGCGCATGCACAAAGCTCAAAATTAAACGTACAGGTTACAAAATCCATCTCTACTGGGTTTTAAGGAACAGGCCTTTTCTCGACAACTTATAGTCGATAAGTATTCTCATTGATGAGTTGATATTTATTAAGAATTTTCGTACCAAGTATATGTTCTATTTCATGTATATTCGATTGATACCAACCCTTTTCTGCTTATAAACATATCTAACCAATGAAATTCAATTGAAATAATGAGGTAAGTGGGCTCGTGAGCTCGGAAAGATGTTGTGCAATGACGGCACGTTTCGATAACAAAGCTATTATCATCAGCAGTAACGCTTAATTTAAGTTCATGTAATGGTCATAGCAGGTAATGATCATAACTTTCCTATCGAAACCTGCGTCCAATGTAGTAAAATTTGTGGTAAGGTGGTTTAAAGTGTATAGCATAAAATCAAAATATTTGTTCCAACACAAGTCCGGAATTCATTCTCGTTCGTTCGACTTTGCACATTTAATTTTTTTCTGTGCCAAGAGAAAGAATATAATTCGGGTTTCCTGAGATTTCAAATTCAGTATTCCTACAACTTCTCTGAGTCGCTGCAGAACTGACGGGTATTGTAATTTGAAATTCTTTCTTAGAAGCAAGTATTTGAAATCCGCGCATGCGTTGATCCACCTGTATATTTACACCGGCATGTGAATTAAACGCCATCTATTGGGATTCTACTACACTAGAAAAGTTGTTTCAAGTAAAACGCAAATTTTAAATTCAAATTAAATAATTCGAAATTTGTTAGAGATTTTAGAAAATCGGAATGTTAAAATTCGATATTCTTCCGAACTGCAGTTCGGTGCTTGTGTTGGAACATATTAATTATTCAAAAACTCTTGAGTATTGTGGTAGTTCTAATTACTTTATTTATTTAATACACCATTATTTTACTTCTGACGTTTGGATAGATTTTGTTTTTCCATCTTTTTCAAAGATCCATGTTTTGTTATTTTTTACTCGCTAGAATGAAACGTTAGAAGTAAATAATGGTTTATTAATTAAATAAAATAATTAGAAGTGCTACAATACCTAAGAGCTTGATTAAAAAGAATTACAACTTTGCTGGCCAGGAAAACCCAAATAAAATTAATTATTTAGTATGTCAATACTATATATTCTAGAACCTGCTTAATGATTTTGACAGTTTGCTTTATACGGACTGTAGAATCATTCAAAATTACATTGAAATGAATGTTACACCAAATTCTATATTTATTAAATAATATTTGGGAGTTACTTTCTTGACACGTCAAAATAATAGTAATAGCAGGCACAGCTGATGATGCTGGTTTATATCAAAACTATGTAACCAAACAACTAATGTAACTTGTTTAAGCTTGATTTGCATTATACTTTTTTTGCCTAGAAAAATTTCTAAACTAAATGGCATATTAATTTCAGATTGAATTTCTTGCGTTTATTTAAACATAAATCTTTGCACATGGATTTTTAAAAATTTTACATTTTAAGGCTAGTGAACGCGTAAATTGCAAATGTGCATGTTGAAAAATATAAATAAAATAAAAAAATTCAAAATAGTCAAAATGTATCCGCAAAACTCGAGTACATGCTGTGATAATTGGTTATGACGTGATTTTAGTTGGCAGTTCTGTAAATCGTTCTAGTGTCTAAGTATAGTATTAAACTTGAATGTAAATTAAGATTTTGTCTAATTTTAAGCTACTTTCCACTATACAAACTTGCAGCAAATTTTTGATTTGCATAATTCAAGTCGACATAATTTCGAAAATAATCACACATTCCCAGGTGAAAAAAGTATAATGTAAATCAAGCTTTAGGTTAAAGAATTAAAGAGAATGTTTTGTTGAAATCAGATTGCATGTTTCGACGTTTAGGTCATCTTCATCATCAGATCTACGCCCATTGATCAATTTTGACGTGTAGAACTTTCTGTATAATTCTTTAATTTAACCTATGAACGTTAGCTGCATTCGTTCGCGCAATAATTCAGAAACACGTGATTACAATCACTGACACGAACAAAAGCAGCTGTTGTCGATAAGCGGAATTTAACGAAAGATGCAGATTTCGTACCCTCGATCGAAATACCCAATTTCGTGTCATTTGATCCTTAAGCAATTTCCGCAGATTGGAGTCGTCGAAGGGCATGGACGCATTCAGCATTATAAACAAGATTATGCCTAATGACCACACGTCCGAGAGTTTTGGATTATATGGTGTTCCGTTGACGACTTCCGGTGCCGCATACGCTGCTGATCCACAATAAGTTTGGCTCAGCACCCTGCGTCCTTCGGCGTCGACGCAAAAGCGAGCGAAACCGAAGTCTGCCAGCTTGACATTGAAGCGCCGCGATAGTAATATGTTCTCGCATTTTAAATCCCTGTGGGCAATGTTTTTGTTGTGGAGATATTGGAGGCCACTCGCCATTTGGCGGAACCACAGTTTCGACTGCTGCTCTGGTACCACACCATTTCTCTTAATAAAATCCAAAAGATCGCCATTATCGGCGTATCTGCAACGACACTACGATTCATCAACACGGAAGGTAAATTCGTTAAAAACGTTAAGTTATAGGATACTAGAGAATTCACATTCGCGCATGATGTCAAACTGACAAGCAAATGTCAAACTATCTAGTAGATACAAAAATTTAATTTTTTATAATATTACTAAACCAATGGAGGTGTAATTAATCCTACGACAATGAGAAGGAAGTGGCTACAAGGATAGAATGTACTTTACCTCATAAATATAAAAACTCTGGCTCCTCTCTGCAAAATACTGTGCACTTGAATGATATGCGGATTTTCAATTTTCGTAAGTATATCCAATTCCCTTGGAAAAAATTTCTCTAAGAAATCCCTAGGTGCCTTCTCCTTATCAAAAATTTTGCATGCCAAGCGCATCTTCTTACTATTATTCGAGCCATCGACGTAATCCGCCAGATGGACGGTGGCGTACGAACCCTGACCGATTTTCTTCCCGATAAGGTAGCCTCGCTGTTCGAGAGCGTTCACTTCAGAATTACGTGGACTTAACCTCGCTGAAGCCATGTATAAGTAACGTGTCAAAACCCCCCGACTGTTGTAACATTTAAATTTGTAAGGGATCTCTCGCTTCAAACCATCATAGCACTATAATTTCTTTAACATCAATCCTTCATCCGAACTGTTAAAAATGAGTATACAAGAAATTTTAGAAATAGCCCAAAAAATGGCAATTTTTAATGACAGGAACACAAATATTTTGTCACCATTGGAAACTAGATTTTTTTATTTGAAGTTTTATTAGTCAAAAAGCGTCATTTGTACAAAGTTTGGAACATTTTTAAAAGGGAACATTTACTAAAACGATCTCGCGTTTAACTTTCTGGATTCGGCTGCGTGTCTTCCGCATTATCGTCTGTTGGTTCTATTGTTTGGGTGTCCATCGCTTCTGGATTGTTGTCAATGTCAGTGGTTACGTCAGTGTTGTTGGCAGCTTCTTCTACAGGCTCGTCTTCGATTGGAACAGGTAACTGTCGTTTCTCATCCGCATCTTCGTCTTCACTATCCGTATCTCGATCTTCACCTGGATGTAGCGAAATAAGACCATCGTGCTCTTTAACTTGACAGTCGCCTGGTTTCTTCCATTTATTTTGTGCCTTCGATAAGAAAATAACATTAAATTAGAAACATAACGCCGAAGATTTGCGGTAGCTGGCTGGACTAGATCAATACTAAAAACGATCTGGTTAGCATGTCAACGGATGTCCATTTGAGACATTTCCAACTACACGAAGCCACTGTGGATATACCAAAGATTGGTAAGTAGAACATATATGCGTAAACGTATTGATGAAACTAATTTTCCAAAATATTTACCAGTATATAATAACTAATAGGGAAATATGGTAATCTACACAAGTACATATATAGCTTTGTTCTTTTAGATGAACTGGCTGCGCTAGTTCAAGTGCTGTACACTGGAGCGCTCTTTTTAGTGCAAAAGACATCAAATACGTTGTTCTTTTTATCAGTAGTACAGTACAGTTGGTTCTAGTACAGCGCTAAAGCACCAAGGCTGCACTAGTTCAGCTAAAAAGAACAAACCTTATGTAACAATATTAGGGCATGTGTGAAAACTTAAAAACCATACAACAGCGTATCAATAATTCATACAATTACTGCTACAATTTGATGGTAAATATTGATACAAATTGTACTTGTCCCTGTATGTACTGTAATGTGTTACATATAAATGTAGTAAAATTTCCTACAATTTTCTCTTTGTGTTATTTTTTTTACTAATTGCTGTACTAAAGAATACTTAAAAAAACATTTCAAACTACAACAGATATTAAAGTATATGCTCAATTGTATGAAATATACTGGTGTTATCGTTCATCTTTTGTGCATTTAGAATGGAATTCTCAGTGAAATATCATAACAATAAACACATGTTGGGGAGAACTACATAATATAGTGTGTAAAATGTTCTACTAAGCAAATATCTGCAACTTATAAAGTCATATTTCACAGCCGAAAAATATAGGGGAAAAGTGCTACAAAGGGAACAGTGTTACGCAAGTTTCAAGTCGATACCCATAATATTAAGTAAATTTAGTTGTGTTAAAGTGGTCATGTGTGGTTGTTTGTCGTGTTGTCAGATAAAAAAGATATTTTCGGTTTATCACATTTTGTGCAATTACAAACCTATTAATTTGTTATTTATTTAAATTATAATAAGGTATTTATGTTCATAGAAGTTTGGGCATCTGTTTTCTTCAAGTTGGTGCCTCTAACACTTTTAAAGTAAGTTTTGCGCCCTATTTTTTTGGAGTGCTACATTTTATAAAGGGGTTTATTACATTTTATTACACCTTAGTTTCAGTATATAACGCATAGTGATAGAATCATATTAGATCTATCGTTTTACACTTTAATCTCAATGACAAAGAAAGATTCCAAATGATATATAAGATTTTTTCATATTACAAAAATTTTCTTTAAGTTTCTGCCTTTTTCAGTGACCATTTTAATTTATTAGTGAATAAAAACTATTCAGTCCAAAAATTGGCGTTTTTATATCTTAAGAAAGAGTTATAAAGAGTTAACGAAGTAAGGATACGTTGTGACGCTCTCCAAATCTCTCTTCTACCTACGTAATTCTTATTTACATTTTATATTATATATTTATTGCTTATTTATTATACGTGTACATCGTTAAAATCTTTCTCTTCATCTGATTTGTATTTTATTTATTGTTCTTATTATTGACTTGTAATTTTATTTACTGATGTGATATATTTGACAGATCAATCTATCTTATTTTATATGAGACAAGAACATTAATTAGTAACAACAAATCACTTATGGTATGATTTACGCTAGTGCATTGTAGTTAATACTTATTGTGCATTATCCCAAAACACAATGGAACATTCAAACCAATACAAAGATTTCTGCTATTCATTCTGATAGCGGATTAAAAAAAAAAAAAAAAGCTGATAGGGAAATTTTTCGATTTAATGAACAAATTCAAAGAATCCTGTACTTCCTTCTTTAAGAATATCTAAGTCTTTTTTTATATATTGTTACATTTTTTTTACGTTAAATTATTTGCGCATATTCAAATTCTTATAAATTTTATTTTATTTATTCATTTATTAAAGTATAACTTTTTATTCGTTCATATTTTAGTAAAACCTAATTTCGTAGTTTCTTTTCTTACGACTTCATCTTAATTTCAAAACTCGGAGAAACTAGGGACAAATTACAATACAATCTCAAGAATGTACTGTAAATCACAGATATTCTTATACGGAATTCTTTCAACAAACGGAAACTAGCATTTTTATTGTATTTATAACGTGAGTACAGTAGTTGATGGTATGAAGGAAGAACTTACTTGGTAATAATCTTTCATCACTTTTACTTTTTCCATATAATACGAATAAACGAAATTTGCCATTTGAGTCATATCTGTACCTCCATAACGTTTGCAGTTGGTACCATATTGTGATGCCGATTCGTTGGATATGCCTCATTTAAGACAAGTGAGAGGTTCGTTGTTCTTGACATTAACTAGAAAAAAAAAAAAACGATGTCTTTTAGAAAGAAAATTCTGGTATAGTTATAGACTACGTACTTGTTGAAACGCTGGGGTGAGTTCAAAACAATTCTGGAATAAAGAAACTCTGGCGAAAACGTATAAACCAAGTCTTGCACGGGACATGGCCACCACCAAACGGCGTACATCTCTTAAGTGTCCAACTGCTTTTGTACGAACTAAAGATAACAGTATGTAGTCATTTTGTTGACCTTGGTATTTGTCAACAGTTGTAACCTACGAACGGCAAATTATGGATTAGTTGTCACCTTTTCAGCTGTACAGTTTTTATATTTTTTTTTTGTCAAAATTAAGATATTTCAATGAAATGCTAGAGTAAAGTGTTGCATATCGATGCATAAATATTCTAAGTTTCATTAGTAGTACGAATAAAATTCGATTAGACCATGTGTCGAAGCGTTCCATAACTATCCTAATGTATGTCGATAAAACCATGTAAATATTCTAGTAAATAATATTGTAGAGAAAAGCATTTATCATACATTCTGTACAAAGCATCTCTGAGAGAGTTGCCCAGCGAGTATAACCATATTAGGGTTGCCACCTTTCGTATGTATTCGGCATTGTCAAAGAAGAACAAGAGTCTCAAAACGAGGACAATCCTCGCGAAACGAGGACGGGTGGCAATCCTAATCCATATAATCTAAACAATAGGCTATGCGAGTAAGGACAAATAACAGAGCAAATCCTTACAAAATAATTAAAGTTGCCTAAGATTTATTTGATTTAAAAAAATCGTGCATTAACTGGGACAGAAGATTAACATTCGCAGAATTTGACCTTTGTAGTTTCCACTAAAGGATTAAATGTAATAATAATGGTGGCTTGATTTTAGTTTTAATTCGTGCGTTTCAATCAATTCTTTGTATTTTCCCTTCTCGCACTTGATTAGTACAACACGATACATTTTTTTACATAGACAAATTGTTATTACAATATACAGTGGTGTGCAAAAAAAAAATAGGTATAAAGCAATTTTCATATAGATACACTGGTAGCAAATATATTAGTACACATTAATGATTTATAATTTTACTACGAATGATCACCGCTCGCAACACAGAAAACATTAAGTCTATTTAAAAATATTATTTGATAGGCAAATATCTAATAAATATGCAAAAATAAGCTGTGCAAAATGATAGGTACATTTCAAAGTAAGCACTGTATTCAAAAGACATATAAAAAGACAACGAATTTTTACAGTAGTAGTATTTGGTAGTGTTGCCTTTATTTCGTAGCATAGCCCGACATCTACATGGGATAGAGTCTACCAAACGTTGGCATCTTTCAACGGGGATAGATCGCCAATCTTCTTGTGCTGCCTGCCACAGTTGTTCCTTATTTTTAATGCGGATACCACTAATTGCCTTTTTAATATCCCCCATCGATGCTCTACGGGGTTCAAATCGGATGGCTGGGAAGGCCATTGCATTACAGTCGCTTGATTTTCATCCAACTATGCTTTCACTGCTCTGGACGTGTGTTTTGGATCATTGTTCGCAACATGTGCAGCGGCATGTTGTCTTCAGTATAAGGAAGCATTCGGTGATCCAGTATGTCGACATATTCTACTTGTATCAGTTTTTTTCTTATCCACACTGTGGGACCTACACCATTCCAAGAAAAGCAGCCCCACAGCATTATGTTGCTTCCTCCGTCTTCTACGGGCTTGATGGTATATTGGAGTGAAAAATCCTGTCTTTTTTGGGGTCTTACATATTGATACATTTTATCACAGCCAAACAGATTCACTTTTGTTTCGTCATTCCACAATATATTTCACCATTTCTCTTTGGCAAACCATACTCTTTGACAAATATTTCATTTGCTTAAGAGGATAACTTTTTTTGGTCTTCTCGCCCGTAGATTGTTTTGTATAAGTCGTCTTCGAATAGTAGAGGTATTAATACTTAGTTGCAATTCCGTTTTGATGATGGTTGACGTAGCAAAAGCATTTTCCTTACAAAATCTTGCTATTGCTGCATCTGCCCGAGCAGCCGTTTTGTTTAGTCTACCACGTTTCTCCGTCTTTTCTCGCCATTTCACAGCGTTAAATACTTTATTCGTGAGCAGTCTAAAATAAGTACTATGGCTGTATAACTTTAAGTGCTTTGCTAATGTTACGTTCTTCTTTAGGGCAATGTCTAGCGCGTCCATATTTAGCTATGAAATTAAAATCCCAAGTAGGCACAATTTATAAATTTAAGTATATTTACCTACAGAATAATTTCACTTACAAAATTTAAATTTTGGGTTTTATGATGAACTTCTTAACACTTAAACTATCTGTACCTGTTTTATTGCACAACAATGATTCTTTGTATTGGCGGTTTTTACAAAAAATGCAAGCTAAACTCGTAAATTGGTCACTGACATTACGCGGATTAATAGGTATACACAGTTTTACTACTAATAAAGAGATGGCGTCCTTGTATTTAATTTAAATAAACAAAAGGAGAACTTAAAATATATCCATATTTTTTGCACACCACAGTACATATACATGCAGCCTCAGTAAAAAAAAAATCTTTCGAAAAGCTTTACTTTCTGAATTAACTTTTGAACTTGCACTTTCTGTTTTAAACAGATGCTATTGAACTTCTCTAAATAATTGGAGTTTCCTTATTTATATTTAATAGTAGTAAGTACCCACCTTATGTGGCCTGCCAATGAGTGGATTATCTGCACATCTCGTGTTAATTACATCTCTTATAAGGTGCTTTTGACCGTTATAAGTGGTAAGGATTGATATTTTATTCGCTGGATAACCAATTAATCTCATGAACATAAAAACGGCCACGCAATACTCGGCTTCTGCTAGATTCTGCATGCAATAGAGATTATATGAGTTATATAAAATGATAGCTATGAGGTTATATAACATTATTATATTGATATGCATGTGCTCACTTGATAGAAATAAGGAGATGGTTCCGATTCCCCGACGTCATTGAAATCTTGGACATCTATAAGTTGAAAGTCGTAGGCAAATCCAGCATTAGCTAATTGATATTCACACCAATTTAAGACATGACTCAAATTCCCCAATTGTTTGTATCGCCATCTGTATAAGTTGCAAATACTAAAAGATAATCACTTGATTAGTTCACATACGCATACAGTTTTTAAATAATTTACCTTGGCCGCGAACGTCCTTGTCCATCTAGATCAACAGTTGGAACGCCTAATCTGACCAACCTAGTAAATAAACTTTGCTCCATATTTGAATACTTCTGAAAAGCCATATTTTTAATTACAGGCGGTAGCTGATGATGATCACCAATCATTATCCATCGCTTAAGCCTGTTGTAACCGTCTTGAGGATTTTGCAGAAGGAGCGGTATAAACGTTTCGATTTCCAAAATCTGCGCCGCTTCTTCCATTAATATATTATCATATTTGAATCCTAAAATTATAAAACGATATGAACGTCAACCTGCTAGCAATAGATAGAGGGTCTACTACTAACCCATTTCAACTAATTCTTTCCGCTTCAAGGCGGCATGGGTGCAAGTCATCGCGATTATCTTGGCTTCCTTCACCAATAAATATTTGGAACGATCCAGGCCTGAGCGTAGAAGTTCGAAAGCTCTAAATTCTTCGAGTTCGTCAAAAATATGTTTTATGTAACGGAAGCAACTTTCGGCTATGTCTAGATCTTCTTCAAATGATTTCTGTTTAAACAGAGGTTGAGGTGCGTTTTCGAAGAATCGCGTGAATGGAAATTCTTTCGCTATTATTTCCACAGGAACAGCCTGAAAATGTTTCGCAATTAGTTCCAAATGACGTTCATTCATTATACATACCTTATCATTTTTTGGGCTAACAATACTTTCAAACTGTTCCCACCTTGACAATATTTGATATAAATAAAAATGCCCCGCTGTTTCGCATGTGTAGGCAACATCTCCATTCACTTCTAAAGACTCTTGTAATCTTTGTACTTCCATCAATAAATCTAATCGTTTAGCGAGAACATAGTTTACTCGGCCATATCTATTGTAAGAGAAATGAAAATAAAACCGCTTATACAGAATAAAAAAAACAACTATATTTCACCTGCTGAAATCTTTTTCTGTTTCCAGGGCTTCTTCGCCGTGACCTAAACGTAACAGGTGCCTTTCGTCTATATCCAATTCAACGATTTTCTCAAACAACTGATTCAGAGCTTGATTGGAATGCGTTACTATCAAACGTTCTTTGATTGGGGAAATTGTGATAAAGATTGGAAATAATTTGGACAGCTACATCAGTTTTGCCGGTACCTGGAGGACCAACTACGAGTGTTAAACCAGGTTGCATACCTGATTTTATCGCTTCCACTTGCGTTGGTGTAAATGGTATGGTATTTCTACGAAATTTAAATTAGTAAGTCAAGTTTATGCAAGTTGTCGTACGACGAACTGCAGCAGTTGATACATGGAAAATTATTTGCCAAAAAATGATAATTTGTTAGTTTACTAATAACAATTTGGCTTGTTAGATTTTTCTAATGAATAGTTTTCCAAATACTTATCGGAACACTCTGTATACATTCCTGCAAGTATTAGGTAGGTATACTAAAGTTAATTCTTACTTTTTTGGCTCATTGAACAAGTATGGCCCTCGTTTTGGAATAATATGAGGTTCAACTATGATAATATTCTTTTTTTCTTCTTCATTTGTTTTTCCAGAATCTTCAAATGTTAATCTAAAATTTAACGATTAGAGGGGAAAAATCACACTGATTAAGTACAAATGTACCTAAATGGTCGAACTAATTTCTTTGGATCATCGGTTTTCACTTTAACCTCGTAATTTGGAAAACAGGACCTTAAATGATCCATATCAATGAAAGTGTCATTGAAATCCATAGTAGATATTTGATTTGGCATTTTGCTATAGTTGGCTGCGCTTGGATCTCCGTATCCCAGTATTATATCGTGTAGCCATTCGGGCACTACGCACTCAGTATTCATAAGCTCTCTAATTGTTTCTAACACGGCTTTAAAATTATTTTCTTTTGGTTTCCGTCGCAATAAAATATTAAAACCTAAAGGAAATATATATGTACCTAATGAAGAATTAAGGAATTTTTTTATGTAACTGACCTGAATACACATCGTCTTTTCCATCATCAGTGTAGTTCATATCGATGAAGTACTGATTGCTATCAAGCCACACGCGATATGTTCTTTGATCTCCTGGCAAAACTGGTCTAGGTTCCGGTCCATCTTCTATTACTCTGCCGTTGTTATCCAGCATGCCTTCAACCTCACAACCTCTAATGCATTTTAAACCTACTTGTGGTATGAATGGCTCTTTGTAATTATATTTTGTACCTGCGCATGAAGAATAGTTGGTGTTAAACTTTGGCGGTAAGAAATTGAGGGATTAAATAACTTGGAGTGCCAAACAAAGGTGGAGAACAAATTCGACATGTGAATGCAGCATAATGATTTTGTCTGTTTTATTAGCTCGAAATACCACGACGTTAGTTTCAACAGTGGTAGAATCCAGAATTATCTTGTTGACACTAGATGGAGTTAATGACTGTAGGTGACTGCTATCTAGGGGTACAATGCGGAAATGACTTTCTGCAAGTTTACGTATAGCGTCGATTTCAATAGTTGGATGTTTATCGCTAGATGGACGCTGCTTATGGTTATAGTGGTGGCATTTAGTGAGAGTGCCCGGAGACGACGTCACTGACGACTATTATAGAAGGATCATCTAGCGCCAAAATCAAAAATTTGCTTTTTGACAGATTTCGTGTAGCGCCGACATTAAATTGAATCTTATGGAACTGGAATATACTCATGAATATCTGAAGCCAACTGCAAATCAAATATTGGCGTATTTCTATTTTGACCCGTTGACGGCGACATTTTTATTGAACAAATTTTGACAAAATTTTTACTCTTTGGGTGGTAATGGGTGAGAATTTGATTGAAAAATAATAACACCATAAATACCCCGTATTAGGATAAATAAAAATCACTAATAACCCCTAAATTTGACAGAAGCTGAGGAAGACATATACGGGCATGAGACAAGGTGAAACAGAAATACGTCATGTTTGCTGTCCTTGTTCGCATCAACGCCTTAACGCTGTTAACGTCAGACACTGCTCCAAGTTCCTAACATACAGTTCAGTGGGGATTGATTTTTCAATAGTTTCCGCGTTTGAGGGATACATCTACGATTGCCCCATCTAGTGATGGAATCCGGAATAACTTGGCAGAATTCATAAGCCTTGTCATAACCAGAGCTACGCCAATACCAGCGCCTTTCGAAAAATAAAGTATTTTAAATAAACCGACTACATGTAATTATAGAGACTAACATGATTGGCTCAACTTATGATTGCTCTCGCTTCCCTATCCCTTTCATCGCTATAAGCCAATTACACGCACTCTCTATTATCGCATTCAACGAGGGTTCTCTGTGTATGTTGTTTCATGGTATTGCGTAATTATTTTTAGTATACTCATTAGTAAAAAAAATATTCGCCAGTTTTTTTTTAACTCAAAACAAGTTAGAAACTAATACAGTCCAAATCTCAATAGTTGTTGCTCTGATGATATTTCCATGTGGATTTGATATAGCCGAAAAAGTTGCTAAACCACACTATACTATAACAGGCAATTGAAAAATTCATTAAAATTACTAATTTTTTCAAATTAACATTATTATATTATTTTCCTTTCCAATTTTTAATTGTTTTTATTTATGCTGCAAAAGTACATTCATCCATTTTGTTGAACGTATGTTCAATATTATTATCGCACGTATGTATCTTATGACAATCTATCAAATAAATATTAGGCTTTATATGGCGTATTATTATTTATACAAGCTAGTATTACCTATTGGATTCGGTGGCTGGACTGTTATCAGAAAGCAGACGTCATGTTTCCTTAAGTTCTCCCATTCTGCCTTGATTTCCGGTCGAACGGCCAAATTGACGCTTATATCAGCCCGCACCCTTGAAGGTCGTTTTTCGCCTAGATTAGATAATTAAAAGTGAATAAATATGTCGTATAATATATCATTCCTATTGTGTTTTCTTATTTTTAAAGCTTATACAAGTTCAATGTTGTTAAAGATTTCAGTTTTTTTCTTATATATTCAGTTCTATATCGAAGAATCTTTAAGACAATTTTATATTAATTTCACAGCCTGAAGAAGACCAAGTTTGGTTGAATCGTGTTATATAAATTAAAAGAATTTATTTCAGAACAGCAGCATTTTTGTTTTCGTGTTACTATAATTTATGACACTACAATATATTTGTATTTTAACATCAACTTACCAATATTTGGTTTAGCAACTTCAACCACGGCAAAACTCAAGATAGGTTGAGCCATCCTGGCCCATCCACCCCAATACACGTTGCCATCTTCAGCTCTCCTAAGGATTAGTTTTATTATACACAATGTAATAATAAATAAACAAAGTGTAAATTCATATACATAAATACCACATATTTTTTAATATTTATTTCCCTGTATTACATTACATTACAAATGCATATATGCATTAGGAATTGTCAAAAGTAGGGAGAGAATGGGAACTTATAAATGAAAATATGCAGTTAAACTATAAAATGCGTTACTTAACAAATATGATTTTAATGTACGCTTAAGTGGAATAAAATCATCAATAATTTTTATATTGTTTGGAAGCGAGTTCAAAATTTTGAGACCCATGTAGCGTGGAGACTTCAAGGTTGCATTTATATTTACAAAAGGAAATATAGAAATCGTTACGTCGTCTAATAGGGATTGCATGTGCATTGTTTACTTTAGGAAATTTGTTTTTGTTCTGAAATATGTACATTAACACGTTCAAAATAAACGCGCAGCTCAACGACAAGACACCGTATTGTTTAAAAACATGTTTACAACTCTCTCGAACAGGCAACCCCCAATAATGGGCATAATTTAGAATTTAATTTATTTATAAGGTTATCGCAATGAGTATTCCAGGTAAAATATTCGTCAAAATTTAAACCCAAAAATTTTGTGTTATTTGTATTTGTTAATTGCTGATCGCCCAAGGTTAAATCCAGGCTGTCACAAACTTTTTGTCTATTATCAAAATTCCTAGTTATTGTTTTAGTTACATTCATATATAAAAAGTTGTTCGCACACCAGTCCACCATCAAACCCAAGGATTTGTTACAACTGTAAACTACCGTCTGTAGCCGCAGAGACAAGTCCGCGTACAGCACCAAAAAATCATCATTAAATAATAAATTCATATCGTTTATAAAAAGAAGAAACAAGATTGGGCCCATCACTAAACTCTGAGGGACTCCCAAATTATTTACTTTGACACTGGAATTACTTGACTTAACAGAGCCATTTACGTTATGCTTAATATTCACATACTGCTGCTTATCCCTTAGAAATGAAGAGATCCACTCGTGTGCGATCCCCTAAAACCGTAATTGTAAAGTTTATTCAGTAGTGAAGAATGATCGACGCAGTCGAATGTCCTGCTGAGATCACAAAATATTCCAACAGGACACTCACCAGCCTCCAAGTATCTCCAACAACTTTTTGTAAAACGAAAAAAAGAGCGGTATTTGTAGATTTATTATTGCGGAAACCATGCTGCTTATCAGTAATTAATTTTTTCGGTCAATGAAATGTGATACTCGGTCTAGATAGCAATACCCAAAAATTTTGTTTTTTTTTGTCCTTTCTATGGTACAGCATACCCCATTTAAGACATTGGACATAACGTACTTCTGTTTATTACGTAATCTTGAAGAAAAGATATTCGAACGATGTGAGGCTAAGTGAGCAAGAGAAAAGATATTTTTTATTTTATTGTATGTATCTTATGACAATCTATCAAATAAATATTATTTTTATTTTCTCGTTTATTCGCTCAGGCTTGCATCGTCCGGATATCTTGTTCTTCAAGTCTACATATTTCGTTAGTCACGGCCAAAATACTCTTGGATATTCCCGCAATATCTTTTATCCGGTCTTAACGTACAACATTTGCACCTAATTCGTTAGGGAAATCTTAATATTTTAATTGGCGTGTAATGGTGGTCATGGGGTTTCCCGAGACCGATTGGTATCACGGGGATTTACAGTAATTTTCCTCGGGATTTCATTTTGAACTGGGTGGCATAAGAGTGCGTTACAGAAAAGGCGGGAATATATAAAAAAAGATGGTGCATTTTCGTTTATAATCCAATTCACCCAATTGAAAATTTCGAAAGTAATTGGTTTAGAAAGGGAATTGTGTTCGGTTTATAATCGTCGTTACATTAAGTAACCAGTGATTGATATCAGAATGTTGAATGTTTTTGTAAAATGAATACGGCATTTGTAAAGTATTTATTTTTTAAATATCCTACGTAATTGCTAATAAATATTTAAACACAATTACACGCCCTAGTTAATTAAATTTCGCATTAAATTATGATAAAATACCAAATATGTATTGCGTCTTTTTATAGCATACTTTCGGTAATTGAGCACCCATTTTTTGGTCTCTAGAGAGTACGTTATAACCAGAGTTCACTGTATTTATTCTTTTTTTCCTTTATCAATTTCTCTTTAGAAAAAGTCTATGGTTAAATCCAAGGATAACAGTTGTTCGTGCATTATTGCTGCCTACTAGTTCCTTGATTATCTACCTCATTAATATGTAGCTATCAAAACAATTGTTGCACATATATTCAATATTAATAATAATATAATTAGTAGACTTGTGGTATAATACAGGATGTGTAAATTAACCAAAGTTATATATTATTAAAAAGTTATTCATTACATAATTAATTTTTTATCAAAATAAGATATCGTCTTGTTTGTGTGGTTTAGAATAATCTAGATTTATTATAAATATTTTAATTTAGAAACAAATTAACGCCTTGCGTTCATGATATTTGTCGTGGATGTCATTTATTTCAGGTTATTCCAAAAACAGTTTAACTTCGATGTGCTGCATTTTAAAATTGCCAATAAACCGAGTGGTAACATGCATAACCCTGTATGCTTAATTAATTTGCATTGCGATCACAAATTATTAGCTGCGCCTTGTAAACGCTTTTTCTTCTATGTAAAGGTCACAACAAATGATGTCACATACAAAATATAAACACTTACCACGGGCATAATCTGCTGACGGCATCTTCAATGTCTTGTCTTATTTCATCTAGAATAATTTTGTCATAAACAAAACAAGTTAATAGTTAATTGTACATTTATACAGTATGCTAGAAGAGTCTTACCACTTACATACATATGTACGCTTTTTAATCGAATTTGACTGTGAAATCTTTGTTATATGTATGAATAAAATGAATATCTCGCGTTTGTAATAAGTCCTTATTTTGTGGAATAAAGAATAATCATAAACCCTCCTAGCGTACCGTACATTTATGGTAGTTAATAAAACTTACACGTCGATTCTAATCTGAATAAATTGAAATTCCTCAATAGATAATCATGCAGCGTTAAGAATTGTAAATTCAGCTTCGGTAATGCCAAACATCCTTCCCCAGAAAAATACGCTGTAGGAACCACGTTCTCATTCCATATTACATCTTCGGTAGGGTAAAGAGGCATCTCGTTTAAGGCTTCCAGTTGTGATGATCTCTTTTCATGCCGTGATACCTTAAGAAAGAAAAAAAATGCGAATAAAAAGCAGGAAATATTTAAATTAAAGAAAAACAGTTTTAATTTAAATTATTTAAATTAAAACTGTTCGAAAACGCGCATTTTAGTAAAGGTATAAATATCAATACTCACCAAAAGTTCTCTAAGAAATTCGCAGTCATATCTACACCATTGGTAGTCTTTTTCTATTTTTGATGATGGAACGAGATGAAGGTAAGTAGCTATAGCTCTCAAATTCTCCTGACTACAAATACATGAATAATTATTTTTTTCTATATAGTGTTATAAATTAATTGATACGAATCAAGTACCTGAGTGGTGCAAAGTGCTTTAATAGTTGTTCTTTGCTGTGCACACTTGCGACATTAGCTAAGGCGAAATTTCTAAGTTCCGGAAATTTCGCAAAAACCGCTTTCTGTAATCACATAGAAATAGTATATTATATTGATAAATATAAAGTTAATTTAAGCTTTCCTAATTATTTTGCATACAAAGTGTCCCGTATCGTTTTATTTATAATGTTTGGGAGCGTAAAGTAGATTGAATTTAATGACGAAAAATAACAAAAGTGTTGGGTAAATTAAGAAAACATAAATGTTTCGTTATGAATATACAGGCCATCCACCTGTCCTCTACTATCATTTTCTCGAGATTCACTGCAGCTAAATTAATGCAATAAAAATCAGGCAACAGAACTTCATCTGAAAAATTACATAAAAATATTACTTTTCAAAATATTTCGTGGTACCCCAAGACGAGAGCAAATTTCTTATTTTAAATGGAATGGTGTTGTTTTTCATATTTTAAGACAATTTGCACTAAAGTTTTTTATCCCTAGATTCAACGGGGATATTTACAATTTTGACAAAATTTTGATATTTTTTTTTCTCAAAATGTGCCGTATTATAAAATACCATCAGATATAATTATGTAAGTCCTACGTGTCAAAATTCTGTCGAAATTATATTTTATAAAATGATCGTCAAATTGGATGTCTTTAATATACATAAAAAAAAAAACACTTTTGCCAAATAGAAGCAGAGTTGAATTTTTTAAAGCAGTTTTAAAACTTATCACAGCTTCAGTGGTGATAACTTAATTCATTTCATTCATGATAATAAAAAATTAGATGCACGATGTTGGATTAATATGTATAAAAATGATTTCAACAAGCTGAAAAATGTACAATATTCATCTAATTGCATTTATAGCTTTAATAATTTTAGTTCATGGATATGAGCAAAAGCAAGAGAATATTTGTTATGCGATGTTGTAGTTATTATTTAAGAAATAAATACATGTTAATACGCTCTTTATACCGATAAAATAACATTTTTAAATGCCGTACCGTCTTTCTTAAATTTTGCGAGTGTGAACAAATTTTAATTAATCAATAACCAAAAATGAAAAAAGTGGCAAATCAATTCTGTTTAATTGCAGAAATATGTTGGTTTGGTATAAGACAAATAAATAAATAAAACAAACGAATAAATAATTAAATCGGATCGAAATGACGCTAATGATTTAAGCTTTGGTACAATTAATATTTTCAAAAGGGCTTCGGAGACACGCTTACACAAAAAGGGTACACTCCTTAAATAACTTGTTCTGCGAATCTAAGCACTTATTGTTGTCAATTTCAAACTGCAAAAAAATAAATTCTTATTTTCATCAGTTCAGGCAATAATTGGTAATATCTTGAAAACCACTGATGTTAGATATACCAATTCTTAATCTTTATCTCTGCTTTAAATGCCGTAATCAGCAGTACTATAGTATTGTATTTTACAAAAATGATTTTTCTAAGATTAAAAGGCATTTATGATCAATTTGCGAATATTCTGTATAAACTACAGTGACTTTTTGACAGAATTTGGTAAGTAGACTCTTCGTTGCGCTATGGTAAAATTACATAATTACCTCTGATGACTTATAAAAGGCATTTTCCTACGAAATATGAAAATTTTATCAAAATCGTTAATATTTGAAAAAAAAACGCCTTTAGTGGCAATTCCCTTTAATTCTTTAAAATAAAAAAAAAAAACAAAATCATTTCGTTTCAATTAAAAAAGTTGCTATCAACTAGAAGTTGAAAATATTTTTAAATAATTACAGATGAGGCTTTATTATCAAAATTTTTGTTGCATTAATTTAGCTGCAATTGAGATGGAGAAAGAGGAGGAAAATTAATATAATAACTTACAGCCAGGCTGTCATTAAGGCAGTCTCGAATCCCGTAACTAGGTCAAAACTAATTAGAGACTGCAAACAATCCCTCAATGCACTGGCACGAGACTACATGGTGTCTCTGATTTGGTGTCGGATATGAGGATATAAAGGGCAATGTAATAGCGACGAACTAGCCAAGGAGGGCTCTAAGAAGACACTTCATGGGTCCAGAGCCCGTATGTGAGATTACTAAGGATTCCGCAAGAAGGGATATCTGGACCTGGTTAGATAAAGAAAGTAAAAAGAAATGGAGGTCGACTGAAGGTCAACTCTATACCAAAGCACTGATAGGGGATATAGATGTTAGTTTCTCTGATAGGAGGCGCAGTAAGAAAGAAGTTAAACAATTACTGGGTTGGTAACTGGACACTGTCCCTGAAAAAGCATCTATTCAACACAGGCCGGGTAAGCGAACCGTGATGTAGAAGATGCGAACTACAGGAGGAAACGAATTTACATGTAATCTGCACCTGTGAGGAGCTGAAGGTACTCCGGCAGAAATATTTCGGGAGAGATCTATTGGAGCCGTCGAAGGTTTTCAAGTTCCCGCTGGACAAGATACTGGGCTTTATAGAGAACACCACGCTGCTCGAGTGGAAATAAGAGAATTAATAGGGATGGTACAATGAGCACCTAGCTCAAGTGCCCGGACTTTAAGTGCCCACCCTAACTTTAATGAATGAATGAATGAATGAGCTCGAGAAAAGTGATACGAATGAATGGAAAAGTATGATCTAATTTAATGAATAAAAATAACAAAAACCGTAGGTTCTTATTTTTAGCCAGTAAATGAAGTCTACGCTCTCAAAGTTTAAATAAATCGATGCGGGACACTTGTTTAGTGTTTTAAAGTAAGACGGCGTTGTTGTCATCTTAGAAGCTATGGGGTCGTTTAAATTACTGAAGATGGATGTTTTTTCATTGAGTTGATAATATACAGACTGTTATATTAAAAAGCAAACACACATTCTCTACTAATACCTTAAAAAAATCAATTTTTCTGTCCAAGTTTGTATAAATAGGACAAAAAATTAGATAGATAATTTAATTGACTTAGTGGTTCTAAAAAAGCATGACGAGAATAATGTTGATATATTTTGAAACAGAGTATAGTTGATACACATATTACGGAAAACAGCGAATATAAAAGTGAAAGCTCAAAATAGATGTTGGAATGTGCACATATCCATTATGAGAGGGTCATACCGTATATATCTGGTTATGTTAGGTTTTATTAGCACATAACTCCTATTACTTTATTAATGTTTCCATTATATCATAAAAAAATGTAACTTTTACGTTAGTTTATCACTCAAGACCGACCAAAATAGTTCAAGGTCGTAGAAATAACCCAGAAAGTGATGCGATCAGAAGACGTTAAGGCTTAATATTTAAAATATGATATTCTAGAAAAAGTACAAATCTCGATAAAGATCTACATCGGAATTCATTTCCGCTATCCGAGATAAAATTCCCTGTTAGGAAATGCCTAGGGAAATATATTCTGCTTCTACTTATGTACCATTTCAGCATAAACCTATAAAACTTTACACATTCCCTCATTATCCCAAAACTAATACGATCTTGGAAAATTTAAAAGGATAAATAGTTGTAGTAGGAAAGTACAAAAATAAAAAAAAAATAATTAAATTTTTTAGTGATCTTTCTTTATCTTATACATACGCGTAGTATTATGGTAAAAAAAATACTATTTCGTTTGTAGGAAATCAGTAATCCGTTTTGCGTATTTGGAAAATTGCTGATATTATGATTAAACTCAATAGCTAAACAATATCTAAAACCGGAAAAAATAATATCACCGCATTTACGTACGTACTGTTATCACTTATGAATAGTCAGTAGGTTACGCATTATTTTGGTGATTTTACTTCTATCAAGTGGGATGAAGTTACTAATAGTAAAAAAGATTATATTAGATATTATTCACTGGGTGTGTGTTCTTTATTGCATGAATTGCGATGTTTTACGTTATGCGTTACAATTCGCGGTGTCGATATGTAATTTCTTTATATGCATATCCATAAATTTATATCATATCTTCTAGAGGTGATATAATCATACTTTAGGCCAATTTCTTTCCTTCTTTTTCGGTTTTCGATATTACTAAAGCAATCATTGTAGATTTCGTAACAAAATTAAATTCAAAAAGCGATGTTATTAAATTTATAATTCAAGAGAGGAAATTTCCTTTCCTAGATAGCTAAACGATAATAAATTCGATATACAAGTCTATAGAAAAGACAGTAATACCAATAGATTCATAATGGGCGATTCAAATCATTGCGGACGACATAACCCCTGCTTCATTAATTTTTTAATTAAATTAAAGAATTTCAATTCTTTAGAAAGGTAGTGCCCTACAATAAGCTCATTAGAAACACTATGTAAAAATCTTAACTTCAGCAAAAAACCGCGATCAAAAAAATTGTTATAAGCCATATTTCAAACAGGAATCTTTAAGGAAACGCTGGAGGTAAATGTAATCTTAAGGAAAGATGGCGCATTTGCAAAATCGAGGCCTCCTGCTAAAGCCATCTCGGAACGATATTTAAGAAATAAAGAGCAAGTTATCGCTATGATAGACTAGAATCATCCAATATTGCGCAACTTTTAAATGATACCAGGCATAATATCAACCTACAGCCTTAGCTAAAAGTATTAGGTAGTACTTCCTACAAAACACTTGTCGAAAAAAAATATTAGAAACAGTAACAAACACCTTACATAAAGGCGTCAGCAGTGATGTCAAATGTCAATAAAAACATAGGTAATCCCGTTGGAAAAGCTATAAAAAATGAAAAAGCAGGAAATGCAATTATTTAAAAAAAAAAAACTGGTTATTGAAACAAAAGTGAGAATTCATCTTGCATGAAAGGGCAAATCTCAAGTAAAGATAAGCAGGTTGGTGCAATGTCCTCGATGTGCAGTGCAATCTGCTGTTAAAGATCCACAGATACTCAATCTCTCGTAAATAAGGCAAAGAACGGGCAGAAAACACGTGACAATAAAGCACCAGGACAGAAAATTAATACGAGAATCTTCTGGAGATCATAAAAAACTTCTTCTGAGGCCGCTGAACCTCTATCCAAAGATTATAAGTCCTCGAACGGCAAGAAGCCTAGCAGACGCTAGGATAAAAGAGTGCAAACCCAGGAAGAAAACTAGGCTTTCAGAAAATAATAAGATCCGCTTGGAGTGGGCTCTTCGACACCAATATTTTACGGAACGCGATTGGTCAAATGTTTTGTGGTCAAATGAATTTAATTTTGAGGTAGACACTTTAACCACTTTCTTTATAATTAAAAATAGCCATCATTCAGTCAGAGCTGGCCTTTGCAATAAATATGAGGATATTTTAGGACGTATCATTTTTATTTTATTTCGGGTATTGGAAAGACCTAGCGTGACTCTTGCGAGACGATGTAGTAATGAAGAATATCATCCAGATGGCGTGGTGCCTACCGTAAAACGCGAAGCGGCAGCACTATGATCTGGGGGTATATGGCTGCTAACGGTGTTGATAAAATGTTCGTTTGCGCAGGCCGCATGAACACCCAGAACAACAAAAATGTGCTGATGCCTTCGTTAACGCGCATTTTTTGTGGCACCAATTTATGTGGCGTCAAGTGCCGACAAGACAAGGCATGTTGTATTAAGTCAGCCACCATGATGCGTTGGTTTAAAGCCACTAATATTGCATTATTGGATAATTCCAGCACAGTCCCTTGATCTTAATCAAATCGAGCACCGTTAGGTCATATTCAAATTTAAAACCAAAGAACACAGTATAACAGCAAAAACAGTCTTGAAAAATGCTCTTATTCAAGAGTAGGATGCCATAAGTGCAGAAAAATATGCAAGTTTTGTACGTAGTATGCTCCAAAGAATTACTGTTATTACTAAATCCAAGAGTGGACTAACTATTGATATATTTTTTTTTTTTGTAATTTTACGCTAATAAAATAATAAGACTTTTTTTTTATCCTAAAAACCAAAAATGTATTGAAAGTCAGGTTGGATAATATTGTTGTCCTCCCTAGGAAAGTTGTACTTTTCCTCCCTAAGGAGGGTAGTAGTAAATGACATTGACATGCTGAAACTGCACATCTTATAATAAGTGAGATTATTGATAGATGACATTAGTACATTCGACCCAGTCTGAGCCCATTTATGAGATAATTGCTAAATTATTAGGTATTAAATGTCAATTAAACTATTATTAAACACTTCTAAAACGACGCTAACTTGATAGTTGTCAAAAATATTTGACAGATTAAGCCTACTATCTATCACGTCACTCACAGATATGTCTTTATTATTTTTAGATATTTAGTTAAAATTGGACTGGCTGGGAAAAAAATAGTATTCAAACCACGTGAGCAACGTGCTATTGCAGGCCTTGGGCAAATTAGCCCTGTGATTAGCCTATTCCACGTTGATGTACGTTATAGCTAGGGTTGTTGATCTCGGGTTTTAAGATAAGCAATTTAAGCCAAAATTCCCTTGAATTTATTCTGAGCCGTTCTGATAAAGATGACAGTAATCTCACAACAGTTTTGTTTAAATCATTTTAAAAGTTACTATTAACAATTTGACAATGAGGCATTCATTACCAGCAAATTGTGAAGGAGACTTTAACACATCGTTGACAGCTACAGAAAATGTGGCTTCCAACTGCTTATTTCAACAGCCATGAACAATGTACCAAGTGAACTAAAGAATCTTGTTGCTTTAATTCAATTTAATAACAAATAGAATTTCGAACTTAGAAGCAAGTTACATATGATGCTGGAGTTGTGTATACAAAATTGCAAAGCATTGTAACCAACTTTGATACCTGTAAAACGAGTATTTTATGTGACTATACAAGAACAGTGGCATAATTTTGATCAATCCAAAGAAAAGTCTACTATTGTGTTCATGTGTTTTATTAGCTAATAAAATGAATTATTTTTTGATTTAAAAAGTCATTTATATATAACTTTGGAATTGCACTAGCTTTTAATGTATTTTACCTTTTCTTTTAATATTAAAAAAAGCATTCCAAAAACGTATACTTTAAACTAGGCGCGCTTGATAACTAGTACTGTGAAAAGCTCAGTAGATATCGCACCTATAACACCTGATATAAGATTTTCCGTTACCTCAGGGAACATCCTGTATTGTACAGGGAGCTTCTGTGGGCGTATAGGTTATAGTACCTACATGACAAAGGGAATAAAGAAGATTATATATTATAATTATTTTTAAAGCCGAGACAATTTTGGAATGAATTGGACTACCTAATTAATTTGCATCCATTTGAACATTCGGCGAATCGGAGTCCACTTACTTGTAAGGATGTTATTTTCGAATAATGGAGTTGCGTCATGTCATGATCGGTCAGAGGATCGCCTGTTTCGTCGCTTATTTCGAAACGAGAGTAGAATTTCAACATGTCCAATAGCTGTAACAAAAATAACACATCTATTAAAAATACATACACATATGCTATTTGGTATAATGTGCAAATTGCGCTTGAACGTTTCGATGATTTCAGTACCATGCTACCATAACATCCTGTTCTTAAAATATACGCCTATATGCAAGTAGCTCTTCTATCTGTACGAGTTATGTTCTAAGAATTTTTCACCTATACTTTACTATCTATTTAAGCTATGGGTACTAATTGAATAGTAATAGTATACTGTATTAGCCATATAAGCCGTATTTTCTTTTTATTTTAATAATGCTTAAACGATTAATGATATCGCTTATTTGTGACATTCATTGATTGAATTTTTTTTTGGACATAATTTGATAAGTAAATATCATTTTTCACCCATCAGTTTTGCATATGAACTACTCTAAAAAATCATTAATATCTTAGATTGTTATAGTAAATTTTATAATACTAGGATTATGTATGAAATAATACTTCTTCCTGATCATCGCTTCATTTTCCTTTGTTCTCATTTTATAGAATAAAAAAATATAGCTTCAGGTTACATTTTATATTACATACATCTAACAATAAGTAAGTAACTTAAGTATACAGGATGTAACAACGATGACGCTGTGGCCTCCGGTAGTTAAATGGTAACAATTTTTATAAAGTTACGTACCAGGATATATGTAGGCGGATCAGATCTATAATTTAAAAATAATACGCAATGTATAGAGCATGGACGCCGTTTGCTATGGGCAAGGTGGGGTAGTTGCTCTCAGCAACCAATCATTACTTAGGCATCAGTAGCTTCGAGCATATCTGGGGCTATGCGAACTTGCCCAACAGCAGCTATCGAAGTAGTATTACATCTTACCCCTCTCCATATTGTGGTAGAGAACGTGGCAAAAAGAACCACACTCAGAATGGTCACGGAAGGAATGATTAGGCATAGACACGCGATTGAAAGATGCGTCCAGTTCAATATTGATAGAAATTATCGAAAGCAGGAGGTTATCATCATGTCTGATACATAGTCAAGCAGTCACCAAGGCGCTGAGCTCACATGAAATCAGTTCCAAGATAGTCTGGGAATGCCTAGGGAAATTAAATAAGCTAGGCAAAAGGAATAAAGTAACCCTCTTGTGGGTTCCGGGTCACACAGAAGTGGAAGGAAACGAGATAACGGATAATCTCGCAAAGGGGACTGGAATACATTTTGTAGGGCCTGAAACCTTTTGTGGGATAAGTAGAAGTGCAATATTGAGGAAATTGAAAAAAAAAATGGATCTTCCGGAAACCTATAACTAGAAGAGGTTTACACATTGCATCAACCTGAATAAAGAACAACGTTCGCAAATTAACAGGAATACTTTCAGACCATTGTAAACTGAAAGGACATTTGAGTAAGCTTGGATTCGCAAAAGGAATCTGAATGTAGATTTTGTGGGGAGCAGGATGAAACACCCATCCACCTCCTTTCAAATTGCGTAGCACTGTGCAACCTAAGGGCGTTGCACCTGGGAGCATGTGAAATCGAAGAGGGAGATTACTTAACCTGGCCCCTTCCGACATCCTACACTTTCTGAAAGGAATAGGATTGGAAGGCCAGCTGTGAAACAGGAAGAATATGGAACACAATAGATCTCTTCACCCAATATACACAGAGATTCAAAATGAGTGTCAATTCCGCTTCTATAGATAGTAACAGGGTGTAGGTATGTGCCGCGTGTTTGTAATGAAAGTTTGAACTAAGTCAGTGTTGGAACATAAGAAAGTAAACGGATCTGTCATAAATAAGGAAAACGTAACCTATATTTGAACTCGCATTATATAAACGACTATGATTGGTGTTTCTGCTTGTAAAAATGAAATGTAATTAATTTAACTTACTAAATTATGATTTTACAATTCAGTACTAACTGGTGTTTAACTAAATTTATTTATTACTATAAATTATAACATACAATTAGTATAATAATTATTATTAAGTGACAAAACTGCATCTCTCAGTTCTTCTATGGTATGCATGCGGTTTCTATAGATCCTATTTTTTAGATAGCCGAACATGAAGTAATCTAATGGGGTTAGATCAGGCGATCTTGGTGGCCATCTTTGTGCTCTAACGAACCTGTCAGCAAAAAACTGTTGAAGATATTGGCAGGTTTGTCGAGCAGTATGTGCTGGAGCATTATCGTGCTGGAAATAACCTGCTTCAAGCTCATTTTCTTGTAACTCTGCAATAAACAATTCTAACATCTGTTGGTAACGTTGGGCTGTTACAGTTTCCTCGAAGAAAATTGGCCCTATTATTCGTTGCCTGGACATAGCTAACCAAACTCCAACTTTTACGGGATGCAATTGCGTTTCTCGTAATTCGTGTGGATTTTCTGCAGACCAGATACAATAGTTTTGTAAATTGATATAGTTTGTTTGATAAAACCAGGCTTCATCCGAGAAAAATGATTTGTTTAGCAAGTCATCGCCCTTAAACTTGTTATTAAACCAATGACAATATTCCAATCGCCTATCCTAATCTAATGGTAATAATTCCTGTACCGTAGAAATTTTATAGGGATGAAAATATAACTTTCTTTTGACAGCTCATTGCGCTGAAGTGCATGATAAGCCTATAAAATTATAAAATGTAATAAACTATTTCACTTAATGTTAATATAAATTTTTTACCTGTTTGTTGAGCTATTACCACAGATAAATTCCCTTATTTTTTTTACAGTATTCAGAAATACTATTGTTGGTGATATTAGATGTAAATATAAACGATTTGAAAAAAATTATAAGATAAATAATCGAAAGATACTACAACACGCACGCCAATGTCGCTAAATGTCAAGAAAATTCATTTAATGTATGAAATTTGTATGTAGCTAACTTCGCTCATTAAATTGGTAATAAGTATAGATAATTTTTTCCGGAAAACAGTTTTTTTTTCTTATGACAATCATTTTGAATCACATGATATTATTTCTACGTTCGTAGATAGACAATTTTATTGTATTTAAACTAGTATTAGGACTCTCTAATCTTTTTTAGTTTTCAAGTTATTTGCGTTTTTTTAGGTGAAATAAGTAAATTCTCATTAGCACCTTAATATAAGTGATAGGTGTTTTCTTTACCGGGAATTTCATACGTTTGTTGCACCATAAAGGCGCCCTTTGCAAGAAATAATATGATCTCAGTTATTGGTGAATCTCAGGAAAACTATGTTTCGGATATATGCGCAGAAGTATCTTACTTAAAACATCCAGATAAAAGGATATTTGAAAAACCATTGGGCAAGTAAAATAACAATAACTTATGGTATTGGAAGCAGCTATTGAAGAACCAAAAAAACGTTATCAAAAAATTTGATCTATCATCATCTCCACCACAAGAGTCGACTTTTACATGTGGAGTATGTAAAATGATAATGATTTTTTCCAGTTATATTCTACTCATCGCTGAATCCACCTTTCACAAAAAAGAGGTTATTAAACCATTATTATCGCCATTATTTTAACGCCGAAAATCGCGATTTTCTCCATATCTTTAACATTTTAACGTGTTTAGAAGTACGTGGTCATGCAATTGGTCTAAATTTTTTCAATGTGCATCTAAATGGAGAATATTTGCGATTTCTAAAAAGAGATTTTTGATGCCTTTAAAGGGATCGATTACAATATCACACCCACTATGACGGAGTTATTTTATGTATTGGAGAAAATGGCACTTGCTGTTTCGTATATTTCATTGTTAGCTTCATATTTTTCTTTCATAAAAAATACAAAATTTTATACAAAAAGATTTAGCGCGGTACTTTTTAGTTTCTTTCTACTTCTTAAAGTTTATGATTTTGATCTAAATTGTGAAATATAAAGCTTCTTCGAGCAATAACATTTTCTATCTATCAATTTAAAGATATACTGGGTGTTCCACATTAAAATAGCACACGTAAAACTCATAAAGTTTACCCGGGTACTTAAATTACTAAAATTAAAGTAGTCAAAATTGAATGTAGCCTTCAATCAACCAAAGGATTTGGTATTTAAGGTTTTCATTTCACTTCTCTGAATTAAGTTATTCCCGAGATTTTGTTTACAACATTGCATTTTCAAAGAAATTGAAATATTTCACTATAACTATAAAAAGTAGGTGTAGGGGAACTTTGAATAAAATATTGATCTAGTTTTCAGTGTGTAATTCAAAAATGCCATAAAATTTAGGAAGTTCCGTCAAGAAAAATATATCTTTGATGTACTGCTAATTTTTGCAATAGCTTGTATATTGCGTATTATTGATTATTGTAGAACCAATAGATAGGTCATATATTTTGACGTATAACCTTTCAAAAATTGTCACAATTTGACTACAAGAGAGAGATAACGGCGTTATCACTGTTACACTCTGTATATGTAGTAATGTATCTAATCTTGCAAGCTTTAGAAGTTATTCAATGACTTTCGAGGCCGGTTTTACAAATTGATTTCGTGAAAGATTGTTTTAGTTCTATTGGTAGGAGCAAATATTTATCAACTGTTCCAGGTGTATCTTGTTTATTATGAGAGCTTCACGAATAGGAATAAATTATTTTTGGAAATTATGTAACCTACAGATGATATGTAAGAACAGTCTCTGCTTTTATTCGTCAGATTATAATATAAAATTTCTATTACTAAAAACAAATGTTTGTGTCTATAAGAGCTGAAAGATTAATTATGGATCTGTCATTTCTATAAATATATTAGTACGGCTGGCGTGTCTTATAATGAAAGAAACAAAATGCTTCATTCAACAATTCTTTAAGTACATACATATGTTATGAATCGGTATGTTGTAGGTAACAAGAGTACTGGCCAATTTGCTTTTTATTTTTTTTATAGATCATTGTATTAAGTAAGTAAGTAAGTAAGTAATTTATTCGTCCGTTAAACAAAAAGTTTGTGGACCCGTCAATACAATAAATGACATAAATACACAAATACAATAATTCACAATACACATTAAAATTGTCAGCTTTGCCTGCACGTTGCTAGATCACAAATATTCTCCTCAAACTCATCAATGTTGTATAAGCACATATCTATTAAAATTTCTCTTAATTTGGTTTTAAATTTGGGACTCGGCAAATTCACTAAACTTTGGGGCATGGCATTATATAGTGCTATACCTATAACCCGCGATTTATTTGTACGATATCTATGTTCCATTATCTGTCTTTACCTCTTGTGTTGTGATCATGGATGTCTCGATGTAACGACAGCTTATGGATATTATCTCTAATATATATTAAGTTTTCATAGACTATTAAAGAAAACAGTGTCATAATTTTAAGGTTACGAAATATAGGCTTACAGTGATCGTCAAATCTCGCCTGAACTATACTACGTACTGCTGCTTTTTGTAAATACCCTTTGCAGTTGCGAGTGAGAAGCATTTCCCCATACTAGTATCCCATATGAAAGAACAGAGTGAAATAAACCAAAATATACTTTATACGCCACATTATTGTCAACAAAAGCTGCTGTTTTTCGAATTGCATAAACTATACTACTTAGCCGAGAACAAATGTTATCAATCTGTGGAATCCAAGAAAGTTTAGTATCAAGATAGATACCTAAAAATTTTATATTACTAAAATTAGTTTTCTCTCTAAGTGAAAATGTACATATTTTGGTTTTGTCTGTGTTAAAAGATCGTTAGCATTAAACCAAGATTGAGAGTGGGAAATAATGTGACTGCTGATAGTTTTATCAGTATTATGATTAATGCTAGTACGAAGGGTAAAGTTTGTGTCATCAGCATACATTGTTATTACTATCATGTTATTTAAAGTACTCATATGTATCGGTAGGTCGTTAGCATATAGTATGAACAAAAAAGGGCCCAATATGGATCCCTGTGGAACTCCACGTTTAATTATTAAGGGATTACTTACTGTATTACACAGAGATACAATTTGTGTTCTATTAGATAGGTATGATTTTATCAAATTACTAGCTACTCCTCTGACTCCATAAGATTTAAGTTTAGATATTAGTTTTTTTTTGGACAGACGCAGTCAAATGCTTTAGATAAGTCTGTGAATATACCAATGCAATCTTCACGGCTTTCAAAGCTCTTCTACTGTGAAAAAACTATAAAAATACCTGCAGTTTTTGAAAAACAAGTTCACATTGAATGATATGGAAAAATATTGGACAAAACAAATAGTATTCGCAATAATTTAACTTAAAAAAAGTAGATTAAAGAACATAAATTGCATTTATTGCTACATTTTGTTATGAATAATTCCACTGTTATGTAATTTATATATATGTACCTACTTGAATTGCCAGTTACAGATAAGGATAATAAATGTAACCCATATGTGGTCCAATAAATAGAATTACCTGATGAAAAAGTGTGATAAATTGTGTTGGATTACGGTAACATATTTACGTATGCATGCAGAAACATATTAAAAATATAATACATGAACATGTAATTATGGAATTTCCATGTATATAGTAATAGGTTTCATTGATGTATATAACACATTAATAATATATGTTGCCGCAAATTTACATTTAATTTGCATATCTGCCCAAAGACAAAAAAAGGCCTCAAATAATCATTACAACTATTTTAACATGGAGCAGGATGTTTTTGATTAACATATACATACATAAGTTAAATTTTGTGTTGTATTTTTGGATTTCGCGCAAATATCTGCTGAAAATATATTCCATTAAACAAAGTATTTAAAGGAATGCGGAATTACGACTGAATACCAATGAAGTTACCGTCAGTTCACAACTACTTGATGTTTTGTCAGGAAATTAAGTAAATATTAACTTAACGAAATTTCGACCATGTTTACAACAAAACAATAATTATTAATTATCATTAAAGTATTTTCGTTTTTTTTTTTACTTATTTAATTCAATGAATTTTCTTTTACTTTTAAAAGAAATGAGAAGTGATTCAAGACAAATCACACGAGCTTTGCTGTAACTTTAGTATTGACATGTATGTACCATCTTTAACAAATTAAATGCGAATTGAAGATTTACAAATCTTCGATTATTTATGCAACCGAAACTACAAGTACTGCGTATCGAACAATGCATAATTCAGAATTGTTTGCAAATAATTTTTAATAATTACAATTGCAGTCAGTGTTTTGTTTTGTAAAAGTACAATCGGTTTTGGTTGTATTCAAACGAATTTATTATATTAAACAATAGCAATACAATCAGTACAATGGTTCGATTGTTAGTTCTAATAATTTTCCCTCCTCTTTTCTTTTTCTGGAACTGGTCAGCAGGTTTGCCAACCCTATTTTAAATTACAACTTACAACATCTCTAAACAGTCAGTGTGTTGTAGCTTCGATTGCATTAATAATCGGAGATTTGTGGAGTTTAGATTCGCATTTAATTTGTTGAAGATGGTACTCTGCCTGCAATTAATAATTCATAATAGATTAAATGATATTTATTAATGCCAAAAATGCTCATACTTTATATAAAATTATATTTCCAATTTCCTGCCATGCTGCATTAACTTTGTGCTATAATTCTCCTCCATTGGTAGTATGGAAGGGATTTTCAAGGAGGCGCTGTCCGAAAATGTACCATATGAATTGGGTGAGAGATCCAGCGATCTTGTTAGCAATGGAAGCAAGTTTCGCTTAAGAAAAGCATAGTTTGGTGTGCTGTGATCAACAGGCAGTATAAGCATACATTTCTAGCCTCAACCAGTTCAAAATTGATCAGCTTAAATTGGCCATCAGCGAAAGTATGATTTTCGAACAGTTTCGTTACAATTTCAGAAAATACTTGGTTATGAACCAAAACGAAAAAAAGAAAACTAGAATTTTAAAAGCCTTTATGACCAAAACGGTTCTTTAACTGTCCAAAGAAGAACCAAAACGCACCTAAATATCTGTTCGAGTTGCAAGTTACTGTAAGTTTAGTGGGCTAATTCCCTCCGTCTTCTAAATTGTGTCTCAAAGGGACCAGAACTAAGAAATAAAAGCAATGGACAGGAAAACATAACGGGCGATAATTATAACGAATTTAATCATTGCAAATATCCTAGAGATTGCAATTGCATCTTAACGTGCAATATCTCACGTAAATACACACAATTTAGTACGTACTGCTATGGCATGGCTCCCCGGTTGTTTGAACTCAATGGTGTTAATTTTCGAAGATCAATCTTTGGCTTTGCCGCGCGCAAATTCTCACTTAAATTTAATATTTGTGTATTTTGTTAAGAATTTAGTAGTTTTGTTTGATGTATTTTATTGTTCAGTTAGTTAGTTTATTTTCTTTCCTTTATATGTTTAGCTTTTGTTCATGTGTTAGGTCCTTCTTATAAGGCTTATTCGATGATCTTTTGCGGTTGTCGCAGCGCGCGCAATTGTTATTTTGTATATACGCGTTGTAGGGCCTCTTTTAGGGCAGTGTCTGAATCATTGTCGCGAATGTAAGTATATGTAAATTTTGAGCTCTTTGCATCCATTTTGCAATCTTTCATTTGTAAGGATTTGTTCGTTATTTTGTTAATTTTGATCATTATTCAGACAACTCAGTTTATTAATTGGTGTTATAATACTGTGCACAATTTATGTATAAGGCCCGTTAATAATTTGTTCTAGAAGTAACCGTGTTAAGAGTTTCAATTTTCCGTTTTTTTTGTAGTTTTAATTTTATGGTATTTTAATCACCTCGGGGTAGGTGAAGAGAAGCTTAGAGCTTGTATTTTAAATTTCATTTTGATTTTGTTTGTTTCTCTACGTTAATTTAATTAAATTTTAGTTTGCTTTGAATTTTTGAAACCACGTGGACTTTTTGTGGTATAAGAAATTCCTTCTGGAACGAATCTACCATTTTGTTTGCTAAAGGATTTGCGTTGTCCTTTTTAATTGTAAATTCACGAAGGGGTTATTTTAATCCAAGACATTCAGTCTTAAGGTTTTTTCCCCTGTTGATTGTATTTAAATGTTTTTTTTAATTTTTTAATGGAAATATTAATGAATATATATATATATATATATATATATATATATATATATATATATATATTATTTTAAATAGTTCTTTTATTTTTGATTTATCCATTTCAATTATTGGGGATTTTAAAGAAAGTCAATTTACTTACACCCACATTTTGTTTTCATGTTTAGTTCAATTCTGAAAATAACCTTGAGGTTATCTGTTTTTGTGCGCCCTTTTAAATCTTTATTTGCTGAGCTAGTTAAATTAATTTTGTCATTTTTAATTCCTTTAAACATATATGCTTGGACAATCAGTTCACAGCAGTACGTTATTGTGTCAATTGACAGAGTAATCACAGCAGACAGATTTACTTGTATAAAGTAAATAAACGTATGGGTAACGCTACATACAAATTCCCTGAATTAATTTACGCGATTTTAGAACAAATAATTATAAATTAATATGCCTACGAAAAACAATTTTCAATTATTAATTCAACTGGCTCATTATAAATTGAATTTAATTTAATTTATTAATCTGGCCGGATGATTTCATTCAATCGTTATTTTTTAATTACTTAGTCTCTCTGAGTTTGACATTAGTCGATAAAATTTTTAACCAATTAAATTTCGGATTAAAATTATCAATCGAGATTTAATCGAAATTAATTTAATTGGTAGTTGACAACTAAATATGTAATTATTAGTTAGTTAATCTTAATTTTAATCTAAAACGGATTATATCTGAGTTTCATTTTCTCAATTTCTGTATTAGGTAAAAGTAAATCTTCAATTTAATAATACATGTCTATTTCTTCTTCTATTTCTTCTAAGTAAATATGAAACTATGATACAAGAAAATAAGGTATGCTCGTCTGAAAACCAAAACTCGTCTTCTTCGCGCATGGCCCTCAGATACGTCATCACTCGGCTGTCGCCATTGTTGTTGATGTATTTAGAGTAGTCACAATTTAAGAAATACATATTACGTCATATCCGTTTTGGGCGCTGGAGTCGTCGGATGAGTCCATTATGCCAGCTATAGGGGTGTTTGAATTCAGCGGCGTCGTCAGTCGACAATTTCGCATCTGTCAAAATTCAAATTAGTGTCTGTCTCTGAATTTGTGGGAGTTGATCGCTTTTTTACCGTGTGTTATTTATTATTATCTAGTGTTACCTACTTCATATAAATAAGTGTCTTTTTCAAGACATCTCATACTTCGTTTATAGATAGTGGTAAGTTGACTGCATTGCATAAGATTTTCTTATAGAAATCTCTTTTATAATCAGTTATAAGCTTATGATGGCTGAAACAGTCGCATCAACACCAAAGAAAGTTGGCGTGAAAGGCAAAATAATTCATAGCCAGGGAAGGGAAATCATTGCGCATGTATTAAAATTTATGAAGGAAGAAGCTGCAAATAATGCTCCAATAATACCTTTGTCGCACTATAAAAGAGAGGTTACTTGCAGCAACGGAATATCTGACATTACATACAGAAGTATTGTCAAAGGAAGCCGAGGATGTAGATGCAGGAAGAGCTACCTCTTTTAGTAGCCCTGGCAGAAAACGAACACCGCCCCAGTCCAAAAAGTACCCTTCGTATTGAAGATAAACAAACAATTCGTACTATTGTACATAATTTTTATATAATGAAAAAAGACGACCTACCATAAGAGGTACAAAATATAATTTCCTTCTGTTAATGTTTATACAACAGCATTATTATTTAATTATAGGAATTTATGAAAAAATTCAAGAAAATGGTATATCCTTCGAAGGAGGTTTGACCACTCTCTCAAATGTTTTAAAAAAGATGGGATTTAAGTATGTACTCATACAGAAAATTAATGTATGACAGTAAATTTACATATTTATTCACTTGCAGGTGGCAAAGAACTTCTGATAAACGGAAATTATTGATGGAAAGCTACGATATACGAGCTAAACGCATAAAATATCTACGCCGTGCTTTATTTTTTTTGAACATAAACAAATAAATACTAATTTATTTAAAATTAAATAATTTTAAGCACAAAATAATTATGTTTATTTTCTACCTTCTTAGTGCATGTTCCATGTATCTAAAAACATTCTTTGTTCATTGAAAATTACGATGTATTATAATTTATTATGTAATTTCTATTAACCCAAATATTTTTACGAACGGTTCCAAAATATTGACGTACCCAATAACTAATTTAATAATAATATTAATTATTCAACATTATTATTACATATTAATTTGATTTGCTATTTTTCTGTAGTAACTTCTGTTACTGGCGTGCATTTTCTCTCAAGCACCTCTGTCAATTTAAATCACCTCCGCCACTGATAGCTTCAGTTCGCGTATTCTACGTTGACATTATGATGACGTAATATGTATTTCTTATATTGAGACTACTCTACCAGATTACTATATTTATTTTAACAAGTTTCAGTTTATTTTTAAATCGATTAGAACACACATTATTTAGTTTTTTTTTGTGTCAGCTTATGCTTGAAGTAGTTTCGATTTACGTATATAGTGATTTTAGTTAGGTCTAATAAGTTCGTTTCAGGTTTTGTGTGGATAAACTGTCTATGAACGTTGTAGTGGAAATTCTTGAGTGACTTTCATTCGTTTGAGGGAGTAGAATAAAAAGAATTGATAAATGAATTTGTAAAAAAAGAAAAGTAAAACACTGCACTCACAATCATTAATAAATTCTTTCTTTTTTTTATCTGTATTTTTTTTTTATTCCAACACTGTCTGCCTCAATGTTTGTACCAGGCTAATAGATATTTCATTTGCCATTAAAAAAAAATATGAACCACTTACAATTAGTGAAATTTTAGTACGTGTAAGTACAAACAAGAATGAAAGTAAGAGCTAAAGAAGTGTAGAACATGTTCAGTTAAAGTAAAGCTTGTAATTATTAATGCTTTATTTGCTTCATTGCACTAAAATAAGCAAGCATGAAATGTTATACTAAAGGCAAAAAATACTTTACATCAACAGAATCGCTCATCACAAAGCAATAACGATTTTGCATTCAATTGAAAATTACATTTAGAAATGTGAATTATCTAAAATTTTGTTTCAATGCAAATTTGATTGAAGGAAATGGCAAAAAACAGTTTTATTGATTTTAATAGGATAGATTTAAAAAAAAAAAGTGGGAGTTCATTTTCTTTACATTGGTGATATCTATTAAATTATTGGATTGGCAGTACTGTTTGGCCCTCAAATACGTCACACTTAGATGCGCAAGCCTTATTTTCTTGTATCATGTATGAAACCATATTTTTTTGTTAAAGTTGCAAATGAGGCAAAGGGTTGGTGGTGAGAATGGGTGGATAGTTGGTAGTGAGAATAGGTGAGAGGATGGTTGCGGGGAAAGAAAGTTGTTGACGGTGGTGTGAGGTAACTGATGTGATGATGACAATGACAATAAATTGTGGCAGTAATTGGCGATGGTGGGGACAGTGTTGGTGGTGAGAGTGGGGAAATGATGGTGGGGGTAGTTGGTGGTAGAGGACGTAGTTGGCAGTGGTAGATATGGCGTATAGTTGGTGATGTGGGAAGGTAATCGTAGAAGGCTGATAGGTGATGGTAGTAGGGGTAGTTGGTTAGGAGATACACAGGCATATTTTTCTGGTGGCAGACCGATTATTGCATTTTTCACCCCACGGTAGATTCCAGCTCCAGCCCTATTATCGGGTTTTAATCCGTCTGGAGGCCAGATTAGTAGAGTCCGGGTCCTTCAACAAGTTATACAAAAAACGACTTAATGTAGTTCATTTTTGTGTTATACGATAACGAATGCCCAAAACAATTCAATATTTGGGTTTCATATTTGTGAGTAAAACCATTTAGAAAAATGTAAAATTTCAAATTAAGTCCTAAGACATCACAACTGTTTTGGTCAATAAAAAACTGACGATTTTTGCGTTAGCCTAGTGTCACATGTTTCAGGCATTATTTAATCGTTTTAGGTTAGTGTTTAAGTGACATTTAGTATGATTATTTAATACTTGTGTGATAATACAATACAATGGGTAATTATTAAAGTGTTAAAAGTCTGCAAAAATGCTAAAAAGTAAATTTTATAAGACTATTGTTGTTAAAGTTTATACAAATCAAATAAAATTTTTTACACAGAAAACTTACACTGGGTCCTGTATTTGAAATACTTATTGACCAAAATTTACGACCTATTGATGACGTTCTGATTACAAGAATATTTTTCCAACAAATCTAGATTTTAGGATATCTTTCTAAAAACAACACGGACCATAAACGTAATTCCAATCAAACACAATGTCCCTAATTGACAATTTGATATATTAATGGACAGCGGAGATGGAGACACAGATTTTGCAATCACCAAACCGCTAACTATTTTTTTATTGACCCAAAACAGAATCTCTAAATTATTTATTGGGCGGAACAGTTGTGACGTTAATTAAATTTTTTCAAAAATATACACTTTCAAACTTCTTTTCCTTTAAAAATACCAATCTCATAAACAAAAAAAATCTGGAAATTCGTAGTAATTTGAAGCTTTTCTCTGGAATAAAACAAATAAAAAAAAATTGGTTCCCGGCCCCAGTTAGATTGATTTCCCCTCAAAAAGATATGCCGAAATAATGTAGTTTAAACTCAATTCCAAAACATGATGGATAATACTATTCTGCCCCAAACCTGCACTGTATGATAAAACAACTTTTAGCACTGCAAGCTTTTCCTTACTTACCTTTTTTGGGAATATATTAAGCGCGCATTGAATAATTGTTACAAAACAAATAACTAATATAACCTCTCTCAAAAAACACATGTATAATGAACAGCACACATTTAATTTCGACCATACTGGAGCATTAATAAAAGAAAAAAATTACAGGGCACGTAACATACTTGAAATGATTCAAATAAAAAAGCATAATAACTCAATAAATGACCGACAAGAGATTGCTGGCGTAGCTAGTATTTATTTTTCTATAATACAATAATCAAAAATATTACCCCCATGTTTATCGTATTTTACATATTTTAAAATCTTGTACAAAATTTAATTCCCATCACTGTATGTATTTTTACTTGTTTATCATTTCAAATGACATATGTATACTATAAAACATATTCTTACAAAAAAAATTCCACAGAAATATTGTAGCCACATCATTTCATTTCGTATTAATACTCTTGAAAAATGTCATAAATTTAAAGAGAAGTTTTCGCTCCTTTAAAATTTTTAAACATAATACAATTTAGAAAATTATAATTTTCATTTATTACAAATGAATAATGTAAATGTTACTTTATATTTGAGTTTAGAAGAAAAAAAATAAGGTAATCATTTGTTATTTAAATAAATCCATTCTCATCTCACCATTGTAATTCAAAATGTTAATTTTTTCAAGGCTATATGCATATAACCGAAACGTCCAAATTTTAAATTTCAAATTAAACTATGTAAATCAAGAAAGAGTTTTATTACACATCCGCTACTACCAAGAAAACAATTTCCTTTATAATAAGAAACGGATAAGAATATAGCTGCAAAACAAATAACTAAATACAATAGTTTTTTTTTTCTTGTTGTTCTGTATAGAACTCCTATAATTGCAACAAGCTGGTAGTAATTTTTCAAAAATTGGAGAAGTATGTGAGGGAATGATCAGTTTTTCTACTATTAAATGCCAAATCTATTTGTGTGAAATACCCTGAAAAACTTAATTAATTGCTAACCATAAAATTAATTACTTTTAAAAGTATCGAAAGCCGGCAATTAAAGCAATCTGAATTACATATAATTGTTTGATTCAATAAGCATTCCAGTAACCGCCGACTCAATTAGGTGTTAAACTGGCACTTTATTATGATTAATTGTTTCCTTACAATGGGGCCATTCGCAATACAAAGGTCTATGGTCCATGTCTTTTGTTTCAACAACAATCAACGAGACTGTCACAGGAATGCCGGCAAGGTGATTCATTTATATCATTCATTCACACATCATATTTATTAAAAATAAAAAAAAAGTGTTGGTATTCATAATAATGCAGAATTGACTTTCAGATAGCATTTTATATTATCTTGGTTGGATATAATATAATGTGACTGTTTCTGTGAGTCATATTTTAGTCTTATTCGTTGAACTTGTACTGAAAATCGGAACAAATCTCATTTTAGGTAAAAATATATGGACATTTTTCATTCGAGGTATTATAAGTATCATATATTATCTATAATGTATATCTTTTATGAATCATTGTAATGTATTATCACTTTTATTGCATACCTATGTGGTAAAAAAGTGAGTATTATGATATGAATGAGGATATAAAAGATATCTTCTTATTAATAAAACGCCAAGTACCGGATGCTCTGTTTATTAATTGGCTAGGTTGTAAATATATAATCCTAAGCAAAACATGTCGAATCTGTCGCGTGAAGAAATAAATTTTATCATTACATTAATGAAAAAAAATGCAGAATGACGATTTGGATACAGGTCTTTGCTTTAGCGCTATATGTTGTTCCGGATATATAATATTAAAATGGGATTTTTTTTACACTAAATCAGAATTCCTTTAGATTTTACTTCCAGAGTTCACTGCATAGCTTAAGAATACTTTTAACTATATAGGGCGACCCGAAAGTAGCTAAATACCTAATTGCATTGCAAAAGGAAGACTTATATTTATATTATGTAAATACAGTAAATCTGCGTCAAAAATACTAAATCACGCTAGGGCAAAGTACCTCAGTTTTTGGATTTAGAGGATTCTTCCATTAAGAAATGCTGTTCAAAATTCAAACGAAACAAAATAAGAACATCTTATGGAATTGAAATTTTAGTGTTTAGTAATTGTTAGAAAGTCACAATCAGCTTAACTTCGTCTTTCTTTTTATTTAGGTCTTAATGTTGATCACTACAAGTAAAAGATAAAATAAAACACAATGCATTTCCAAAAATGTCAACAACAGATGTTAATTAACGTGGAGAATACGCACAACTTTTACATGTTGTCTTTCGTTTGGTAAACATATTATCGATTTAGTATTAAATTATCTTAACAATATTCCGTAAAAAAAAAAAAACAGGATCGATTTCCGCGATACATTGTCTAATTACATTTCCTAAGTGCGGACATTTCTAAATTGTCGAAATTTGTAAACGTTGCTTCTTATGTAGCCCAAAAAAAAGGAATCCATTGGGGATAGGTCTGGCGATCTTGGAGGCCAGGAATTTTTTTAATAACTTCGAAGAGCAAGTTTTGGGGTAAAAAAAAAACATTGGAAATGTGGTCTTTGTTGTAATTATTTTGTTCTATTTCAAAACGAAACAAGTTGTGGAGCAAAAATAATTCCAATTTTGAAGTTCCTTTTCAAGGCTGTAAAAAATTTTAAACTAAATAATTTGACATAGTATGCCTGATTTTCACTCACAAATTATACACAGAATAGGATATGAGTGCTGTATGGTCTCAATAAATTTTGTATACAGATAATTCCGAAAAAACGATGAAATCTCATTTTCCTTAAAATTAAGCGAAACTTCATATTTGAATATAGCGTTGAATTTGAAACAATATTTGTTAATAAAAGAATCTTCTAAACCCAAAAACTGAGATACTTTACTCTTGCTACGCTAAGAGTAATATTTTTTTCCCCAGCATTTCATTTGAGGGAGGAAAGTTGTACTTTTCCTCCCTAGGATGGAGTCAGAGTAAAAGACAAACAGTACAGGACCGAACACAGGACTCTACAGGACACCTAAAGTGACCTGCCGATATATTCGATCTATACTGTGTGCAATACATTCATTCTCTTTATATGTTATACTAACCAACTAGCATTTATTACTTAAGCATGAGTTCAACAAGTCATAATAAATTCAATCACCATATAAATATAACGATTTGACGTATTCAAACGCTTACTGAGAACACAAAAAAACCCTCCTAGCGCACACATCTGCAATAAGGAAAAAAAAAATCTATCAGTGGAGTAATTGTTGATTACCTGTCAAAATATTATTCTTATATAAAAACTTTGTAAAACGATTTAAAAAACAATATTATTTTTTTTTAAAAGCTAGATGAAATTGTTACGTATTTTTAATTATTAAAGGATTAGCCTTCTACAAGCTGGAATTGCTTTAAATAATTTAATTTTTAAACAAATTATAAATTAACTCGTTAATAAGCATTTTTTTTTAACAAAGTTTGTTGGGAGTATGTGTCAGGGGACGTCAGTAATCTTGTAGATTTCTATTGATTTAGCTTGAGATTTATTTGCAGCTTCCGCTTTGCATCTATAGGTACTTCCTAAAACATAATTCGCAATCAATCAGTGTGGATAACTATCCAAGTGTAAACCGTTGGAGTTTCCGCTGAGTGAAAACAAAACTTCGAAACCTACAAATGAGAGATCGCCAGTCGCAGAAACCACATTACGCCGGAATACTGTGGCAGTACAGGTCTCTTATTGGTATATTGTATATACTTATATGTGTTCTAAAGTGTTGTGTACTACAGTGACACAAAAACAAAGTTTTATATCTGGGATTACAAATTGTAGTTGTAAGTTGTTTTATACAAATTTTGAGCTTTTTTTTTGTTTTATTCAATTTTCAAATCAAAATTTACCTTAATTGGCAAAACAGATAGCCTAAAATATTAATTAGTTTGCGAATTTTGCTGCCATGAAGGATATGATACTTCAATTGCTATTGATTTCGGAGAAGAAAGTAGTAAAATAAAATAAAAATTTAGAAATATACGCCCACTTTCTACATACATTGTGTGTGGGTTTCCAACATTAATTCTTTCGTGAAGTTGTTATATGTAATAATTAGTTATTGAAAGTGTTTACATATGCACGTATATTTGATGTCTATAAATTTGAAAGAGTATGCTAACATCTGTTTTTTTGCTGGTGGTAATTTATTATTTAAATAAATAGCTCCTTTTGAGATTCATTGGTTATATAAATAATTTATTTATTTATTTATAACGAAAGGAAATATGTATCTACTTGTCAATTTCCAAATTCTGTTTGTTAATTTTATTTGGACACCTATATTAAAACAAAATATTTACAAAATTGTATCTTATAAATAAAATTAATTTGTAACGTAAACTCATTTAAGACTTTTGATTAATATTTGATGAAGTCAATAGGATAAGCAATACGTCTGTATGGGTTTTGCCATGGATAATCCATAAATGACTTAAAAATCAAGAAAAATTGAATAATTTCGCATATTCAATATTATTTTAAAATACACAGGGTGAATAGTTTTACCTAAACACTTATATTTCGTCAAAACCCAAGAAGATTTCGAAACAAATACTTTAAATCTGATTGTCAATTAAATTAATTGAATATTTCGGAAGTAAATAAAACTTCGTGGGAATTATAAGGAGTCGTGCCTATTGAAAATGATTAAAAGTTGTATGAATTTCTCAAAATGTCAAGGCAACAACACCTTATGTTAGTAATTCTTTTATGTTATAGATTGGTAAATGAAGGGAAACAATCAAAATATTGACTATTATATATACAGATTTCGTTCATATACAGTCTCAAAGAATTTCTAAAATAAATATTACGCTAAGTGATAAGAATAATTCATAATATCAGATCAATGGCAAGAATGCAGACATAAATAACCTTCTACTGTAAGTGAAGTCAGGTAGAAAACTATGTAGGTATCCAAAGTACATATATAGTTCATGTTTAGGGTATATAAGGTTTCAGACTACTCTCAAAAATAGGGGGTGAAAATGCAGGGGTAAATGTTTATTTTAATTTTAAATTAAGCATATATCAGTGCCAACTAAAGTGCGAGATAAATAAGGTAAACTTCATCGATTTCTGTTGTTACTTATGAAACTTATGTAAATTAAATTGTAATACAGTGACCAGAACAAATGGGACATTTTATTTTGTGGGGAATAGGTTCAACACGTCTAACAACCTTATCGATCTTACAACCTATTGGTTTACTTACTCTCTATTTGGCTTTAAGCAAATTGTGAAGCCAAAAGAAGTGAAAGAAAATAAGCATTTTCATAACAAACGTTTCAAAGCCCATGTGTCGTGTAAACCAACTAAAATAAATTCGAATGTGGTTAAATTCTTTGTTAGTTCGCTAAATTTAAAATGTAATTGGAAGTGTTTAACTGTGATTTAATGTAACCTCAAAATATTTTATTTATCACGATGTGACATAACGTAAAATATCACATAATAATTAATTATAATAAAATTATAAATTAATTATAATAAAAATAATAATAATAATTAATTATGTTTAATGTGTCAACTTATTTGGTTATTTTAAGTTGCTTTATTATTGATTTATTCTAACAAATATTTCTTTAAAAATTATAATGTGTAATTTATATAAAAAATCTTAACTACAAACTTCAAAACATCTCATCACAAATATCAATTCACTGGACGCACGTTTCAATAGCAAAGCTATCGTCATCAGCAGTAATTGAACTAAATAACTAAGCCAGCGTGTTATTTTTGTCAAAGAATATCTTTTTCAAATATTTCCAATTTTTTCGTTTTTAGTAGCTCAGCCCAAGTAGATTTCAATGAATTTGACTGATACTTAAACAATTTTAGTCAATCTAAAAAGCAGGTTTTCACTATGACACTTACTGTTGCATTTAAGAGAAGTAAAAATAAATGTTTCAAATATTTTTATTCTAAATTATATAACAAATATTACTCTTGTTTATATTTTTTTTAACGGCGAAGTTGAAATCGTTAGAGAGCGAATCTTACACAAAATATTCACCTTGCCAAAAATATTTGAGTAGGTTTTGAAATCTGAAAACAACAAATAGGTAGTAATAAACAATGCAAAAATAAGAATACCTTAATGTTTATGAAACTCTTAATATAATCTAATTATGAAAACTTCAATTAAAAGTAAGGATGTTTAAATAAATAGTGGTTAAAAGTGAACAAGTAAGAAATTAAAATTTCGAAGATACGAAAAATTGAATCGGTGGGTTGGAAAAGGGAACATGTTCTGTATTTATGCCATAAGCAGGTTCCCTTTTCCAACTCACCGATTCAATTGTATTCTTTATGTTCCTTTTATTTTGGAAACCGCTCGATCAAATCGATTCAAATTTTCCGTACTTGTTATTTGATATCAAAAGATTAAAAAAAAAAACTTTTAACGAAGAGAAGTTACAAAGCTTCAAAAATAGATTTGTTCTTTTTTAAATTAGGGTTTGTTTTCTTGCCCTGCTGAATACAATTTTGAAAAGTTGTCAGCTTTAATTAAACCTGACGCGTGTATGTACATATTAAAAAAAGAAAAATGACAGTACGTTACTTAACAGCTGAGAAAAAAGGTCGTAAAGAATACAATTTTTCCTAGTAAATAACAATGAACATCGACTCCCTTAAGCAAACATGAAAACTACACAATAGAGTTCTGTAGATTTCATTTTGAACAGTAAACCATATCAGGATTTGCTCGAAGTGTTCAATTTTAAATCACAGCTTCAAATTTTCTGTTAAAAACCAATATTTTTTACTGCTGCTCACTAATTTAATTTAAAATTCACTTTAAATAGCACTATATGACTATTTCTACTTTTTGTTTATTAATATTCGTTGTTTTCTGTTTTCAAAACCTATTGAAATTTTATGAATGGCACTAGTAATTTTGTGAGGCCTAAAGTATGTAATGTTTAGATTACTAGGTCCAACGGTTTCTGGGTCATCGTAGCAAAAAAAAATAATAATACAATTTTCAGTAAAAATAATGTTTGTTATGTAGTTTAGAATAAAAGCATTCGTAAAATTTATTTATTTATTTTAGATACAATCTTTCGCAACAGCAAGTGTCATACTGAAAAAACTAAAAATTGTTTTAGCAATGTTATGTAGGAATTGATAAAATTGGTTAAGTATCAACCAAATTCAGAGATTTTACTTCGGTTAAGGGAACTACAAATTGAAAGAAACTGCGATTTTTAAAATTTTGTAAGTGTGTTTACAAAAAATTGTACACAGTCTTCCTTCTTAAGGCACTGCATATTAGGGTTCCCTAACCTCACTTTCTGCCGAGTTATTGCATTCTTTTCAAGTCAAAATAAATTTTAAAGTTGTTAGATATCAAAAATTCCATATTTCAATAATAATGATAATAAATTAATTTATTACAACATTTATGCAGGTCACTGTGTATGTTATAGTTATATCATTGTAAATATGGCCCGACTATCGATAATGACCAGAAGTAATTGCAATTAAGGATCCAATTTTCACTGAGGCACCTGTATATTATACTACCACAGTAATTCAAACATTAGATATTGCTTTTCTCCAAAAGATGGTGTTTTAGTCCGGTTCACGGAAAATATGAATTTAGTTGCTTTTAACCATAATCGTCTTGGTTGGACAGCGGTATATAATTTCGAATTTCAGAAAGTTATACGGTCCATTTAGTTGGAGAATGTAAGCTTTCTCTCAATTAAATATGAACAAAGGCTTTTTACATCGTTCTAATGTAAGAAGAAAGTTATTTGAAGAATAATTAACACGATTGCACTTTTTTTTTTTTAACAACGCGAAATATTTTACCAATTTACACGATTTTGTAAATGAACTAAAAACGGATTTAAATAAATAGTAAACAGGCACGTTATTTACACGTCATATCATTCACTATAGACACATACATATTTATAGAGTGCTATTGATAGTGATGATATCAACATAAACATTCATCTGAGGCATTCTAGTAGTATTTACCTATCAACTAAAATATGAACAACGTCCTCCACTTTTATCTTCGTTGACTGAAAAGGTTATGTAAATTGCTTTATATTTAAACATTTATAAAAGTATTGCAGATGTTTTATGTCAGAAACAATTGTAATGTTGATGGATTTACATTTGAAAAAGAATCTGTAGTTTGTTTAAGTCCATACAAATTTGTCACAGATCAAAGATTAAAAAGATTCTGACTACATGTAAGCACATATTTTTAGACGAAAGCATATGTTATTCTGCGAGTGAAAATAGGAAAGTCGATAAGTAAGCTTCGGTTTATGTCACAGAGCCAGATATGATACATATGTCTTATATAAATTAAGAATACTGGGGTGATTGACTGCTAAAGTATGTTTTCTACAGTTTTTTTAATTAATCAAAAATCTTAATGTTGTTCTTGGCCTCGTGTGTTCGCAGGATTGATTTGAAAAAAAAAAACCTACATGTAGCAACATTTTTGTATATTACTTAAATTGGTATTAATTTTTGCGGTAATTAAGGATGGACAGCAAACCATCGTATGAAGTCTTCTATTCTTAATTTTATTTTGCTGCAATAAATAGCAAAATAAGACTTTTCTCAATTCAATACAGAATTTCTAATTATCAAAGAATTATATGTATTAAAATTAATAAATAAATTGGTCCAATAACGGCATGATTCATTGCGCCTAAGCAAACGTTAACAGAAAACCTTCATTGGTGACCATATTCAGCAAATTAATTACAATAATAGCATTTTTAATAGTGCTGAAAGATATATGTATAGATGTAAAAATATATAGTAAAGTAAAATCTTAAAAAAAGGAATTGAAAAGTGGTTACGGCGACTTCAACAACTAAAGGTTCAGGATCAGCAACTTAAAAATAAGCTGCTGATCTTCCTTCGGAACACGTACATGCAATAACTAATACGCACGTAAATAACAAAGCAAAATAATAAAAACATAGACATGAGTCAATTAATATTATTAAAGGTAAACGAACTATTAACGCTTAAAACAAAATAATAAAGTTTTGAGGTGAAGATCCCTAACTATTATGAAAGTATTTACGAATCTGACGGGAAAATGTCAATGGGTTTAAAGACTGTCGTCCGAATGGAATCGCATTATACAGGTGTGCAATGTTGTAACTAAATGATCTTTTAAATATTTCACGGCGATGAACTGGGGGAGTCAGAAGATTTTTGTTTTTAATATCTATATTATGAATATCCCGTCTAAACAAAACCTTCCTGTTAAAAAAAAATAGTTTTGTGGAAAAAAACTGTAAAGTCAAATTCTGCCCTGACATTCTGAACCACCCTGCGCATCTCAACCTATGTGAAATCCTATCATATTTTCTTAAATCATAAATTAACCATAAGCAGGCGTTCTGCATACTTGGAATTCTGGTTCTGTCCATAGCATCGAAGCAATAGTAGAGGACATTCACGCAAAACCTAAATTTGAATAAAACCAGAGATTTACAACTTCACATCCAAATCCAAACAATCTCTACTTCCATAAAGAACTTTCAGACTAGCGTATCCTGCCCTCAGTAGGCAAGAAATGTGATCCTCGAAGCAAAGTTTTAGAAGAGACTACTAGCTAGTACTATCGGATAATGCAATCACATTATGGTTTATTTTTATTGCGATGTCATTAATAAAACAGCAGCTCGAGCTTCAGTACGTTCAAACACCAAAGCAGAAGCTGTATTACTATTAATTCGAAGAAAATGTTGCGCAGAGACATCAACAAACGTTTCAAGATCCCCATTTATACGAGAGACAGCATAGTGAACATTCATTCCTTGGAGAAAAAGAAAATAAAACTGCCTGTCATCTGTATATAAATGATAACAATGTTTCAAAACATTTTATAATATTAGACGTATAAATTATGTATAATAATGGACCGAGGATACTCCATTGAGGTACACTCGAGACGATTGGAAGCGGAAGGGACAAACTGCCAACATATAAGAACTGCTAAAGCATCATTACTGAAACCAATATGATTAAGAATAGCAAGCAACAAGGTGTAATTGATGGTATAAAAGCCTTGGAGTATTCTAATAATACCAATATTGTCACCTCATCAGGATTACCGTTTCACAGCTGTGCTGTGGACGAAATCCGGACTGCTCGTTGGGTAGAACATCCATCATAATTATTCAAGGTATTATATACATATTTAAGCTTTTCCACAACATTAAATAGAAGTGGAACTATAGATATAGGTCTCAAATCTGTATAATCAGAAGGGGGATAAGTATTCTCAAGCAAGCTACTGTTGATAACATGCGTAATTGGCTTTTCCTCTGCGCAATAGTGAAAGTTGTGAGTGTTAAAAACTCCACGGCTATTAAATACGCACTTATCCCTCCAAAGAATGTGTCTGAGAAATCTGTCATCATCACGAATTCTATTTCAAAATCGTCTTGCAGAAATTCAGTCAACGATTATGGTTTTCGTAAAGAGTTTGAACTTTAGCAACGTGATAAAATCGCAGAATGTATTCCTTCAAAGCTAATGAAGAGTTTTATTGCTTGAGATATGCATTGCAACTGCTAATTGTTTATAGTACTGATTGAGGGATCTCCGTTTATTAAGTATAAAATCTGCTCTCCTATTTGTACAGTGTCTTGGTCTTTTAGCATTTCGATCACTTGATATATAAACCAATTTTCCGAAAAATTGGTCCAACCTTCGAAAAATATGTGCTGTAGCATGTCTCCGGTTTGGGTAGCGAGTATGACATTGCCTTGTTTGCATTTTCATTGCATGTAGTACATATCAGCATATTCGATAATCAAATATCCATGTTAAGCGAAAGAAAGGAACAACAAAAACGTACAAGACAAAATAAATACTAAAATTAATAAAAAACAAATTAATTAACTATATTTCGAACCACAAAAAATCACGCACAACATAAATAGCAAAGATGATACTATTTTAGATAATTCGACTATTTATAATGGTATCTTAAATACTGGATTCACTGTACTATGTTGCCATATGTATTTTCAATGAAAATATGTCAACAAAGAAATGTTAAAAGCGAGATTATGATGTGGAAGGATATTATTTACGTAAAATGTAAAAAGGGTAAACGCGTATTAACTAACTCAACAAGACTTCGTGTGGACGTAGGATATAAGATAAAATGCTTTTCGATTAAGATAAACGACGACACGTACAGGCCTTTTGCGAATATTTACACACCCTCTATAAACCGACTCAACAGTTTGTTACAGTTATTTAATCAGTGCCGCTTGTGAAGATAATTTTTTTTTGATGTAGGTAATGAGATAAATGACATTTCCAAGAATCTTACAATTTGTTGTTATAGAATACGTTAGAATGACTAATTGTCATTCCTTTTATCTCTCGCTTAAAATATTAGCGGTAAAACGTTTGCGTACAAAGTGTATGAATATATACATAGCTATCTATACAATTCCTCGCAATGTCATAATTTATTTGCCGGTCCGTATGTTAAGGAATTAATCGCCATTTCTTTTCTTGCTTAGCGATTTTATCATGTTTATTGCAAGTAACATGCTTAACGGAAATAAAAAAGCGCCACTGTATAACCGCATGAGGTGAGGAAATTAAAACACATTATTAATCTGATAAGAATGATTTTTTAAAAAATCAAAATTAATTTTTTTTTTATAGAAAATATTTGTTTGACATATGAAATTTGCCTTCCCAACATGACACACATCTTAGGAGAAACTAAATGAGTAATAAAATACTCAACGTAAAAAGTAATGTTTAAATACATTAGGCATTTGTCAATATAAAGAAAAGACAAATGAAGAAATTTAATTCGTGTAAACATGTACTACTCTTTATGGTGAAATCACTTACGCACATACATAGTATGTCATAGTAAAAAGTAAAGCTGGACGAGATGCAGGCAATTTATGCGAAAGTACAAATATTTCTGATAACAGTATTGTTTATTATTATTACTATAATATGGTTAAAGAAAGATAATGAATTTGCTTGTAAAAAAATACTTACAAACACTACGATCAAAACCATTTTAAAACAATAAAATATTTGTTTTAAAATACTTAACTTAAAGTGGCACTTTGTAAAACATGTTTGGAGATTATCAAAGCAGTTCAATAAAGGCACCTTACTGCTGTAGTGCATACAATATTTTGTGTGTTACCATACTCCAAAATTATTTTATTGCATTTGTGGTTTTCAAAATCAATATTTGGATGAGAAATCGTTTTAGACTAAACACAAAACCACATAAGACGTTATTTGCTTAGGTTGCTTGGATATGAATGACAAATTGTTTCATCGTCAGATAATGTGATTCAATAAATAAATAAATAAATTCCTTCCATAAATTGAATTACACAAATTATTATAATATGAGTTGTTCTAAAATATAAAGATTTTAATACCTTCATTGGAAAATAATAAAAATTCATTAATTTAATTCAAATCAACTTTCAATAGTGACAGTTGAATTCGGTAAAATTATGTAATTTATTGTCCTAGAGCAATGACGGTTTCATTGTACTAAAACTATAAATAATGTTGTAGTTCTTCAAATAAGTATCATGTCATTAGAGTAGGGGAATCGAAAAAGTTGTTTTGATTAAAGAGTAGAGAGTAAAAGATCTATTTTGCCTCCTATTATTCTTTATATAATTACAGGTGCCCATCTAATCATATTCCCTTTGGAAAGTGTAGGATTTGAGATGTCTTAGATTTAGCAAATATACCCCTTGAATCCCAATTACTTTCAGATATAGCGCCCTTTTAAGTTGTATAGCTCCTGTGCAATTTAAAAGAATATGGATAGATGCTTTCTCATCTGTTTCAGACCTATTCGGGTATCCTTTCAGTCCTTGTATGTCTGTATGTGGGGAGGTTGATGTTACATTGCAGTTTAAGAGATCTATCGTGTCCCCTATTCTTGCTGTTTTATAGTTGGCCTTCCAATTATATTCCTTTCAGAAAGTGTAGGATACCAGAAGGGCCCAGGTTAGGTAAGTCTCTATCTTCGATTTCACATGCTCACAGGTGCAATGCCCTTGAGTTGCACGCAATTTAAGAGGAGATGGATGGGTGTTTCATCCTGTTCCTCACAAAATCTACATTCAGACTCCTTTGCGGATCCAAGCTTACTCAGATGTCCTTTCAGTTTACAATGGCCTGAAAGTATTCCTGTTAATATGTCAACATTGTTCTTACTCAGGTTGATGCATTCTGTAAACCTCTGATTATAGGTTCCCAGAAGAATTTTACTTTGCCTCATTCCCTGGTGATCCTTCCAATAATTAGATTTTCTCTGCTCCATTTCTCTTTTCAGTTTCCTCAGTATTGTACTGCTACCTATCCCGCAAAAAGGGTTCAGGCCCTGCAAAAGGTATTCCAGCCCCTTTTTTGCGAGATTATTCATTATCTCGTTTCCTTTCACATCTGTGTGACCCGGAACCCACATGAGGGTTACTTTATTCCTTTTGCCTAGCTCGTTTAAGCTCAGCGCCTTGATGGCTGCTTGACTATCAGACATGATGATAATCTGCTGCTTTCGATAATTTCTGTCGATATTCAACTGGACGCTTCTTTCAATAGGGTGTATTTTCGCCTGGAAGGTACTTCGGTATTTCCCCAACCTTTCTAAGTGCTTGGTTCTAGGCCTATTATTCCTATTTCAGTTCCCTCTGCCGTTTTGAAGCCATTTGATGGCATTTCCATTCAATGCCAATGGTCTGACAGGATCTCTTTTAGTGAAGTGCCTTTACGCGCCTTAAGAATTTTACTTGCAATTTTTGAGTAAAATTAAAAATTAATTTCCACCATAAAAACGTGTTTTTTTTTAGTCAGAATCATTATTTTTTTTATTATCGGCGCCAAGTAAATGAAGATTTTGCTGCAACAACGAGCAAGTCCATAATATCATCAGTGGTTAAGCTTTATTATTAATACCTAAAAATCACTTTTTTGCAGCAATGCTTTTAAATGAAAATGTGTCAATAATGCCACTATTTTGTTCTGACTTTTGCCTGCACAATATGTTTTGTATTCGTTGATAATGAATCTGTTTCATTAACGCATAAACGTCACTGTAAAAAAATTCAGGAACTTTGCTAATCCAAGCAGGCACTTCATTTTGTTAATTTCTTATCACAATGAAGTTTTACATTAAAAGGTAAATTTTAGAATTGGTAGATAATTTTAAAATGATATGTATAATTTACAAAAAGATAGTCAATTGCAAATTTGTCTTGTTTTAGTCTAAGATTCCCTAATTTTTGTTTTTGTAGGATACGTGTTCTGAATAGAGCAGTCTATCACACTATGGTCATTTTCGATTTAAAAAGTAAATTTCTGTAAAAAAAAAATCATACATCAGAAGCCGATAATTTTCAAAATATTTACTTTTTTCCACGAAAAACAGTTTCAATTATGGATACACCTTAAAAACAACGTGAACTTCAACAGCTTTGAATTAGTAAACATGAGTTTTTTTTTAACATGCAGCTCACTGCATATATCTAGTTTATACAACCTTAAGATATTTCACACATAACAACTATTGTTTTTGAAATAATTATTTTTGTAGAAGCATAAACATTCCTTTTATACAGCATTGCTTAAGTATTCATCATCATTGTTTTCAACTAAACCCAATCGAATGTTTAGTTTTCGAGACGTTCTCAAAGATATGCTTTTATAGGGAATAACCTTGCTGTAATTCTTTTTCAACACTGACTGACAGTGAGTCACCTGAACGTAAAACATGACATAAATCTGAAAATTGGAAAACAGGATGCTTATGTTTCACTTTATGGTCGCTCGTATTCTCGGAATTATTCACTACTTTCCACGAAAAGCAGACCAGTCATTGATGTCATAGTTAGTATTTGGCAGGGTTAATTTGATATTAACAATTCACGTATTACTTTTAATTTCATTACAAAGAAATAAATCAGTTTTTAAACTAAGAACGGGTTGCTTCTATTACAAAAAGCAAAACCTGTACGATACACAGTAAACAGAAAGTTTTTATAAGCCTTAACTTAAACGGAGGTTATTTTTGTCAACATTCAAATAGTAATTAGGCAAATGTGATTAATTAATTATGCATGCTTTATTTAGGAACTGGTTTCGTAGTTGTTATTCCATGATCTCTTGGATTTTGGCATATTATATAACTGCTAACTACTTAATGTATTTAAACCTGTACAATCCAAAAATAAATTATGTTTACGGATAAAAAGATAGTTCATGTTCACATTTAAAGTTCGTTTGCAAAGAACTCCTGTTTTTCAATTTATGGAATAAATCGTGTAGGTTTTAAGTTTAGTAAGAGCATTAGAAATATTTTAATAAAAATATGTTTAGTGTAGTTTAATGAATAAATTTAAATTTTTGTGGTTTGCTTTGTTCTTCTTCTTGTTTTTATCGAAATAGAATTATGTATATAGAATTATATATAGAATACAACGAGAGATTGATATATTTAGTATATCTTTAAGTTATTAAAAAAAAAGACCAACAATAAGCTTGTAGTTGCTTGAGTTTTTAAAATTAAGTAATGATGAAATAATATTTCTAAGGTAGGCTTAAAACCAGTGGCGGAACAATAATTTTTTGATTCCCCCGCAAAATATAATTTTATATAAATTTTCTGCGATAGATTTTTACGATTCTCTGTATTAGTATTACATAATTCAATTGCTATATTAAAAATAGCATATAAAGTCCACCACTGTTCGGGCATGAGTATTGTTTCAACAGAAAATAAATTTTGAATTATTTATTAATATTTATCTTTCTTTCAAAATGAAAAATCTTTTTTTCGAGATTTTAAATTTGCAAAAGTCCTGATTATTTCCTCTTTTTCCATGTCATTAGCAACTTTTGCTTCTATTGCTAAAAGACATAAATTGCATAGTCGTCTGGATAATTTAATTGCAGCGTCTTAGCAGATTTTAAACATTTCTGCCTCACTTAATTCTATTAATTTTGCAGGGAGCAGAAACGAAAATAAGTTTGATACTTCACTTACCCCTTTAAACCTTTTTTTCGATTTAATTAATAATACATTTCCCCAAAAAGGGGTGTGCTACTTAGTTACTATCCGAACTGCTTAATTTTTTTTTTGCAGAAGTGTACATATTTCTATATTTTTAAGTTCTTATTTGCTGTTCGTAAAGATTTTGCTACCGTCATAAGGTCTACACGTTTTGATCGTAATAACTCAGAAGACAAGTTTGTTTCACTCAATATTTTTAATAGAAGTTACATAAACAAACAAAACGCTATTCAATGCTCGCTTCTTTTGCGAGCATTAAATGCATCTTTCGGTCGAACGTGTATGGGATTTAGTTTTTTAATGTAATTTGTGACTTCCCTATAAATTTCGACAATAAGCTCCACCTTTTTATACTATTATCAAAAAATGTAAAAATATTTTCTATAATTATAAAAAATTTTAGAACTTCATTATAACTTTTAGCAACATCATTAATAACTAAATTTCAATTATGAGATACACAATGAATTAGGTTGATCCATTTTAAGAAGAGTTTAAACTCCGTTGTATGCTCCACACATTCATAACGTTTGCACCGTCATTATCTGCAAACATTTGATTAATTTTATGTTATTGTTTTTCAGAAAATTCAGTGTTTTGTAATATAAGCCAAAAGCTGAATGATCAGGAACGTCAAAATAGCTTAAGAATTTTTCTCTTATTTCAATTCCAGTTGGTTTGTCTCTGAAGTCAATCTATTACCTTTTAAATAAAATTCTATTAGAAATAAATTTAACTCAGTGGCAACACTGAACATTACTGTTTTTATAGTTATATTCATAGTAATAAACCGACAAAAATGTAGTAAAAATTGAAAACTAAATCGAAAGAATTTGAGCCCCTTCTAACTTTGACCCCCCCCCCCTCCCCTCACCCTGTCCCCCTCCATTATAGCTCCGTCCCTGCTTAAAACTATAGGGCTGTTCGAACATGCAGTTCGCGAACGGTTCGTGATCACGTGAACCAATCAGACAACAGATTGGAGTTCTCGCGAATAGGAATGCGTTGTCTGATTGGTTCACATGATCGTGAACCGTTCACGAACTGCATGTTCGAACAAACCTTATATTGCAGCAGAACTGCATTTATTGCATAGACGAATTCGTTGGCTTGTCGATCAATTGAACTGGTTTTATGTTGTAGTGTGGTATTTGATGTTGTTATTTTGTTTGTATTGCTTCTCACTAAAATCTTGACATGTTTAATATATACTTGTGTATCGACTAAGCTAAAAAATATAGTGCATTATTAATATTATTTAAAAATTTTAGGTTTTATGTTTCCCAGCAATTTCTAAAATTCAGCAACACTATCAAGACAGCGCTATTTTCTTCAATGTTTGAGAGAAAACATTTTTAAACATCATGTACTTTTTCATATTGTTTGGCTGTCTTAAATTTTTAAGCAACATCGTTTTGTATGTGAAAGAGATTTTATTTTTTATGTAAATTTATTTAAAATTATATTTCCAAAAACCAAAAAAAATATTGCAATTATTTGTACCCTGAAACAGATTCAATCCAGCCCCTAAAAAATGTTTTATTCTTGTACTAGGTACATTTGCAATATCTACAGTATAAACGAAATTCAAATTTCGGGGCTGCAGGTTTTCCCCCTTAAGTTCAAAACCACTAAGAAAAAAATATAGTTTTCTAAATGGTTAGGTAACACACTTGGTGAAGTTTGTCCGTTATATAAATCAATTCTGTTTGTTATAAAGTTTAATACCTACATACGTTACACATTTGTATTCAGTAAACATTTATCCATACATATAGTAGGATACTGTCACATATATATCTTCTACGAGGTTTGCTATTATATGGCGTAGTAATTATTGTACACGCGTAACTATCAACGGTTACAAAATCAATTCGCGCAAATATAAGTGTACTATGGTGCTGTAAATTATTTACTGCCGCAGAGATACAATTTACATGAATGACCGCGAACTCTTTGATGTATCTAAATAGCCGGCATCAGGCGCAATGCCATGAATAATGTAGAGCGATATTTGTTATAGGTACTGAGCTCATTCGATTTGTGTATGCAATATTCGCGTCATAGATAGTTCGCCATTATAGGTTCTTGTATATCTTATATGGGGTGTTGCGACATACAGGCGTTTAATAACTTTTTTTTGTTTAAATATCGATGATATTTTTCTAATAATATTTTAAAAGTATTATTTGGTATAAATTTGCATTTATTTAACTCATATTACAACGTTTTAGCAAGATATTTTACCCATTTCAAAATTTTAAATGGGGCATATATTTTTACGTATTGACTTCCAAGTAATTTTTTGAGTCAAAAAACAATTTGTTATTTTTCGTTGGCTTCGCTACTGAAAGTTTGACTCTTATAATAATTTTGAAATATTAGAAAAAACAACTTTCTTTTAAGTATGTGATTTATATGATACTTGGGGTTACTCTTTGCGAATATTAAATCAAAAACAAGATGGCGCGATCAAAATGGAGGAATAGTATTAAAAAACGGCATTTTGCAACAAGTATTTGTATGCAAGGGTTTCTGGGGTCGATGAATTCGATTCGGACAATAATTTTTGGATAAAAAAGCACAATGGGGAATCCAAGATGGCGAAGAATTATTTTGAAATATAGGAAAAGGCGCTAACTTTTTTTAGTCTGTGATTTACGGGATATTTGGGGTTACTATTTGCGCATATAGAACCAACTAAAAAAAAATTGGAGCAACCAATATGGCGGAAGAGTGTTAAACAAAAAAAAAACGATATCTTGCAACATACATTTATATAGAAGCGTTTTTGAGCTCGCTGAATTCACTTCTGACAGTAGTTTTTGGAAAAACAAAATGAGGCATCCAATATGGCGGAAGAGTATTAAAAGAGACGTTTGAGAGGTTTTTGAGGTTACTGTATACGACTATGACAATAGTTTTTGGAAAACAAAATGCACGTATTTTTTAAACGTTGGGAAAAACGCTAAATTCCTTCCATGGGGTATTTGAGATCACTATTTACGAATAATTTAATAGGTACATGTCTGACGATATTTATTATAAAATGCATCCATTTCAAAAAAATAAAAGTCGAAAGAAATTGTTTGAAAATGGTAAAAAAATTGTTGAGCAATTTTAAAAGTAGCGACAAAATGGTAAAAATGTTAAAAAATAAAGAGAGAGTAAAAAAGAGTAGATAAAGAGAGTACGGAAAAGGGAATGTGAAAAGGGATTGGGAAAAGCGGAATAGGGAAAGGGAATGGCGAAAGCTGAATAGGGAAGGGGAATAAAGAAAAAGGGTAGGCAAAAGAGAAAAGATATAAGAGGGAAAAGGGAGCAGGTTATAAAAAGAAGGAAAACGGTTTGGGGTAAAGGGATGAAAAAACAGGGCAAAGAGAAAAAAAAAAAAATTAAATGATATTTAATTTAACCTAAATTCTCAATCCAGCCGAAAGAAAATAAATGAAAGATGGGGGTCAAAATAATCGTCTTCTACATAATATGAAAAATATTAAAAAAGTGAAAAATAAACAAATACAAAAAAGGTTGAAAATTTGGAAAAACAGTGATAAAAAATTAAAAAAATCGAAAACAAAAACTACACAAGGGGCAAACAAAAAAAAATTATCTGAAGCTTATTGAGCATTCTAAAAGTGGAATGTTATCGAGTAAACACCGGTTCCGAGTTAAAAAAAAAACACCTTCAAGGGGCACGTTCTAGGAGAACGCCCGACTTCTAGTTGACTTCTAAGTAACTTTCTGAGCCCAAAAACAATTTGTTATTTTTGTTTCTTTTGCTACTGAAAGTTTGACTTTTATTTTTCAATCTAGAGTGCCGAGAATACAAAGATTTGTAAAGCACATTAATAGTTTCTTATAAAAAGTAATTTTTCGAAAATGAAACCTCATAGGTCCTGTACCCCAATTTGAAAAGAAAATTTCTATCGATTCTAGAGATAGTAAATACTTAATTTATTAATTAAAAGTTACTTCTCTATATTTAGCTACAGGTCCAAAGAGCTACAAAAAAGCGGGTTAAAATTATAAGTACTAAGTGTGAGCAATGTCATACAAATGTAAGCCATTGATAGAATTGAACAATATCTATCTATGAAACTATTTAGCTTAGTTGCGATTCTGTGTTATTAAGATGTTGTTGACTAAAATATAGTCGCAAAAAGAACAAGTTTGTATGAAAGCCGCTCGGTTATATCTTTATATCTTTGCTGCTATCAATTAAATAAAATTAACTTTATTTTCTCTAATTATCTGGTATGAGCAGTAGTACTCTTTTTGAAAAACAGAAAGCTGTGGATGGCCTAAAATCATCAACTCTTTATAAGGAGACGGTATTTTAATACAGTCAAGATTTGATTGTTGGGTATTTATAATTAAGGATAGGTATGAATGCGTATACTCTAAAATGTGGTAGAAATTGGAGAACCCAAAATATCTCCAAGTATACCGGAATCAGAAGGGCTTATCTTCGAAATACATAGTGTTGCAATCATCTTCAAATTCTTCTTTGACAAATCCTTCAAGTTTACATTGAACTGGAATGAGTGGAGAGCAAAACAGAACCAGAGATTTCAAACCAAAATTGACTGAATTATGTAACGGGAATGAGGAGACAGCTCATTGTATTTGAATGTGTTGAATTGGAACGGCAGAGATTGCCATTAAGAAGAAGCGATAAGTTCGTTGACAGATCTGCCAGAAACAGGTTTACCGTACAGGCAGTAAAAGGGACTAGGTAATCTGTTGATGCAAAGAAATACATACATTAAATACCTAATAATAGAATAGGCCCCAAGTTGCGGAATTAAGGGGAAATGAGAAGATCTGATTTGTACTCAATGACGAAATAATCAATCTGGAATTAAAATTGATAGGTGTTTAAGGTATATAATTTTACTTAAAATATATGTAATGTTAACCCATTCTTATAGCTATTTGGACATATCCATAATTTTTAATCTGTGAGATAACAAATTAATTAAAAAATTAATTTCTTATCACAGAAATCGGCAAAAAAATCTCTTTCAAACTAAAGTAGGAGGCCCATGACGTCGCAATAATAAAAAAAGAAATTATTCGTAAACTGTCAAAGTGTACTTTATTGCATCCTATGTGTATAAAGCAAAAATGTTACGTTGACGGTTATATTGTAACATTTGTAAAGTATTCGTGACGCTTTAGATTGAAAAATAGAAGTTTAAAATTCTGGTATGTAACTAAGAAAATGAAAACTAATAAATAGTGTGCGTTCGAACCTAGAAAATTAGAATTAGAATTGGAAAATTTTCAATTAGATGTTTTCGGTAAAACTGGAAGCGGTAAAAATTGTAACATAGGTATAATAAGTAATTGCAAGTTACAGTAAATAAACTTTCAAATTTTATAAGTAAAAAAATAACCGAATATGGGCTGTTACACCTGGTATAGTACGCAACTTGTAGAAATTTTACCTAGAATTTATGTATGTACCATTTATATGTGCATAAATGAAGAGAAATTGGAATAGGTATATAATTATTGCATGTTAGATCCACGTTGCATCTTGCATCCATCACGCATCAAATTTTACAACATTTACCGATTCTGACACAATTACGGAGTAATTTTGTATTAATTAGATTTAGAAAGCTGATAATTAGATAAGTTTTCTGAAAAATCTTTGTGAAATTAGGTGACAAACGGTCACCGTAAAATATTTATTTATTTCATTAATTTCTCTTAATAGTGGTTTAACAGCGTACGTGGTCCAAGTTATGAAAACTTATTTTAATGAACAATATACTTACATACCTATAAACGAAGTTGTGACATTAAAACTGGTCATATCAATTTTATGTAGAAATTCTTGTACTACATACAATTTATGTGTGCATGTTTTCACAAGTGTACATGATTTCTAATAGGATGTTTATCATTCTATCCATAATTTATAATGGAATAATAATAAAAGTGTGTGTTAATTTAAACATCTGGTAAAGTTTGCAATACTTTGCAGATGTAGTAAATCGTTTTAAACCAAATGGTAATTCATGCAGGATGCTGTCTGTTTTGCTTTTACTGTAAGCATATAGTTTGTAAAACAAATCAACGTTATTAACTTGTAACTACAGGTTGATAAATGTTATTCGAGTGTGTAGCAAAGTATCAATAATTTATATTTTAAAAATTGCGCTCTAATAAACAAATGTCATATGTAATTAGATATAAAGATTAAACATCAAAATTATGAAAGGAGTAGACAAGATGGTGTATTGTGAAAAATATTAATTAATTTCTAAAGTGTAGAGAAATTATTTTGATATCTTTATATACCAAGTGCACGCACACGAGCTGACGATGGGTAAAGTAGTAATGATGATAGTTCATTACTCTCAAAATAATGCCATGTGATGCTCTTGATTAAGATGAAATAATTGGCTACTGTGTTTCACAATGCTATAATTTTTTTGAGCACTGAGCATTCTCAGATCGATTAGATTAAAAAAAAACAAACAAATATAATTGAGCAAAGCTGTAAAGACGTGTAGTGAAAATAAATTATTGTGTTCGTATACAATATTATATTGCTGGTAATTCAAAAAAAAAAATGTGCAAATATTTTTTTTATTTCTCTCTATTTTATGAATTGAATGTTTAGTTTAGTATACCGTTTATTAGATCATTAGTTCGTGTGTATTTCCGTGTGGTGTGTATAATTATTGTATTAATAAAGACATTAGAAGATTGTTTCATCGTAGCATACAGTTCTTCTTTTATTTGGCTCTAAAGTGTGCAAAAATAAGTTCTTACAATAAATGAAAAGTAATCACAGACGGCAATACATTGTGCTGTGGAAATATGCTCCAATAATTCTAAAAAAAAAAGAGATATAGTTTTGTTTTGTTTCCGATAAATAAAATATGGTAAATTCTCTGCTAGGTGTTCTATATCAAATATATTAATTTTCTGTTTCGTATTATAGTGCTCTTACAGGGGACAGAGAAATGTAAATTAGAAAGATATTTATCTAGACGAATTTATGGAAAAGTGCTCGAATACACTTCGAAAGCACATTCGGAAGACTTGCATTTTAAATACCTTAACAAATTATTAAAAAAACAGATGTGAGGAGGCTAATATATTTAAACTACGAATGTTTTTCTAGTTTCTTTTTCCACCAACAAGTATCACATTAACAATTAGGATATTTGAAACTTAAAAATGTATGAACGGAGAATTTTGTTAGAAGTAGCAAAATGGTATAATTAAACAAATTAAATTATTAAAGCAGTGAATAAAACTTTTTTCTTGTTTTATTTATAATACATTTTACAGTTAATTTCTATGTTTATGTAAAAACTATTTGCTTATAACTTCCACTACTATGAGTAAACTTAGTATTTGCAATACTAGATACTAATTCATGTTTCTATTAACTCATTTCGAATACTTGAAATTACTATATTTTAATCAAATTCAACGATAATAATTTCTTAATTCTATGATAATATTTTCCGCTCATTATAATAGAGAAATAATATAGAAACGTCTTCAAGACATACACGCATTTCCATATTATTTCTTTGTTTTAAGTTTTTTTTTGAAATAAACGTTGGGTATGTTAAACATTTATTCATGCACACTCCGTTTATATCGTCTTAACACGTTTTTTAGCACCGATATCTTATTTGGGTTGACAAAGTAGTATGAAATTATAAATCCAGATGTTAGCATAACTAAGATAAACTGGCACGATTAAGATTGTGATGATTGTATGAGCCAACTGTAGAATAATATTTGTATTAATTCGATATTCCTTTTATTTCAGAGAAAATAAATATTACCACACCAATATGATTATTATATTTATATTATCCGTGTTGGGCTTCACAAATAAATGCGGAAGTTACAAAATGCTGCACGGGCGTAAATACAATAATGGACGACGGATCATGTTTTGACGGTTCGAAAATAAGGATGAACGCCACCGATTGTCAATATAAAGTTTTGTTGACGAAGAATGACTTTGCCATGGCTCAAAACGGCTCTTTAATAGAACTAAATGGCGTGGACGAATTCGTTACACAAGATAGGTAAAATCATCCCAAATTTTCCTATAACATCTCGTTTCTCATGTTTGCATTATCTCATTATAGATTCTGTCTGGCAAAATACGAGCCTACAGGTGAAAACGTGAGCATACTATGTATCAAGGAGATGGAGCCATCGGAAAATTTCTTTTTTACCAGAGTGGTTTGTTCCTTAATCTCTGTGGTGTTCCTCTTGATCACGATATTGATTTACATATTGGTGCCGAAACTGAGGGATCTGCAGGTAATTTTAAAACTTTTAATATATTTAAAGAATCAAATGTACAATGAAACGTTGCCTTTCATTAAATATAGAATATACTTAAGTGATATGTTGTTTTCAATTGCTAACTTTAGCGTATTTTGAGTAGAAAACACGCGTCTCAACGTGATGTTTACAGCAATAAAATGCAGCCACCTACATACGTAACTGTTGGATGCAATTTCAGTAGCTTTCGGCACATTTTTATTTGTTTACGTCGGGAAAAAGGAGTCAAATTTAGATCAAATGCTATTATTGTTAAGTAAACGGTATATTGTTTGGAATTTAGACACAATTTTGAGAAAGAATTGGCATAAAATTTGTCTAAAAATAGTTTGGGAAAAATCTAGCTCATGGATCCAGCAAAACCTTATAAGTTTGGTTTAATTTTTTTCTTTGGTTTGGCACATTTTCATTTGTAATTTGATATCAAATTTATTTTCAGAATGTAGAGAAACGACAAAAGTAATAAAATGTCGTATTTCCTCATATACAGTATACGAGGTCTGATCAAAAAATAACCGTTATTTTCAAATTTCGTGAGTTACGTATGTTCGATTTTTGCATTTTTTTTTCTGTTATGTTGGTACATATCTCTGTTATATATGTTGGTAATATCAGCCATTTTGGATTGTCAGTTTGTTTTTGGCAGATAAAAAGGTTAGTCGTGTTTTGGTGTACTCTTCGATTTTTTTACTATTCGAAAAAATGGATCAAAGAAATTGTATTAAGTTTTGTGTAAAAAATGAAATTAAATGCGCAAGGACATTTGAAATGTTGACTGTGGCGTTTGGCGAGTCTACTACGAGCAGAACACAAGTTCAATTGTGGTATAACCGGTTTAAGGAAGGCCGAGAAGATGTCAATGACGATGCTCGTCCTGGTCGCCCGAGCACGTCAACAACCGATGAAAACATTGAAGCAGTGAAGAAAATGATTTTGGATAATCGTCGAATCACTATCAGAGAGGTTGCTGGTGATGTTGGCATATCGTTCGGCTCATGCCAAGCAATTTTTACGGATGTTTTAGGCATGAAACGTGCGGCAGCGAAGATTGTTCCAAAATTGCTAAATTTTGAGCAAACACAACATCGCATGGACATCGCTCAGGAGCTGTTGAACATCGTCAACGACGATCCAGATTTCCTCAAAAAGGTCATAACTGGTGACGAATCATGGGTGTATGGCTATGACATTGAAACCAAAGCCCAATCATCCCAATGGAAGCGTCCAGAAGAGCCAAGACCGAAAAAAGCACGTCAAGTTCGGTCAAATGTGAAGGTTTTGCTCACTGTTTTCTTCGACTGCAATGGCGTGGTGCATCATGAATTTTTGCCACAAGGTCGTACTGTCAATAAGGAATACTACCTTGAAGTTATGCGCCGTTTGCGCGAAGCAATTCGTCAGAAACGCACAGAATTGTGGAAAAAACAATCATGGATTTTGCACCATGATAACGCACCAGCTCACACATCGATGCTTGTGCGTGAGTTTTTGGTCAAAAACAAAACCGTTATCATGCCTCAACCACCGTATTCACCGGACTTGGCTCCCGCTGACTTTTTCCTCTTCCCAAAACTGAAGACACCGATGAAAGGAAAGCGTTTTGCTACGATTGAGGAGATAAAAGAAAAATCGAAACAGGAGCTGTTGGCGATACCAAAAAGCGCGTTTCAGAAGTGTTTCGAGGATTGGAAAAAACGCTGGCATAAGGGTATTATATCTGAGGGGGATTACTTTGAAGGGGACAAGATAGTTATTGATGAATAAATAAATACTTTTTGAAAAAATTGAAAATAACGGTTATTTTTTGATCAGACCTCGTATCTACTCAAATTTAAATCATGGATTTTCTTAGATATTAGTTTTAGAGAACTTAAAGAACAAACCTTAGGCTTCACAGGCATGGTATAATTATTTATAATGCATGCCCCAAAAATTCCGCTTTCATTCATATATAAATTCTATAAATCAACTTGATTTCTTTGTTCAGAAAGTTTTTTTCTTTTTTAAATATTTTATGGATTGTTTCAGGGGAAATGCATTCTCAACTCTATGATCGGTTTGACCTTAGCCTTTATATCCCTTGCTGTAATACAACTGCAGAATTCGTTTCAACGAGATTCTTGCCTATTTTGGGCTTTCACAGTGTATTTCACCTTTTTGGTTGCATTCTTTTGGCTGAACGTTGTTGCCATAAACATGTGGAGGAAAACAGTGTAAGTAGTAAGACTGTAATTTACATACTAAGGAAATTAATTTTCTTTACTATTCTTTAGTATCCCAACCTTCTGGAATAAATCAGATAACTTTTGGTTTATCTTATATCTAATTTACGGTTTTGGAGCACCTGTTATTTTCCTGTTATCAACCATTGTTGCACATAACCTTGAAGGAGATCACATAAAACCAGGATTCGGTGATGGTGTATGTTTCCTCAATGGTAAATACAACGCTCACTGTAAACATTGAATTTTGATTTTAATTTTAACACGTTCATTCTAATAGCACCCCTACCGTTATGGAGTTATTTCTATGGGCCAATTGCTATACTTTTAGTTGTTAATTTGATCCTGTTTATTTGGTCAAGCGTATGCTTATGGATTGACGCGTCTCAAGAATCATCAAGGATACAGAAGTTGAAGTACAAGTAAGTTATTTCTTTTATTATATCAGAATCGAATTTAAATCTCTCTTATTTACAGATGCTTGCTGACGCTAAAGTTATGCCTGATCATGGGTGTGCCATGGCTGTTCGAGGTGATATCATTCTCATTGGCGAACGTACATGAATATCTCGATTATTTGTGGTACGTAAAATTTCGTGTCCCTCGACATTTATCCTTACATTTATTGAAAGCTGTTCTTGCTATTCGCAGCAAAATGAAGTAACACAACAAGAATTTATAATGAATATTGAATACACGTTTAAAAATATACGTTGAGGAATTCAATCCGTTCACTAATGTTCGCGTATATACGTCATTCCTGCGAGATAGTCGCTTAAAAATCCGCGGCATTATGTTACATATTTCTCGCTGATTTTTAGTAAACATCGCTCCATATTAACGGAATTGAAGGATGAAATTATTCCAACGTTTGTTTTAGTAAAGCATTTAAGTATATCAACATAAATATACACTCAAGCATAATAGTTATCCAGAAGCTTGTTTATCAATTTACATGTATATATTTACATAACTTACAAATCTATCTACAGCGTTGAAATAATGAAATATTCTTATTGGCACAAAAATCCACATATCTAAATAATTTTTTTTTGTTATCGAAACGCAAACTAACAATATTATTTTTTACAGGACCATAACCGACTATTTAAACTCTCTGCAAGGCATCTTGATCTTTATGGTGTTGGTGCTATTTCGCAAGAAAGCTCTAAGGGGATTGGCTAGCAATCCGACGATAGGTAGTAAATTCCCTAAAGCTTGGCAAAGGTTGGATGACGCGGAATGTTCTGACGAAGAAGGATTAGCAGAAACCAAATAATTTAAATCGCTGGTGCCAAGGAAAAGAATCTGATGATGATCTAGCTAGACGTAGGAATCTACCTAAATGTGAAAAGCCAAAATTTTATCTACGAAAAAATTATTGTACTTGTACTTTAAATATTTTAACACAAAATAGTGTACGAAAAAAAGACTGAAGAATGTTTATTAGCGTAGAAGATGGCGCAGTTTTTCGAAAAAATAATCTTATGATTTAAATAAAAGGGTTTAGAAAAGACAGTGTTACCAAAAATACTTATTATAGGAAAACGTTCTTTTTTTAAGAATAAATAATATATTAAGTTTGGTAACAAAAAAAACAATTGATTCACAGAAATATAGTTAGTTATATTGTTGTTATCGATTTTTACTAAAATTAGTAATAGTTCTTGTAAAATGTTTTTCATAAATTTTAATTTGCTATGAATATGTGTATTATATGTTTTTTTTTAATTATTGAAAGCAGAATCTATTTAACAAATGACAAATGTGAGAGATACTTTTCTCGATAAGTTTGAGCCTCTCTTTTAAATTGGGTCATTAATGTACCGTATATAAAATACTAATATCTATATACAAATATATGCATATATAGATTGACATGTAATGTGTATCCACATAAAATGTATAATTATGCACACTATCGTCCTCTAAAAGTCTCTAACTGCATAGGATTAATATTTATTTCTGTTATACAGCATTGAACAAAGTAATTTGACACCTGCGTATGTGTGCTTGTTGAAGGGTTGTCTATTGAAAAAAAAAATAGTGTGCAATATAACATTGTTTCTATATTACAATAAGTTTTAAATAAAAAAGTAACTTAATATAAGTATAGTTGGCCTGTGATTATTTCTAAGGAAATTAATACGTTTAAAGGATGTTCCAATTAGTGTCAAATGTTAATCAGACATGGCTTTAATATTTTGCAAATGTAGAAACAATACACATTTTACAAATATTTGGTGCTGCTTGGGGCATTTGTATTTTTTGAAATCTCTCGAACTCGTTGTAAATATGTAATATTAATATTTATGTAAATAAATGTTTTATATTCATTTTTATGTAATCAATATATCAGTAATAAAAATACTTCTTTCTTTAATAGAATATCCTATTTGTTTTAAAAGATAAAAGTCAATGACTACCTTTACTTATCGTAATAACATCCCACGTAAAATTCCGTGTAAACAGTTTAAAGCATAAAGTCGACAGACAACAACATTTCATTAATATCCCAACACACCACTCTTAAATAGTGTTTTACATTACACCGATTTAACTACACCCGTGCTAAATGCCCGTGTAAACGTAGTCAATTATTCTTTGAAGTTAATTCATAATCATTAGCAGCAAAAAATAGCATATTGTTTGGCGCGAAGGATCACATATCTGACTGTAATTAGATTTTTTTTTTTGAATTACCGGTTCTACTAGTTTCGAGCTTTCGCCTATGAATACTTACCAAATAGCAATTTATGTAATTTTTAACAAAAAACAAATGATTAACTTGCGTCAAATAAAAATGCAATTTACTGTTACCACAAAATCAACTTGCTTTTTACTGTCGCAGATAAGTAGCGTTGAAATAATTTCGCTACTTCTACCAAGTATCCAACTTAATGCCCAAGAAACATGATGGATATTTTCTGAAATGCGTAGGCAATTTAATTACTAATTGTTTTATGGTTTGCTTGGATGGGGCTAATGGAAAGATGATATTGAAAACTGGGTACATTCTCAATTTTATTCGTTTATAAATAGAAAAAAACAAAATTTCTTCATTATTCTGTAAGTACTTATAGCATGGTCTATTATGAAAATGTATTAAGCTTGGAAAGGAATCCGCTTATCGCTATTACTTAGAAAATTCGAATCTCCCGCCATTATTTTTTGATAGCGTTTCAACCTTAAGATATTAAAATATCTAGTAATGTCACAGTAATGTATAGTAACTAAAATCCTTAGTAATTTTGTACTTTAATGTTTATGTTGCTCAAATTAATTGTCCGGAAAATTAAAATGCAGTTTTAAGTTGGATGTGGTTATATTTTTTACATGATTTCGTACCCAAATAGCGCGAAGAGTCACAAACTTTTCACATCAGCATGTTCGGCCTTTAAGCCTGTATGACACGATCAAACTAATTTTTTGATGTCAAAGTGGTTCAAATTCACTTCAAAGTCGTCGTGTAAATGGCAACTTTGATAGACTTTGATGACGTCACATCAAATTTTATTTTGATATAAAAAATAGTTGTTGCAACAAATTTTATTATCAAAGCCGGTCACAGTTATGGTGTGCGCGTGCGCAAGCATTGCGGCCAACACAAATTATTTTGTAAAAGGTTTAAATTTAATTAAAATAGAAGAATTAAGACTAGCTGTATCTGTAATTGATACAAACACTTCGCTACTCCACAACTCCTTCTCCAAAACAATTTTAACTCTTAACCTAAAACTCATATATAAACAACCGTGAAGCTAGTATGTTGGGGCCCCTGAATTATTTCTTTAAATCTTTGGCTGTCAAAGTTAAACTTTGTAATGTAACTTTGGTAACAAAGTCTCGGCACTCGGCATTTCTAAAAAAACTTTGATACACTTTGATCGTGTCATACAGGCTTTAGAAGCCGATATTTTTGTACGCAGCTCGTATTATAGAATTTACATATTTTATATTATAATATGCATATAATGTTAAATATTAAAATAACATCTACAGACGTATATATAAAATTATAATGCGAGGTGTGTAATTAATTTCTGACGTTGAAAGAATCAGCGATGACCATAAGTACTTAATATAATCACCGTAAATTAATTGAAAAAAAAAATATATAGCGTGATTCACAATTCCAAAATAGTATTCAATGTGAGGTAAATTAACAATTACGCAGAAGACGATGACCTAATCAGCATATGAATTGCAATTTGCAAATAACGCGACGAATCAAAACGACAGCGACATAACCTCAATTCCAACGGCGAAAACAAAACATTCCGAAACAAAAACATGACTGAAACTACGAGGTTTTTAATTCTTTATCTCGTATTAGCAATAACGAACTTGTGTTACACATACAGTGATGAACCAAAACTAAAAATAAATAAATGCTGTGAAGTGTACGAATTATTAGTCAATAGCCACTGCACTCACGTAAACCATACGAGCAGTACAATATGGGAACCACGCATAAAAGGTCCATACACGTATGTTTTAACTATTTTGCTTGTATATTATGCTTAGTAGGAGATTATTAGTTTTAGTACGGGTTTTCCAAACTGCGGTTCACACCAAATATGGCCAATATATTCTAATAATTCAACAGATGTATTAGATATATTGTCTAATGGGGGTTTGCGACATTCTCTGTACCATTCTAAACCATCTGAAGATTACGATGATATGTCTTACATTCAAAATGATTTAAATGAAGTGATGCACTATGATTACGAACCAGGAAGATATTGCATGGAAAAGGTAACTATTGATTCCATAGAACATTAATACAAGATTATTCTCCCAGTTTAAGAGTTGAATTCGGTTTGATTTTATTGAACATTAAATTAGTAATACTCTAAACTCTTTTAGCTATTAATTCATTGAGAGGGGAGTTTTCAAGGGTTTTGGGTCCTTCCTTATTTTTAATTTTTATAAATGATGAAGTTGTAGTTTGCTTTTGCATGCAGATAACATGTTGGAAATAAAGTAAATGAAATGTGCATAATAAAAATACCAACTTTCCATAGAATATATCATTCTATAGTCTGGTTCACGTTGAGAAGGAAGTATTACTCTTATGGAGATGGTGATGCCAAATCTATTTAAATATCTAATTTTTCGTATGTTGTCGCGCTGAACAACTTCACGAATTTCATGTTGGCGCTTAATAAATGTCAATTTGTAAATTTTGTTTGTATTTATTGGTTATATTCCACTGTGTTCCATTAGTATGAAAATCGATAGAATAATATTGATTGTATTATTATTTATTCCACATCAAAATACACATACAAATAAGGTGTTCTGTTTCCTGTTCCTGTCTTTACTTTCAGGAAAACATACATAGATGTATATGTTATAATAAATTTACAAATATTTACAGAGGCATGCTTATAACAAATTGTGTATGATTAACTTATATCAGATAACCAATATGAAGATGATGAGATAGATGTTAAATTAGTAATAAACTCTTTGGGTTCATCATTCAACTTCCACATGACTTCTTAAACTAAAATGGCTAAACTTAAAACCACACTGTGCTAGATATTATATAATTATTATACCTTTGATAACAAGTTTAAAGAGGTTTTTCCAATTATCGATAGAAACAGTGTCATATCTTCGCTGGATAAGCAGAGGCATATCTTAGCACTCAGAACGAAGCCATTTTTGTTGCCACTATCAACTAATGCATAATGTTGGCCATTACCTATTGATGGTCTTAGATCTTGCAAAAATGCTCGTCTAGATGTATTAGCTGTACGATTTATCGGTGAAAATAATGTTTCTCCCTTCGCTGTGATATTTCTAATAGTACGTTAATAATCCTATGCTATCTTATAATACCATCAGGGTCCATCAACATCTCTTTCAAATAATCTCAAATATAAAACAATGTCTATTAAGAACTGTAGAACGTACTTGTCGAAAAATTAGGTAAATCTTCGGTGTTTTCTGCAGCTAATATGAATACGCATCGCGGATGCATATTTCTTAGAATAAAGCTGTGAATTTTACACTCTAACAAGTGCTTGGATGTGTTCATCATACACTTGCAAACGAGAATTAATGCGGATACTGGCATTTCTTTCGCATTCGCTTGTAAGATTTCATGAATTAATTCATCTTTTTGTTAAATGTAATTATAACTTCTGTTGACGGTTATAGTAGTTTTTTATAAACCCAGACTAGTTTAAAATTAACAGGTATGTTCGGGGAAAAAATGAATAAATGTAAGTGACACAAAAGATATTCGAAATCGAGAAATGAAGGAACAGGAAACAGCGAATAATGCAGATATTATTATTCGACAGCCATCAAATAAATCTGGCAACAATCCCCGTGATAGAAAGAGATAGACCCATATGGATAGGTATAAAATGAAAAAGGATGCATATAGTTCATAAGAATAATACTTCTTTTAAAACTTGAACTAGACTGTATATAACATGCCATATCTCAAATTTTCTGTAATTTCTAAATGTTTATTTTATTTTTAGAAGATTGAAGGTAACACAATAATTGAATATGCTCTAGTTTGCATCGACCACACTCCTAATTGGACAAATCCTGAGTTCATAATGCGAAACATTGTAAACCCTGTTAGTCATGGAATATCTATAATATCTCTTCTATTCATTGCTATTGTATATTTTATAATGCCCACGTTAAGGGATCTGGTAGGCAATATTGTAACAACAATCTCAATATGCCTCATAGTAAGTCAAGCTGCAGATATGGTGAGGCTGTTAACTGTATTTACGAGCCACATAAGTTTAATAATAACAGGTAATGCTGTTAATGCTGGATAAAGACATTTTACTTGAAATCTATTTTTATTTTTAGAGACATTCTGTTATATAAGCTTACTTGGAGCATTCTTTTGGCTGAATAGCTTGAGCTATTACATTTGGAAAACATTTAAGTTAGTTAAAGTTAAACTCTAAGTTAGGGCATACATTATTGTTTTCCTTTTTTTTCCAGATCAAGAAATGTTTTTTTACGAATAACTGATGGGAGAAAATATTGTTACTATTCCGCATATTGCTGGTCTTGCACGATTATTTTGGGATTAGTTGCTATTTTTGCACATTATGTAATGGACTACCCTCAAATAAGAAGTAATTCTCCTGAGGCAGAGCAAGAATCTATAGGTATATGCTTAGTAAAAAATAATTTATGCATTGGTTTAACAGTTTACATGCTTTTCTTTTTCTTTTTTAGGATCATTGGGAATCATAATATTTTTTATGCCAGTTGCTATTACAATATTAATAAACGTATTTTTCTTCGCGACGACATTTAAAATAATCAATAGGATGAATATTTATGGAAGAATTCATCGTAAACTGCGACACAGGTATGCTAATATTGAAAAATAATCTATAGAAGAAAGTATAGTTTTCATTTATATTTTTTAGTTTCCGCATGTTTTTAATGTTATTCATGATAATGACAATATGTTGGGTGTTCTTCTTGATGTCGTTTACAAAATTTGATGGCTTAATCTACTGCCACATAGTGGTGAACGCCTTTCAGGGACCAATAATTCTATACATTTGTACGATCAATCAAAAGCACGTTTCGTATCAAATAAAACAGAATTGCTGCTATGTACATTGCTTTTGCAATAAATTTCAACCTGAACCAGAATGTGATTGGGGGGATGAGTTAGCAGCAATGAACAGTGGGTCAACTTAATTTATGAATACTTTTGTGCATCCATATGGCATTAACGAATGAAAAATTGCAAGATGCAATATTCTCAATTAATTTAAAATAATTAATAAGGGATATTTATTGTAAAACAACTATTGAATCTATTGCATAAAATACTTTGTTCAAAACCATATCAGTACTTCTCTAGTTGCCATTTGTTATTAGTTAAACGGCATATATGCAAAAAAAAGGGTAATCTAGTACAATATCACACACAAGTAGTGTTTAGACAATATTTTTAAGTAGAATAGCCGAGTTGACAGTACTTTAAAGAAAAATATGACTATGATGAGCAATTATTTATTTTGTGTTAATTTTCAATTTTTTTGGAATTAGAATAGATTTATTGTTGTATTAAACTTATATAAGGAAATGTATGTGTATGTACTTAAGCAAACATTTCTGTATTTTTGTGAAAAAAATGTACTTGTTTAGTTTTAATTATTGATATTTTTTTAATAACATAAGTTATTAAGTTTGCTTTTTAGAGAGAAAACCGGATATTTTGTTTAATAACGAAGTTGTATACATCGTGGAGCAGTTGTTTTCTCATCAATATAAATATTGCTCAAGCTTTCTATGATTCTAGGTCACCTATAGTATGTGTTCATAATCTTGTAATAATTTACCAAAAATATTTATAATTAAACGTCTATAAATATTAAAATGGATCCGAAACAAAATATGGGTTAGCAAAATATCACACAACTTCATAAGTGCTCGAATATTAAAATGATTTCTATGTTAAATTCTACTGTGATGATGTAATCAAACAATGATGAAATTTATAAAATCAATTAGTTGTTAGGGTCGCTACCTTTAATTATTTATTTATAAGTACAAGAATTATCTATGAATCTCTGTATGATATATCTCTATTAATTTAATCTAGTATTTATATTATATGTATATTTATAAAGTATATATATATTATACTTTAAATACTTATTTTGCAGCAATTTTTACAATTCAAGTAATGTTTAAGATAATAACAAAAGGCTATATATCTTACAATTATTGATCTTTAATTTCAATTTATGTTGGTTATGGTTTCATTAGTTATTAATTTAAATGCGGTTTTCGAAACAATAAGCTGTGATATAAAGGCAGTTATGCTGTTGAAAATGAACTTTTTTGATACTCAATAAATATATATATACACCATTCCTCATATTAATATTTTAAAAATGCTAATGAGACTGTTACATAACTATGGAAAATTTTAATAAAAATGATGTAATATTACTCATAAATAATTGTTATATACATACATCTTCGGTACGAATACTACAAATTGCAATTTTATATTATACTTTTTTTGATATTCTTTTACACTAATGTAATTTATATTAATTGTGTACTTAAATTCTAAATAAAATGGATTTTGCACATAATAAGTTATTTTTTATATGAATTCAACATAAGAAACATCATTTTCATCTTTTTTTCTATTAAATTAAAAGCTTCGCCTTTTTTCTGTCTACTTACTATTGGATGTTAGGTAAGTGTAATGCATATGATTTATATTCACTTAAAATTTAAGAGATGTTTCACTCACCTGAGAGAATAGATGTCCTTCAGGTCTTTTCACTAGATTTGATAGTTGACATCTAACTACTAGGTGGCAGTCATCTAACACAGTATTAAAAAATCTCCGTGTAGGCAACAGTGCTTCAAGATCAGTAAATAACTCCAGGCATCTCTCACAATACTGCATCTACAAAATATATATGTACATTAACGGTTGCAGAAATAGATTTAATATACCTATAAAATGCAAAAATGGTTTGAAGACTGACAAGTTTTGCTCATAATATATTTTACTGTAACATAAAGAATAAAGAGGTGTGGAATGGTTAATCTTTAGGATTACTTACTCTATCTTGCGGTACCAGCCCTGTTAATGGTATTCCTTCCAAGATTTTCATAAATTTTTGCATAAGTTTATGTAGAAATGTTCTTTCCCAAGTTAATTTTTCCAATTGTTCAGGCTTATCTTTGCGTTGAATTGCTTTCCAGTACTTCTTCCATTTAGGACAAAGTTTAAACTCATGTTCTCTTCTTTCTGGTTGTAATGATATCCACATTGACAAAGACACTAACCGTTTAACTTGATCCCTACAAAGAGCTTCTTCCATACTATTAAAACAATGATTTAAGAACACCAATAATGAGGTTTGTTCCTTAATGTTAATCAATAATTCATCCTCTTCTAAACAGAAATGCATAACTTGTTGAAAGAAATCAGCAAAGTATTCATTATTTTTCTTAAAAGCCTAAAAGTAATAGAATTTATTTTATAACAAATTTAAAAAAAAATGGCATTGCTACAATACCTGCCAGACTTGTACTCTTTCCCGAAACTTTTCGTTTAACATGATTACAATTGACATAACATGCGCATGTGAGGAATCAGGTTTATAGTTAGGCCATAAGTAATTTTCTAAATACTGGCTAAATTCTAACACCATAATTCGCCTGATGGAGTAACTATAAGAAATTGTATTTATTAATAAATGAGTGATTTTTGTTAATACTTAGATACTTACTTGCTTCCCCGAATATCTTGCTGATAAATATCTTCTATTACATCCGGATTAAATTTTGAGTGATTTTCTACTGTATGTGGGGCCCAATACTGATCTGCTAACTTTACATCGAAATTTTAGGTTAGAAACATAAAAAAAATGTTTAAAAGTTGTAGTAAAATACCTGCGTTATATGATCAGCATTTAATTGCTCAACAGTTGGAGCTATTAATTTTACTGGCGGTGTTGTATCTGCCGTCATGCTTATAAGATATCTTTAAATATTTAATATTTATCAACACAATTTAAATAAGAATTCAGCAAACGTCAAACATACGACATTTTTAAAACTAGGGATTTTATTTTTCATGCTGTCAAGTTTCTAAATGTAATACTTTTTATTATTTTACATGAATTCTTTAATATTTTAATATGTGGAATAATTTATATTAGCAGTCATATTGTTGAATTTCATTATTGAATTCAACTTTATTTTTATTAAACTAGTTTTTATTGCGGTTATAACATGAACTAGTGCCATCTCCAGGAGCATTTTGAAACTAAATTATTTTAAATATTGGCATGGTAAATTGCAAACAGGAAACTGTAAATATTTCATCCGATATTAATAAAGACACTTGCTATTAGATGACGCTGCACATTACATGCATTTAAAAAAAAGTTAAATGCTTGAATACAAATTTAAATTAAAACGATAGTATCTAATTCTTCTACGGTATGCGTTGAAATATAATTTTCGTCTATTATTATCACATAAACAAAAAAAAAATAGAAACAAATGCAAGTGAATGTACTTATCACATATATTCACATGGCCCGTTTTAGCTCAAAGTTACAGAAATGTAGACCTTCCTTAATTTTGTTTATTTTTCAATAGATATATTACTTTTCTATCACCGATTGATGCTTAATTCATGCCCGAAATGAATATTCGTTACATCAAAATCAGGTTTGCCCATTTCCTAAAATTTTATACAAGAGTTTGTAAAAAAAAATATCTTCGAAAAAAGGATATAGAGTAAAATTCTAATCAGAAATACCGTTCATTCAGCAGCAAAATTCAAATTTGCTGTTGAACACTTGCTGCTTGAGGAAGAGTATGGGACATTTATGACATTTCATATCGTTTCGAATTTGTCTATACTTGAGCAATTGAAGCCTCTGTAAGGTTTTTCTTTACTTTGTTTTCTTTTTTGGAGTTGCTTATATGAAGTAATCTTCAGGCTATCTCAGTCTTGTAAGAATTCAAGTTCAGGAATAGTCTGATAATAATTTGTGGAGAGTGGGCATTTATTGCCTTTTGTTGTAATAATACTGATCATTGGAATTGGAGTTTAGATTTATTGTTATTAGTATCATTAAACACAGAATATTATTGAAGATTTTGTTACATAAAGTTCAAGTTATATAAGTATATAGCATGCCTAATTATATCTGGCTTTAACTAAGGCAAAAAGAGAGTATGCCCATCGAGCCACCTAAAAAACATCGATGAAATGTTGATGAAAAACCATCTTGAAAATAACTATAGTATACCACTCCTAATGATTCCAGGGAGACAAATACGAGGTCGTACAGTTTTATAGCTGTAGTCCTTTTGGCCCGTTCCATAAGCAGTAATATACATTTCCGTGATCGAATGTCCAATTCATACCAATTCGAAGTATAGCTGGCTTCAATAATTTTGTCACTCTAAAAAGTGTATACATAATTGATAATTATGTAGTTATAGGTATATCAATAACCTTGTTCAAACAACGATTTACAATCGTAGGAAACAACGTACAAAATTTCAAGGTGCATATGTTCTGAATCGTTTGCAACGATTGCCAACCCTTGTTTAAACAAAGCTAATTATAGTTTTAATTTTTTTTGACTTACTGCTGTAGAACAATGTAGAAATATTGTAAGGTTTTTATCAACGTGGATACTAAGAGAACAATAATTTTGAGTGTATTGACAGTATTAAAGCGTGATGCGTTGTTAAATTTACTGAATAGCGGAATTGGATGGTAGCAGAAGAGCTCTCTTAAGTCGTAATGAAAAATGTAAAGATCTATCATAATTGCGTCATTAGTTTTTGAACTATCGCCTAGGCCAGGCAACGGAATTGAAAAAAAAGTGTGAAATATGAAGAAAATCATTTATCCCACTTTTATCGAGTTTCATATAAAGCAGGAAAGGTTTGGTTCAAAATAATGCCGTGGAAATGCGCAAATATTTCGAAATTGATTAACTAATTTTTCCTCAAACCAGTTTCTCTAAAATCGGTTTATCGTTTTTCAGTCAAAATCGGTGTAGTTTTCGTTTTCATAGTGTTTTCTATGCAAAGCTCTTATTACATGTAAACAATAATATAAAATTATATTTTAAGGTGTTCATAGTCATTGTTGAAAACGACGTAATCTATAAATTTGTAATTAAATCTCTCAAAATATGCCACTTTAAATAATCACATAACAGAATTATTTATATGAATATGGGAATATGTATAGGAATCCAAAAATTTGTTGCTCTTAATTACGGAAAATTTATGTAAAAAGAAAATAATTACGATGCGGCATAAATTTTAGTTTGGAAAACATCTTTTTAAGGAGGATATCAAAATTTCTTTTTAAAAACGTAGGAAAAGTAATGAAGAACGAAAGTTTAGGTGGAAGATCCTAATTTTTAATTCGTGATCGAATTTTATCTTCGATTATCTGTGAAATAGAAATCTCCCTGGCGAATGAATCATAAAGTACTGGACTTAAAAATATTTGTTAATTGTGAATCAATCGTATTTCGTTCCTGAATAGAATCTATACACATATGTATTGTATTTATAACATACAAAAAACAAAAATTAAGTGTAGCTACCAATATGGCGGCCTGAAAAGAATATTTCCTAATGTAGTTTTATTAAAAACAAATTGTTGGGAGTTTATTACGATTAATATTGATTGATCCATTACTAGTTGGGCAATCTATATGCTTATTTAAGCGGATACTGCACTATAAAAGTTCTTTTGCAAAAATCTTTTAATAAAAGATATTTGACAGAGAACTTTTATGTGCAAACAAGCCACTTGAGATAACTTTTTACCTGCTGTGGTCACTCACTCAAAAGGTCTTTATATTTCTTTACGGCTACATGTATCAAAAAGTCATTTTTTTTTAATCAGTAAGCAAAAATTAGAATAAAATGGCTTGGATATTTTGCCTGGCTGGTAGTCGAGTGGCTTGCACGCTTGGCTATCAGTGCGGAGTCCGGGGTTCAAATCTCGCTCTGGTCAACTACTGGTTTTTTCCGGGGTCGTAATGTTGACTAGGAGGGAGATTTGGGTCTGCGGGGCCTGATAAGCTAAAAAATATAGCTTAGGCGTTACCACCCCTTAAAAAAAAATTCAAAATGATGACCATTAACCTCCGTACAATAGTACAATCCCGCTTGAAATGATCTCCTGATATTTCGCAACATTTATGAAGTTATTCGTTGGCATTCTTCCACAATGTTTTGGCGTAATTCTTGTAAGGGAGCAGAACGCGTGACAGACACCTTAGACTTAAGATGCTCCTAGAGAAAAGATCAAGTGGTGTAGAATCCGGCGATTATAATTCCAACCTGCTGTCAAAATCATCCTCATTCAAATCGCGTAGAAGTGTAATTTTACAGATTATTATTATTTATTAATAATTTATTTAAATAAATTAAATATAATAATCTATAATTATTATTAATAATTATAGATTATTATATATAATAATCTATAATTATTATTATTTTATAGATATGATATTTGAACTTCTTAAGTATTTTATAAACTGATGAACGACTTACTCCTGATGCTTGAGATACCTGTTGTATCGCATTTCCACGCATTGCGACCTAAGACCTCGACGTTAATATCTTCATTACTGACAACCCGATGAAAATTTTTGATGGTTTTCGTAGAATAAGCAAGCTGTAGATCTTGCACACCTCTCATTCTCGTAATACAAAGTCACTAATGCCACACGTTCTTCGATAAAATAGACTATATTAATTTGAAATCACGATTAAACTAAACGTAAACACCACTGAAGAACATTCCACTAAACAATGCAAACGTATATACAGGCTGTTCAAAGTTATCGGCGCATTATTGCTAACTTTGTTAATATTGCAGCTACGATATTGGCAAAATTATCAAAAATGTAGGTTTTTTTTTACGCTGATTACAACCGTGTAATGAGAAAAACAAATGAAAATCGCGTTTACGAGATATAACAGATAACTTTGTTTTTTTTTTAATGGACCACCTGTATACTTTGTCACCAATCGATTGAAAATCAGTTTCTACATGCAATATTGTTATAATAGTATAACATTGAAATGAAAAACAAAAGAACTACGACTCATATGATGGTGGATTCGATATAACAGCCAAAACTTTTGTTGTTTGCCAACTAAAGGTGTTTGTTTTAAAAGCCAAAAAGAAAATTCAAGAGTTACAATTAGTATTAGACTACATTTCTATTTCTGATACGCATTTCCTATACTGTTTAATTACTGTCTTGCTGATTGAGAAGTTACACTGCGATCTATGTTATTCATTGCTTCGCTTACAGCATTTTGCAATTCGTGTATATTTGTATATCTCCGACTGTATACTTTGTCTTTTAGATAGTCCGGCTGATGGAATTGCGAAATGTCTGAGAGCACACAGGGAGTGCATTCGAAGCCATTTCATTTTAATCGCAAATTCTGCATTGTTTTTTTTTACTAATTAAAAAAAAAATGATTTTTTTGATATATGTTGCTGTAAAGAGAATTAAAAGACCTTTTGAATGAATGGCCAGAAGACCCATCTTCCCCATTGAAATTTTAAGGGTGGCGCCTTAAAAGTCAGGCCTGTCATTAAAACTTGTCTCCCTTGATATGACAATTGATAGGTTCCAGGAATTTCATATAAATCATAGTAGGTAAAGAGTTATTTGAGGTAGTTATTTCAATTGAAATGCCTATATATATTTTGCAGACGATGTTATAGAATTTTATACTTGTATATTCATAACATACAATTTTTTTATAGTTGTTTGACATTGAGAGCGAGGAAAAAGAAAAAAATATCACTTTTGTAAGTTGTTGAGTAGTTAGTCCGCGGATATAATAATTAGTGTTGTCAAATCGACGCACTTTTTAACACTAGCGGAAATTAGTGCTCACAAAAAATAATTTAAATAAAGAATTGCATTGTGACGATTAATATTTATTTGCGGTTTGCAATAGAATAAATATTTAAGATATATGCACATATGTATCGATATTTTACCTTGAAAATGATTTCATTACCCAACCAGTGGTAGAACGACATTTGTGCAAATACAATCCCTGAATAACCACACATTCCTATTATAGTCCTTGAATCACGTTCGTTCTAAAATTTATCTCGTATAGACTGATTGAGATATTTTTCGTGATGCATATCATATAACCGTCTGTACTTACCAAAATTGTAATTTGGATTATGGTATTGCATATTATGAAACATCCAGAAGCATATTGAAAAAGTAATGGCAGAGAAAGTACAGCACTTAACTTTGATATGTACCTAAAACAGAATATTGTTGTTGAGTTTTGAAAACATGTACAAGTTCTTTTAACTTTAAAAACGTTTGAAAAATTGAGATCTTTCATTTCCAAACATTAATATTTACTTACTTAGTTATAGTATCATGTAGTAGAACACATTCTTTCAAAATAATCCAGACTCCTGCATCCCACTTCATCTTATCCATACTATCACAAAGTTCATTTGCGTCCTCAGACACCTTAATTAACCTTTCCCTCAAAATATCTAATTGAGCATTAGATAAAGCTATCAGTGACATGTATAAAGAATCTATGGTAGCAGACATGGTTGCTAAATATGATGTCGCAAGCAAATGCCCAATTCTGTATGCGACGTCGAACTTTCCCATATCGAATGGAGAAGGCATCATTAAAGGTAAGTTAGTGAAGGAAGGTAACAGACTAAAAATTGACAAGAATATGACCATCACCAACGCGAAGTACTTTACTATCACGTCGGAAATTTTGGCTATCGTTTGTATGTGTCTGTTCAGTTTAACAGGATGATTATTGAAAGACGTTGAGTCCAAATCGTTGAGTAGCGATAAGAAATAGCCGCGATTGATCCAAAGAGACAAAGCTTTGATGTGCAGATTTGTCAGTGGAAAGAATACGCAAATACTCCAATTTAACAACTTCATATTGACACTTCTTGCAGCTTGTATGATATTAGACACCATTACAGTTTCGGTAATGATTGCAATAATTATGTTCATGAATAATTTTGATATAACAACCAGATTAACTTTCTTGGCGGGCCATAAGCCCATTTTTGTCAGCACAGAGATTGGTATTGCTAATGCTTCTTTGTAACCGATTTTCGACATTGGTACAACCATAAATTCACTATTTAAGCAAAATTAGTTTCAACTTAAGCGTTTACTAAACACTGTTCTGTTATTAGTGTATACTTTCGTACGTTTCCACTGCTGAAAAACGTACTGCGCCAAACACGAGTTAAGTATTCAATTTATAGGCGGTTGAAGTAATTTGCTGCAATTTTCAGGATATTACGAGCCTTAACGAATACTGTGTTCTTGTTATTCTTAAAATTAATTTAATATCTACAATAAACATATATAAAAGTGAGTGGATTATTGAATTAAATTGGAGTAATTTAGAAATTAAAATGATTCATTATTCCACGAGTATTTACCCTCAACTTCTTTATATATTCTAAATCAATAACTAGTTTTGTGTGACTTTGTAAGATAATAATTATATAGCGCAATGTCTTCTGAAAAGACATTGTTAACAGTTTGCGTCGAAAATTAAAAAATTATTAAACTTTTACATAATTAAAATATTCATACGTTTCCAACTCCCGAAATTAATAAATATACTGGTGAGATTTAGATATTAGATTTACGTGAAATGACACACTGAGAAAAAAGTGCATTTCCCGCAAAGAAATACATTTCCTTAATTAAAAAAGATATTTCACAGTAAGAAAGTTTATTTGAATTAAATACAATATCTTTTAAGGCTGATGTTATTGCTTTCTTTGAAACGACTAAATTATTTCCTTAGAGGAATATCTTTTATCAAAATAAATGATTTTGATGGCAAAGAAATAATTGTTTGGATATATGATATCAAATATAAATTTAGATAAATTACCCAAAGAAATTATTTCTTTTATACAAAAGCAAGTCACAGGCAAGTGATTTCAGTTTTATACGGAAATTGTATTATTTAAATTATCGGTTGTGATCGCTTTTGATTCTGCACTTAAGGTAATTTACCACCACATGTATACTACATACAGTTCTTGGCCTTGAAGTGACTAATCAGAAAATGGAACTTATTTCTGTTATTTTTTTCTTTTCGGTTCTTTCCCACAAAAAAATACATGTTTGAAAAAAAATTATTTCACATAAAAAAAACTATTTGAATTATATATAGTAACTTAAAATTGATGTTAGGGCTTTCTTTGAAGCGATCAAATTATTTCTTTAAGATAATATCTTTTATCCAAATAAATTAGCTTAACAGCAAAAAAATATTTGTTTGATATATGATATTCAAGTATAATTTTTTTAAACAAATTATTTATTTCACACAAAATCAGTATAGTTACAGACAAAGTAATAGTAAATTTACGTCAAAATTGTATTCCATAAATCATCACATCATGATGTTATGAACATATAATAAATAGCAAAGTTTTCTGACCTATAGTAGCAAATACGTTAAATGCATTGTACGAGTACAGAAATTAGATGACAGTATGACCATAAAGATGACAGTTCTCCCATTTCACTACACTAACTCTCTATATTCGATATAAGTTTTCTACAGAGCAGACATAGCTATCAAATATTTATTTATTACCGGCCAGATATGTATTTCTTGGGAACTGTTATCAAAACAGTTTCCTCTTTGCATATGGTGGCCTTTGATTTTCTTGAATCAATCTTCGATCTGAAGTAGCAATTAGGTTGCAATAGTTTTGACTGTTTCTTTGGTCAATTTATTAACACCTGTTGTTGTGACCTGCTGGTCCGGAGCTACCGATAACTACTAAGAGTGGTTTTCATTTAGTGACACTTCAACTTCAAACCAATCAAACCTACAAGAAACTCTTTCAACCACAGTAAACCATTGTTACAATAATAACATGTCACAAGTTTTACTTTCAACAGCTTGTGTAAATGTTAAAAATAATCGAGGAAAATGGATATCATGTCGTGCATTACTTGATTCAGGCTCTCAGTCTAGTTTTATAAATGAATCATTAGCAAGAAAGTTACATTTACCTGAAACGAAAGTTAACATTTCAGTCAGTGGGGTAAATTGTTCATTATCAGAAATAAATAAAACAATAACAGTTCATATAGGTTCAAAAGTTAATAATTTTAATGCTATAACAAATTGCCTAATTGTAAAACAAATCACGCATTCTCTTCCAACTGTATCATTATCACGTTCAAATTTACCTATTCCAAAAAATATTAGATTAGCTGACCCTAAATTCAATATCTCAGGTGAAATAGAGTTGTTAATCGGGGCAGAAGTGTTTTGGAATTTGTTATGTATAGGTCAAATTAAACCAAATAATTCATCTTTATGCTTTCAAAAGACTCAGTTGGGCTGGATAATTTCTGGTAAAGTTGGTGAGAATATTCAAAAGGTACCGTTAGTAAGCTGTAACGCAATAAAGGTAGACAGTGTAGACAATCATTTGTGTAAATTTTGGCAATTAGAGGAATGTTCACTTAAACCTTCGTTGTCCATTGAAGAAAAAGCGTGTGAAAATCATTTCATTCAGACCTATCAACGTGATCAAGAGGGTAGATTTATTGTACAGCTGCCATTTCGTGACAAGTCATACATTAATATTGGAAATTCAAGGGATATAGCTTTGAAAAGATTTTACTCACTTGAACGTAAGTTTCAGAAACAAGCAACTTTAAAAATTGAATATTTAAATTTTTTAAAAGATTACAAAGACCTTAATCATATGCATCTTGTTTCTGATAATTCACTTACCCATGACAACAGTTGTTTTTATTTACCTCATCATGCTGTAATTAATGCAGACAGTACAACAACAAAATTAAAAGTGGTATTTGATGGTTCAGCTAAGTCTACTTCTGGCATATCATTAAACGACACGTTAATGGTAGGACCAACAGTACAAGATGACTTATTTTCAATTATTTGTAGATTTAGAACACACAAAATTGCTCTTAATGCAGACATAGCAAAAATGTATAGACAGATAAACGTTCATAAAAACCATACCAAATATCAAAGAATTTTATGGCGTCCAACTCCAAGTGAACCTATACGAACATATGAATTAAGTACAGTTACATATGGTACTGCTTCAGCTCCTTTTTTAGCAACACGAGTACTAAAACAATTAGCTCTTGAAGAAGCTTATAAATATCCAATGGCTTCTATAGTCTTACAACGTGACTTTTATGTAGATGATTTACTGAGTGGTGCAAATAGTGTTGAAGATGCAAAAATATTAATTTCAGAATTGAATGCTATGTTAAACTCCGGGGGTTTTACCCTTAGAAAATGGAGTTCAAATTATTCTGAAGCATTGAGCGAACTTAATAATAATGGTGAACCTATGTTATTAGTATCAGATAGAGATAATTTAATTAAAACTTTAGGATTACAATGGCATCCATTGTCAGATACATTACAATATAGAGTTTCTAATATCAAGTCAGATACACTTATCACAAAGCGTAACATTTTGTCAAGAATTGCACAAATATTTGATCCACTAGGATTACTATGCCCTATAATAATAAAAGCAAAATTAATGATGCAAAGACTATGGTAATTAAAATTAGATTGGGATGAATCAGTTCCTCAACATATTCATACATTGTGGATTGAATTTGAAAGGGTTTTAAATGACATTCATACAATAAAGGTTTCACGTAATGTAATGTGTCAGCATTCTTGTAATCAGGTAGAATTACATGGATTTTGTGATTCTAGTGAAATGGCGTATGGTGCTTGTGTATACATACGTACAGTAACTCCACAAGGAGAGATAATTTGTAATTTATTGTGTGGGAAATCAAAGATTGCTCCTTTACATAGTACAACGTTACCACGTTTAGAGCTGTGTGGTGCATTATTACTAGCTAATTTAATCTCTAAGATAAGAAATATAATAGGAATTGATTTTCATAAGATTTATTACTGGACTGATTCTACCATAGTGTTATCTTGGTTAAACTCAACTTTCAAAGACTTGGAAAACATTTGTCGCCAACAGAGTGGCAGAAATCCAAAAATTAACAAGTATTACTGATTGGCATCACGTATCTTCACAAGATAATCCTGCAGATTTAATTTCTCGTGATACAACACCAAATTATTTAGCAAATAACAATCTATGGTGGAATGGACCAGTATGGTTAACAAATAAAACTCTTCTCCCTGCAAGTATAGTAGATATTTCATTATTACCAGATGCACCAGAGAGGCGCAATATTAGTATATCAATGATGTTAATTGAAACAGAACCATTTCAGATATTTTCAAGATATTCAAATTTCAATACTTTAATACGAGTCACTGCATATTGCATTCGTTTTATTCATAATGTACGTGTGAGAATTGAATCATTGGCTTCAAAGATTAAAATTGGTCATCTAACAGTAGAAGAACAAAATATGGCAAAGTTAAGATTAGTACAAAATATTCAATCATTAGTATTTAATGAGGAAAAAAAGAGCATTAATGAACAATAAACCATTAAACAGAAAGAGTAAATTGTTATCTTTAAATCCATTTATAGACGAACACAACTTAATAAGAGTCGGAGGTCGGTTACGTAATTCAAATTTAACATTTTCAACGAAACACCCAATAATACTTCCAAACAATCATGCATTCACACATCTTTTCATTATTCACACACATAAAATTCACTATCATGCTGGTGTACAAGCAACATTAGCTGCTGTACGACAGATTTATTGGCCACTAGTTGGGAAGGCAACAGTCAGATTCTTATTACGCAAGTGTGTAACTTGCTTTAGAGCTAAACCAACCACTTATCAATATATAATGGGGGATTTGCCAAGCAATCGCATTCAATCATCTCGACCATTTATAAATTGTGGAATAGATTATGCTGGTCCTATGTTGTTAAGAGAAACAAGGCGCAGAGGTTCAAAACAGATAAAAGCATATGTTGCATTATTTATATGTCTTGCAACCAAGGCAGTGCATATTGAACTTGTCATGGATTTAAGTACAGATTCATTTTTAAATTGTATGAAGAGAATGATAGCTCGGAGAGGAAGAATCAATAACATATATTCAGATAATGCTTCAAATTTTGTTGGAGCAAACAATGAGTTACGGGAACTTGCAAATTTATCACATCAAGGTTATAGTTCTGAGATGCGTAATTATTTGTTAAAAGAAGAAATCAATTGGCACTTCATACCACCTCATTCACCTCATCTTGGCGGTATATGGGAAGCAGGTATCAAGTCAGTTAAATATCATCTAAAACGAATAGTAGGTAATGCAGCTCTGATATATGATGAGCTGTACACAGTTTTGACTCAAATTGAAGCAATTTTAAATTCCCGTCCCATTTCTCCAATGTCTGAAGATCCTAATGATGTTAGTTATTTAACTCCAAGTCATTTTCTCATTGGAATGCCACTAACTGCACCATTGGAGCCAAGTTTGTTGGATCTGAAGTTGAATTCATTATCAAGATACCAGTTAATTGAAAGAATTAAGCAACATTTTTGGAATCGCTGGTCAAAGGAATATTTACAATCCTTGCAAGTAAGATCAAAATGGAAAACAAATGGACAAAATCAACCGCAAGAAGGAGATTTGGTTATTATACAAGAGGATAACGTACCTCCACTACTATGGGTCACAGGTCGAGTGCAGAAATTGCATCCAGGAGTCGACAACACATCAAGAGTCGCAGTTATCAACACAATCAAGGGCCCAGTAACCAGAGCTATTTCCAGATTATGTTTGCTACCTATTAGTGATCACAAATAACTTTAAATTATCATTTTTTTTTCTTTAACCTATCATCAATTATTCATTACGGTATATTTCAATGTTTGAAAGCATATCTTTCAAGGCGGGGCGGCATGTTGAGAGCTGTCTGGCAGTAGGCACGTTACCAGTGTAACGGAAAAAACAAAAAAGTGTTGTTATTAAAAACTCAATTAGAAACAGTAAAACATCATGTGTATTTTTTTGAACTGAATAAAATAGATCTGCAAAAAGAAGTGTTTTAAAAAGGAAAAAGAAGACGAGCTACCGATAACTATTTCGGAACCGTCCAGACCAGAAGGTCACAACACCTGTAATTTCATATTTACGGGAAATCTATGAGGGCGAAACCATACCGTAGACAACAGCTGTGTCTTTATATAATATGCTTAATGAAATAATTTAGTTCGGTCAAATAAACAAATTGTTAAACTAAAAATATGCTTTATTAATTCCAAATAATTCCGTTTCTTACAATCAAATAAATATTTATTCCAATATCAATTGCAGAGTTATTCAACCAAATATGCTTTACTATTCCAAACAAAGAGATTTTAGCAAATTAATGTATTTCTGCTGTTAACTGTAATTAGGAGTAATTTTTCCCAAGAAAACTTGCAATATTTGCATATTTGCCGCCCTGCCGGCGCCCTTCAAGATCTAATATCGACATATGTCCGGTTAAAACGTTCGAACCTTGTTAAAAGCAGAAATACATTAATTTGTTATTTTCTTACTGTAAAAACTTGCAATTTTTACATATTTGCTGTCCTGCCGGCCTTTCAAGATCTAATATCGCCATATGTTCGGTTAAAACGCTCGAACCTCGTCCTCTACTAGCTTAATTGGTAAAGCGCCCGTCCGACAAATGGAGAGATGCAGATTCGAATCCTGCGCGAGGAGAAACAAATTTCTTGGGAAAAATTACTCCTAATTATTACAGTTAAAAGCAGAAATACATTAATTTGTTATTTTCTTACTGTATAAAACTTGCAATCTTTGCATATTTGCCGTCCTACCGGCCTTTCAAGATCTAATATCGACATATGCTCAGTTAAAACGCTCGGACCTCGTCCTCTACTAGCTTAATTGGTAAAGCGCTCGTCCGGCAAACGGAGGGATGTACAGTTAAAAGCAGAAATACATTAATTTGTTATTTTCTTACTGTAAAAAACTTGCAATCTTTGCAAAGAAATTTTATTTTACGACTGATACCGATTATTTTCAAGTCAAAGCTATACCTTTTCATTAAGAAGAAATATCCCAGCTAAATCACTATTTGTTTCAATAATTCTTTTCTTAGGACCTAATATTAATTCTTTGCTACTGACAGAAGCAACAATTTATTTTATGATAACTGGGCTTTTCATAAGAACTAAATTATAATTAATAACTTGAAACATGTCTTTACGGCGCTGCATTAAGCTGATGATACACTCCTGAATATTAATGAATGCGAATAGATCTTGTTATTCCTAAAGAATATGACAATTCTATTTTATTTTGGGAGCAGGATATTAAACTCCGCCCAAAAATAATTGCAACTCTTTGAAGAAGCTGAGTGACAAAGTTACAATTTTGGCAAGTTTCAAACAGTAAATCATTACTACTAGTTTTCAGTAGTAAATCATAACAATTGTAAAAAAAATACTAACAATCGGCAAAGATTTATCAATAAAATGTCACATGCCCATTGTTTATGAACTGTCTAACTCTGCGAGGCATGCTGTGAACGAAGTGATCAATGGCACCTTGTGGGATCTCATCCCAGGCTTGCTGTAGATGACGAGAAAGTTCCTGCAAGATGTTTGCTGTTTGTGGTAAGCACCTTATGTAGCGACCTATCATATCCCACACATGCTCCATTGGGTTTAAAGCTGGAGAGCGAGCAGGCCAGAGAAGAATTCTACGCCCTCTTCGTGTATGAAATTCTGACAAATGATTGTCAGCGACTTTTTACACGTAGTCGATTGTTTCGTTAAGAATTCAGCTATGTGACTGATCTCCTTCGAGCTGTTGGATGTATGTGGATGTATGCATATGTAGTATGTACACTAATATTGAGTTGGTCGATAATTTATATCTTCCGGATTCGAATCCGAGAACCGGATAGTGGATTCGCATCCTCAAGCCAAACAGTGGACGCACGGATCTGAGAATCGGATGGTGAATTCAGATAGTTCCAATTTTATTGGATACCAACAGCACTAATTTGAACTTAGTGGAATCGCCATCTTTTCTGAGTGCGTTTTAGCCAATAGGAAACCAAATTCAGTTCTTGTCAAAACAGCTCTTGACAATCTTTTGACAGCTTTTGAGGTTTATATAATCAAAGAACATAAATGAATTTATGCGAGTAATATGCATGGGGCATTAACAGTGCAAGAATAAAAAATAAAACATCTTGATTCATACTTTATACACTTTTTGTATCATTACAGTTTCTTACAAAAATTTAAATGATCAGCAATATTTGGTAACAAAAGTACTCAAAACTGTGACACTGATAATATTACACACTTAGCACAAATTTCACTGCAGTGAAGACACATGTCAATAGCAAAGTTACTACCATCAGCAGTAGGTAACACTGCATTCATAGTTTAGAACATCAGTAATAGTAGACATCTACGGATATTTGCGGGTAGATTTTGTTGATTTTTATTTAGAATGACATTTTAATCAGCAAGCCAGATAAAATGCAAACTCTATTCCGATCTACGAACCTGCACAAGACATATTAGAAAGTATACTCGTTGCGTAGTTTATGGGCATTCAGTAGAAAGTAACATATGCCTAGATTCTCAGTCACATGTGCATGAAGGGGAATATGGCAGCAGACAATTTGTTAGAAGAGGGATTATTGGAGCTAGAACTTATTTCGACGTTATCAAATTGCATTTTAGAGAGCCCATCGATGAGTGAATACACAATAAGTTTAAGGACGGTGGCAAAAATCATCGAGCATCAAAGATAAAGGAAACAGTTACTACAGGAATAATATCCTGAAGTTACTAAAGCTCCACTGAGTAAAGACAGCAAGACTGCTAAAATCAGTCATTGTAGATTATATAGGTCAAACATAACCTAACCTGGTAAAAGACTCTAGTTGTAGATTCAGCCAAAAGCAAGAAGAAACTACAGTCCACGTTTTGTGCTAGTGCGGTGATCTGGCAAAGAGAAGGTTTCCATTACTGAGCTCAGGGAAGTCAAGAGCAGATTTAAAGTAATTTACATAAAGGAGTCGCTCTAAAAAATGATAGGTCTAATTAAAACGACAAAATTAGGGAAAAGGTCGTAGTAAAATAGCATCTCATAACTACTCAATCCTAACCTAATATCATCTTATATACTATATACTTATCAACAATTTTTTATCCAGATTACTTAGTTTACTTGCAATTAGTTGACTTACACGCTAATTGATGTACATTTCTCTTTCTTTCGTCGAAATCTCAAGAATGGAAAGGAATTAACCTAAATAGTATATGAAGTTTCTTTGTTCAGAATCATCTCTAAAATAAATGGTGAATGTTTGGAAACAAGCATTGATGCGTTTCATACCAAAATGTTTACTTCATATTGTGATAATTAAATCTATAATTAAAAGCACTAAAAGTTTCCAGCGATATATTTTTTCATAAAACTTCTTTTTACATTTAGATTGGACAAACCATGTTTTGTGCTCAAAACGGGTCCTGCTTTTAACCGATTTAGATTATAATTTCGTTTTAGACTAACACGATCGATTTTTTAGTAAGAAAATTATTACGAAAAATCAAATACAATTGCAAAAACGAATAAATACATTAATTAAATAAACTATTATATTAATCTACAAAAAGTGATCGTCTTGATATTTAGGTCTAGGTTTATTCACTACTCTTAAGCACTGCTAAAAGAGAATATGATGATTTGATAACCTACAAAAAAAATTGCATAGAAATATATATTAAAGACATTCAAACAAACTTACCGCAACTAAGGAGTCCAATGAAATGAAAAAGAGACCGTATACCTTAATAGCTAGTGGTTTTTTAGCCCGTTCCATTATCAATGATAGCATTTTTTGAGAAGATATGCCCATCTTGTACCAATTTAATAAACTACAAGTTCTGATTATTTGTTCGCTCTAAAACAATTTTAGTGTTGTGTGCAGAGGATTCCTCTATAACTCGCAAACATTGACAGATAAAAGAAAAGTTTTTATAAATTGTTGTAGGATTATGATTTTTCTATAACGTAAAATTATTGTACAGGGTGTATCGTAACCTCGACAAAGCCTTCAGCTTTCTTTTTTTAAATACAATACCCCCATTATTATTGCATTTTTAAAAGCGCCATTATTTTGAAAATAATAATAATAATAATAATAATAATAACTCGAAAAGTACAAGAAAAGGGAGTACATAGAGAATGCTTAACAAAAGTAAACATATACAGGCTGTTCTATTTAAAAAGAAGTAAGATATACTCATTTGAAGTTGATTGAATTTGTGCTTTAGTGCCAAACCAGTATATTATTCTGAGTAGTAATTAAATTATAATCGCTTCTCTCAAACAGTGCAAACGACATAATTTTTATAAAATAAAGTTGCAGGCTGTACTGATAAATTTCGATAATTTTGCGTTATCGAAAAATCATAATGTTACAACAATTTATAAAAACGTTTTGTCCTATATGTCAATGTTTACGAGTTACAGAGGAATTCCCCGCTGGTAGAACATCGTGTATAAAGTCATGTAGGTATTTACCTCGATTATAATTTCATTACCGAGCCAATGGTAGACGGCCATTTGAGCAAAAACTATTCCAGCGTAAATGTAAATACCTATTAATGTTGTAGAATTTTCATTAACCTAAAATAACAAAAGTTGTTTTAGATTAGTATGTTTAGGTTTTAGCATCGTTTGTTATGATTGATGATTGTGCTATACAAATTTGTTCCAAGTGATTAAAAGAAATAAAATAGATAATACTCACCAAAATTGATAATTGTAGCGTTATGTAACAAAACACCAAACAGCCGCTGAGATACTGAGCGAATAAAGGAAGTGATAACATAATGCTTAATTCCTTCACGAACCTGGATATTTAAAAACAAAAAGAACGAACGCATTTACTAATGTGATCTGTAATAATCCACTTACTTATTAATCTTGCAATGTAAAATTATACAGTCTTTAAGTAAAGTTTGCACAAGCAAATCTTTATTTTGGATATTTTCTTCATTTAAAGATTCTTGGGTCCCGTCTAGGACGTTAGCAATTTTTGTCCGCAAGATCCTCAATTGAGCTGCAGATAACCCCAACAATGTCATATATAGTGTTTCAACGCCAATGTAATTCCAAGTTATATAGCCCATAAAGAGAGAATGGAGTATCTTATAGAAAATATCAAAATCTCCCATATGTATGGGTGGTGGTACTAACATTAAACTATCATACATTATCGGAAATAGGCAAAAAATTGTCAGGGCAATTACTGCTAGCGAAGAGAAATACTTGACTAAAAATTTAGTTATATTATGTAGATTCTTAATGTGTTTATTTAAGTTTTGGTTGTGTGAATTGAATTCGTTAGAATTGAGATCTTTCAATATCGAAAAGAAACGCCTTTTTGGCATTATAAGTACCTTCATTTTTAAATAATAGTGTGATACTGGGAGGAACAGAGGTAGCTGCCAACTAAATAATGACTTATTCCTTGTAAAAATTGCTATAACTATGTTGGATGCAATAACTGTGTATGTAATGATATGTAGTATCAAGTGGAAAACATGTTTCAGGCGGTCAATGAATGTTAATGTTTTTCTTGGATATAAACCGGTTTGTTTTAATATCCATGTACAACTGGCTATAACTTCAGAACAGCTTGTAATAGACATTATTCGGATATTTTAAATAATGCTATTTTGTTTCGAAGCAATAGAATTGTTGGAATAATTAGTGGGGTAGTAAATACATAAACCTGTAAATTAAATAGGAAATTAGATCGTTTGGTTACAAAAGTACTCTATACTACTACTAAAGTTATGTGTTTCCTTAAATAAGTTTTCCCTAGTCAAAATACATTTAATGCAATACTTACATTACAAATTTTAAGAATTAATTACAATTAGCAAAGAATTGTTTATAACTGATAAATGCAATGAAATATTGTTTGATAAATTTTTTTCTTTTATGTTGAGGAAGTACTTATTCATTTATCAGTAAATGTTATATAATAAAACTTCAACTATCACTTTTAATGCTTATATCCGTAAAAGACTATGAAAACACTTAAGTTTGAATATATCTATGTCTAAACTAACTGATTGTAAGTGGCTACTGAAACTGATTTATATACCTGGTTCTGTACGTATAAATGGATCCATTGTCTAATAATTGCATTACCATTTACTGTTGTTACAGCTGATCATATCTATTACGCTGGTTAATTGCGATTAATGTTTTTAGTTATATGGTACTTTCAGATTTTAGGTATGTTACATACATGTCTATGTTAGGATTTTATATAATATAATAATCCCGAAGATTTCTACATCTTTACAAACTGATAATCAGCTGATGTTGTGGTAGAAAAATAACTTCTTTTACTGTTAAATTATTATTAAACAGGTTATGTGCAAATATTTATAAAACCTTATTTAATTTCAGAATTATTATAAGTAAATATTACGTAAATAAGCGAAATAGCATGCTATTTGACGAAGATTTTTTTTAGAGGAAGTTCAGAGAAGGATTTATTATATGTTGTTACATAATGGTCAATTATCAGATTATGAACCGTTCTCACTGTTAAGAGGGCGATTAAAGATCTGCATAAAAAAATGCTTATAATTGCTAGCTTCTTTCATTACAAAGCAGTATTAAATCTGATATCAAAAACTTTTGGCATTATGTTAAATCTAAAAAATCTTCACCTACCATTCCGCGTTTAATGTCTTATAATGGTAGGGTTGCATCTTCGGGGCTGGAAGTATGTGATTTATTTAACGAATACTGCCAATCAGTTTTCGGGCAGGATGTTGCCATTCCTCAGTCAGATGGAAATGTTGTTATCCCTAGTTACTCTTGTATTACATATAAGTCTATTGAGCGTTGCCTTGCTTAGTGAACTTAAGGCTATTGATGTCAGGAAGGGATCTGGACCGGATGGTATTCCCCCCTATTTTTGTTAAATGTTGTGCCGAAACTATTATTGAAACATTGATTCTTATTTTTAATCTGTCTTTAAGTGGGAATGATTTTCCACATCGATGGAAGCAGGCTTTGGTAACTCCTGTCCCTAAGGAAAACTTTTTGAAAAAAATTGTCACTATTTGCATCTCTGGTGCTACCTCTCATCTCCTTTGCTCGCAGCAGCATGAATTCCGGCCGGGTAGGTCAACTGTTACGCAATTAACTGAATATTCTCAATATTTGCATGAGGTTCTCGACTCTACTGGTCAGGTGGATGAGGTCTTCACAGGTTTCCGCAAAGCTTTTGATAAGGTTAACTATAATATCTTAATAAATAAACTCCAAAGCTGCGGATTCTGTGGCGACTTGCTTAGGTGGATTACCTCTTACATACTGCTATGGTTAGACAACCCACTTTCCGCAGAGTGTATTTTGAGTTGCATATTTTGATTTGTTTACTTTCTTCCGAGCTGTTCTTTCGGTTAACCGCGAATTTTTCACAAACATATTTTGTTTAAATTTAGTTAAAGAGTTTATTGTATGATTTAATTAATTAAGTGTTAAATTTTTTAAATTAATTCCATTCAGTTATTTGTCTAGTGTTTGCTTATGTAGATTTAATACGGATTCTATTGAATGTTGGCGTATTGTTAATACGACTGCATTGTACGATTTTGAGAGAGAGATTTTTGTAAGAAAAACAGTTGTAGAGTTTTGTCAATGACTTCCTTGTTCGACTATTGACGTGAGTAGACGTATTTTGTATATCTTTGTTGCAATTTTGTAATTCATTTGATATTGAAATTTAATTCTGTAAAAATATAGCCAATCAAGGAATTCTTATTGTGATAATTGTTAATATATTGAAGGGTGCACATTATAGATATAAGATCAATTATTATTTTTGTTTGGGATGATACGTTTTAGTTTATTTTTTTCTCATTATAGTTTAAAGAGTTAATTTTCCGTTTTCCAATTTTGCTGTTTCATTTCACCTCGGTTGGGTGAGTAGAAGCATTGTACTTTCAGCATTTTAGTTTTCATTTTTGTATATTTCTAGTAATTGTTCTCACATTTAGTTTATTTTAATTTGAAACCACGTGGATTGTAATTGAAAGATTTTGGATTATCTTCCTGAACAAACAAAACTTTTGCTTTGCATAGGAAATAGGATCGTCCTATTTTAATTTAGAGTCAAGTGCAGTTTTTATTTTAGGTCAGAACCTTCAGTTCACGGTTTTTTTTTTCTGCACAATTTAACCCGTTGTTGAAATAAATTTGATTGTTAATTAACGTCGTTGGGTTAAAAATTCTGTCCTTTTATTTTTATCCTATAAACCTTTTCAATTTTTCGGGTATTAAGAAGATCCGACGTTTCCCAGGTAACCAATGATGTTCACAGTACGTAAAATACTGTTATTTCATTGAAAGAAAATTTTATTTCACTTTATATCACTTCCGGTGTTCCGGAGGGATCGCATCTTGGGCCTGTTCTTTTTATTTTGTTTATTAACGATATCGCTCATGTCTTCAAAAATTCTAAATTGTTACTTTATGCAGATGATTTAAAAAATTATCCCTCTCCAGAGGGTGGATGTAGTAAATGATTTAGGCATATTATTTGATGCGAAACTGTCGGTTTCCCGCGGATATTATCGGTTTCGACGTTGGATTAAGGGTTTGGGGATAAAGCTTTACCGTGCAATGGCAATGGCGATAAAAGTGGATTTGGACTTGGAGTGTCCGTGATGACGCTTGCTGGACGAAAATTCGAGTCTGCCTCTAGTGTTTATTCTCTTTCATAATTCCTTTTATTGGTGAATCTTGTCATTGTTATAACGGCATTTTTAATTAATAGTCCTTAATTATGTATATAGTTATACAACACTTTTGGGCATTTTTATTTATACTATATTGACAGTTCTACACTAATTGTTTTTTTTTCTAGCACTCATTTTATGTTGTTTAATTTTTGTTTATAGTCTAGAGCCATTTTATTTTATTACTTATTGTTAGTGTAGGTTTGTTTTGACTCGTAAATCTGAACGTGTTATAAAACTGCGCCGGATAGAACGGGTAGTTGCAAAACGTCTTGAATTGTTGCGGATGTTTACGGACTTGCTTAAAACCAGAACGCGTATTTGCTTGCTTGTAATGCCATCTGCGGGTAAATATTCAACTCAGTTATAAGGGAAACAACTGTGGGAAACCGACTGATACCGCGATTACCGACCATTATTATTAAATTATTTTATTTTGCCGAAGAAATGTCTAGTTGTATCAAAGTTATTAGATATATAGTAAATTAAGACACAAAAACCTGTTTCAGAATATCCAGATATATCAAAACTTGTAAAAATGAATGTGAATACTTCTCTTGAAACAGCAAAAAATAATCATAGCACATATGCGTTGCTAAAAGAGTCAAACTTTGTTCATATCTCCGAGCATGAACGATCTGTGACGGTTTGACATAATTGTGAACCAGAACAGATAACTAACAAATCCAAAACAGTACGGGAAAAACGCTTTTCATCACCTGCGCTTGCGTTTGACGTCCAAGGATCTTTATTTTCTCCAAACCAGAACGAATCTAGTATAGTTTTGATTACGTTTGAGAATCGTTCAACACGTAAATAAATTTAAAAACTGTTTAGATGGGTGAAAGAGCTAATACAGAAGCTCATAAAGCTAATATACAGTTTCAAATAATTTACATTTCATAGCAATACTACACTACATATTATATATTCTTCGCAATTAAAAAAAATATGTCGTGGATTTTATAAATAGTTTTCTGCTGATTTTTACATTAACGAATAGGAACTCTTAAGCAGTCATTTTCATTTTTAAATCCTCCAATAGTCAGCGCAGTATTTTGTGCATCATTCCTCAGTGGCCCGTTTTCCTCCGCATTTTAATTATACCTAGCCTTTATTAAAGCGAAGAGGGAATAGGACCATCGACATATCTGAAAATTCACTTGATTTAATTTCGAAATTTAAAATACTCCCTTATTTTACCAAAACAAAGGACGCCAACGAGATATCTACGAAACCATACAGCTGCATAATCAACGGCCTCTGAGCTCTGATCATTAATAAAATTAAGGTTTTTTGATTTGATACGCTCATATTATACCAGTTCGATTGACAGCATGATTCAATGACTTGGTGACTCTGGAAGCACTCCTTTTCGTTGAGCAATTGGATTACGAGAGAAGTAATATGTAAGTTTACCTTGTACATGATTTCGTTTGCTAGCCAATGATAGGCTGACATCTGAACAAACGTTATACAAGTGTAGCCACTAACACCAATCAAACTGCCAGCATAAGCATCCCTCTGTAAAATCAGATATAAGTTTTGGAAAACACAATAAAACGACGGACGTATTTCTTTAAACTGCTTACCAATATTGTCACTTGCAATATTACATTGCAGATGATTATACAACCACTCAAATATTGGGTTAGTAATGGGGCTGCCAGTAATTCGTTTAATTTCTCAACAAATCTGCAAATAAATATTGCTCACATAGTTATAAATACATTATTATTGGATTGTTTGAGTTTTCACATGCCTTTGTTTAAATATGTGCAAAAAAATATTTATTTAAATTTTTTAAATCGTTTTAAATAAATGGATCGTTCACCCTATACAGCTTTTATGAATTTGATCACTTATGGCTAAGAGGGCATTCGATTAGTAGTAAATCATCAGCGGCTCCTAAACAAATAACAACTATGTGGGACGATTCATACTTTCTAACACATTTATAAAGTTTTAATTATCCTCCAAAGCTTTTTTATCGCATGTTGTATCGAATTACGTTTTGGTGATGAAACTTGTACATTACAGAAATATGTGTATGACTAATTGAAAACGCTCCATTTCACCTAAAACTCTCCTTCTAAACATGTTTTACAATTATTTTACAGTAGGGTTTTAAATATTTTTCAACGAACGCTATAAATAGATTTGTGATTACTTTAGTATACTCATTTTAAGATACAGATTACAGACTTTCGACTGAAATCACATTGGGGATAATTAGTGTTTTTAGTAGTGAAATACTATGCAACAAAAGGTAGTGAACCGACAGAATATGCCACCAGGCGGAGCTCATTATATTTCATATTTCTGCTTATTATTATTATTATTATTATTATCATTATTGTTATTACATTTCACTATCTGCCTTAAGTTTGTTATTCCTGAATACAATGAGCTTTCTTTCTTTTTCTTTTAAATTAGATTTTCAGTTGTTCAGTTGTATTTTCATTTTGCATTACTTTTTCTATACCATTGTAATGGTCTTCGGAGACAAATTGAACTTACTTACGTACGCATGATCTGTTGGAGGAATCACCATACTCGTAAGAGCAATGAAAAGGGAATAACACTAGGAACGGACTCGAGTTTCTGCCCACTAGGCGTCATCAGCGCTCTTCCGAGTGTATAAACCCACTTTCATCGCTATCACATTTCAAGCTTTACGTACAATTATCTACTAGGCGAAAAGAGTTCAGTCTGCGCGCTATTTAGCCTGCGGTTCATAGGGCACGCGCGATAATTGTAGGTAAAGCTTGAGAAGTAACAGCAATGAAAGTGGGTTTATACACTCGGAGGAGCGCTTATGACATCTAGTAGGCAGAAACACGAATCCATTCCTAGTGTTATTCGCCTTGCATTGCTCTTGCTGGTATGGTGATTCCTACAATACACCATGAGCTCGGCCTGGTGGCATATTCTATCTGCTCATTGTGTTTATATATTTTTCTTTGATATAACAAAAGGCAGATACTATCTTCTCTTCTTATTAAATTTATTACTACTACTAACTGCTTGTTAATAACAAAGTGTAATTGTTAACATAATAAAAATTTTGGAATTTGCAGTAAGTAATTGATAATTGCAATCGCGCTTATCTGCCAAAACGTACTTTTCGCATTGAAAAGTGAGGTATGGTGCAAAAATACAATAGCATGTGGATAATAATCGTAATTACCAGACACGCAATGTTTAAACTTTGGGAGTCAATAGAGATTGCTTCCTTTAAAGATATTTTGTATTAAGTTGAGAAGGGAAAAGTCAATATTTATTCAAGGTTATATTATTGTTGCTATTAGTAAATGACGTTTTTTTAATGGAACATTGTTGTTGTCCAGGGTGCATTACTTGCTGTGTGTAAGTAACACAATGTAACATTTTCAAATCAAAAAAAAATATTTTCTAGCATATTTGCGTCGATAAATATAGCTAAAATCGTAAAGTACATAAGCCATCGTATTTAAAATGATAAATTCTTCAGAGCCGAATCCTCATATTAGAAATCAGGTTGCAGTATCCTCCAGTAGGTAGGTTGGATATTTTGTAAACAAAAATCATGATATACAGACTGAGTTTTAGGGTATGTTTAGTATGGGGAAGGATTTGTAGTTTTAAACCTGAAGGCCAATGATGGTAACAACATTTAAAAAAAAATTCAAAATTTTGTATTTTCGTTTCGAAATTATTATTAATAATTATCATTTTGATGTCAAACTTTTTTTTCTGTTTCTTTGAAATTAGAATTTTGCGTAAAGACAATTTGTGCGGAATTAATAAATAGAAGATAATAATATCTCAGCACTACAGGGCCTTGAAAGGATCTTGGCTTAGAGCGCCGGAGGAACACACCGAGCCACTGAGAGAAGTACCATCCGAATGGTCACCCACCAACAACCGGTGTATCGCAAATTGCAAGATTGGCAATGATGCACCCTTCCTTCTCAGCCGTATTGTCGGCAAATAGTAGATAACAAAGATTAAATTGGAAAACAATAAAAGAAATATAGAATTAGAGGAGTTTATAAACAATGTTGCAGAACATTAACTAAGTTTGCAAAATTGCATTTTTTTGCTCATTTAATCGTCTTTACCTTCATTAGTTTCCCACATTCCCATACCAAACAACAGAAAATACATTTTCAAGACTTAATCTGCTAGATGCATATGTTAAAAAGTTACAAAAATATTCGGTTAAATCTTTAGTACCGTTCGTAACGTGGTAACCGTTTGAAAATGTTTTATTCGCAGCTTTTTCCTTGCCTAAACTATTTTGTATCTAGAGAGAAATAGGGCTCTTATTAAAAAGTCGCCATTCTATGTATCTTAATATTAAACTAAGCGACATTCAACCTAAAACCAAGAACTACCAGGAAAATTGGATCTAACAATCCAATTTTCTTGGTAGGTCTAAACCTACTTTTGAAAAGAATTGATAGGAATTAATACTTGAAATTGAAAATTCTAAATAACTAAGAAACTATAGGAGATACGTATAGGAAGCATTAAGACAATCTTAAAGACCGTTAAAATTAGAATCTAAATAAGGTAATAAATACAGGGTATCCCATTTAAAATAAGAAAGTTACTTGCCTTTAAAGATAGCGAAAATTAAAAGTATGTTTTTGTTCACTCTGTATAATTTTTTGCATTACTTTTATTTTATTATCATGTGTAATGCTTTAGTTAAAAAATAAATATAGTTTAAAATATCTAGCTTAAATATACATGACAGGCGTGCCTCTTAAATTTTGGTCTACATTTTAAAGAATAGTTAATTATCTTGTAAACGAGTTGAGTTAGATATAAAAAACCTAACACCAACTTGTCTTTATTTAATCTTTATCTGTACTATCAAAATATGTCATAATATACAAGGTGTTCCATTTAATTTTTCACGACTTTGGTGTGTAACTTTTCATTGAATCACCCTGTATACTTCAAAATAATTTTGAAATGTGCTCCTTCTGAACTTGTATAACTCTTAACAAAAAAAAATTGAAAATATGTTACCACTTTTCGTATATAAATCGTCGAATATGATGGCCCACCCTGTATATGTATATGTGCAGTTTAGCTTGTTTTCAGTTTTTCATTACCTATTTTTCTTCAAGTTTGAATATTTGGCAAATATTACTTGAAAAAATATCATGATTTAGAAGAATATTTTTCTCATTGTCAATTGTATTATGATATTATTTTTTGCACCTTTATCAATATCGCTTAATTATAATTTTACTTACCATGTTTTTTATTTGTAATTTTGCCATGCATTTTGGTTGTTGGTCGGAGTTATTACTTTTGTGAATTTTGTAATTATATGGCAAAAAGTTTGTTTACTATGCTGTGTTTAACATTGCAGCCTTCTTCGGCTCATCTTCCAGTAGAAGGTTTATATTTTATCTTTACATATGTTTTTAATATACTGTATTGTCTGTTATCATGATTTTGGTTTAGACAATTTCGAATTACTGGTAGATTTTTGTTTGTCTTTCATACAACTATTGTTTCAATTTAAACTTTCTTTTTTAACCTGAAGAAGGATGATCTACCGAAACGGTTGCAATTTTATGTAATTTAATCTTTGGAAAATAATAAATTGCTTATTTAGTTGTTATGTTGGCTTTTAACCATTTACTTACTTATTGGAAGTTTACCTAATCTTGCCGCGGATTATGAGATTTTTATTATCCGATTTAAATTTTCTTTGCCATTTACAAAATCCATGCCACATAGAAGCCATTTTAGAAGCACAATCTTCACTTCGCAAATTAGTGAGACCGAAAGGTAAAAGGTTTTTTTTTTTTTTTGGAAGAGACAAACAATTGGAAAATCATAATACATTATATTTTTTCAAATGATCAGATATTGATGTTATTCTTGTGACAATTATTTTTTAATTTAGCTTTATGTAAATAAGAAATACTTACTCAATTATAATTTTATGAAGAGCTACGCATTCTCTCAGATCTCGTTTTATCTCGATATCAGCATTTATTGTTTGATTAATTTGATTACCCGCAGCGTCCTTCAATCTTTCATTTAATATATTCAATTGCGATATTCCTAATCCAAGTAGGCCCATATAAAATACATCAAAGGAAGCTGAATTGAGGGCAAAGTAGGCTATGAGCACCATGTGGCAAAGTTTATAAGGAATTTCGAATTCCTTAGCTTCAAACGGATACGGCACCATCATTCTCATATTTACAAAGAAAGGTAGGAAACAGCACACTGTCATAACAAGAAAAGCGCCTACAGCGAAATATTGCAACAATAAACTCGACAGTGTGTTTACTCTTCTGACGTGACGATTCAATATTTCGCTATGCTGATTGAAAGCGTCGGATTTCAAATTTTCTAGGATAGATAACAAACGATCTCTTTTAAGAAGGAGCGTGAATCCTTTAGCTGCATAATACACCATCGGAACAAATATGCACAACATCCAGTTTGCTAATCCGGTATCACCAACTTTTATTGCTTTCCTGATGTTTAATATAATCATTCCGTACATAATAATCAGAAATATTATATTCAATATTATTTTTGTTACATCTAAACTGTGTATTTTTCCTGTCACTATAAAGCCATTTTTCGACAGGATATCCGTCGTGGTTTTTAAAGGTTTCAAACAATTCATTTTAGCCATTTGATGTTTATTTTCACATCTGCATAAATATGTAACTATAATATTTACTCTTGTCACACGATATTTATATGGACGCACGCCCTAAGAGCTATCAATTTTACCTCATTCTGATTCATTATCGTTAATTAGGCATTACCACATTGATTGCATACGTCTGAAAAACTTGTATACATGTGTATTGCTTATACAGGTGTGTTGCTAATAATAATTTACAGAAGAAAATAAACGATAAATACATGTTTTTTTTATTGTAATTTTAGTAACGAAATGATTGTATCAAAAACGTGTATCTGTTTTCGCTGACTATCATGAACCCATTGCAGATAAATAAAATTTAATAAAAATTATAAAAATGGTCATGGTTTTTTATCATGTTAGATTTTCTATTTGATTTTATTACGTACATCCGCCACAGAAGAAAAGTTACTGACCTGGAGCTAAACTTCGGCAAATGGTTTTAATATCGCTAGTGTAGGTGAACAACTGCCATGAAATTTGAGAAGTTCTTATTAAATCAATAAAAAATAGAAACACTTATATTTTCCGATTAAATTTTATTAGTGGAATTATGGTTTCAAATGAAACATTTTTTTTTTATTTAAAATAACGTTTCGACATGTATTGTTTTTCTCAAGTTTATATTTCTTATATTCCCCATCACTACAATGTCCAATGAAGCTTAATAATAATAATTATTATATATAATAATTAAATGTTTGTTGATTTCCTTTTTTTAAGCTTGATTGGACATTGTAGGAGGGGGAATAAAAGAAATGGAAGACAATAAATGTCGAAACGTTGTTTTAAATAAGAAATTTTGTTTCATTTGAAGTCATAATTCCACTAATAAAATTTAATCGCTAAATAGAAAATTGGCTAATGTATAAATATTCACTTATATTTTCTATTTTAATATTACTTCTTTTGTTAAACAATATGGAAATTCACTTTTGTTTAAAGACAGGAATTACTACAGTTTGTGAGTCTTATGCATCATTTTTGTATTTGATTTTTTTTTTTGGCTAAACTTAAAGATAAATTATGTTTGAGAATTATAGGCAAGTAGCCATTGAATGTTGAAAGTTTTTTTTTATGACGAATACGATTTTTGTATTACTTTCTGAAATTATTTATTCTTTCAATATGATTGCTAATAACGGTATAAGCGCATTAACAAGCAGTAATTAATTAATATTTTGCGTTCGGAACATATAACGTTAAACGTTTGCAACGAGTAACAAATAAGAAAATTGGTGGGTTTGGGAAATATTTTAATGTGCTTCCGGCTTCACGCCAGCAGCAGCTCGCAACCGTTTATAGGCTTCAAATCTATAAAAGGAACAGGATATCATCCTATACTTGTAAAGTACTATTGTTTTTTCGGTAAAGTTAGCGTATTTTTTAAAGGATAAAACAAAAGTCATCAACGGAGAGGAGCGAAATTATAATTCGGCTATGTAAGATTATAAATGACAAAATAACCTCAATATTGAGGTTATTTAGCAGTTTTATTTTAAAGACCGTATTACCCATATAGCTTAGTTTATTCTTCAACGAAGTTCCGGTCGGACTCCTTTTCAAATTATAAATGACTATATTGATAGGTATTTATTTTGTAACATTTACAACAAAAAAAAAAGCTTTTGTACATGTAAGCGAATCTGAGAAATTAAAGTAGTAACTTTATTATTCAACCAACATGAAAAGAACGTACAACATTAACATTTACAATAAGTAGGAGAATTAGTTGGGTGCGAAAGGTATTTTAACACGCACCATACTTTACGCCGACAGCAGCTCATAACTGCTTATAGACTTCAAACTTCTGAAAGGAACAGGATTATAATAGAGATATTCCATACTTGTATATGACTGTTACTTATTTTAATGTGTACATTGCATTATTTCTCCTGGTCTCATTCCATGCAGAGTGGAAGATCGATTATTAAAAGTAGAAACATATGGAGAGGACTGTTGCATGCGGGCCTCGGTTTAGACACTTCTCCGCAATAAAAATTGGGTTCAAGAAGATTTAATATTTATTAATTATAGTAATAAAGTTATAGTATTATTCTAGGATGACATCGCAAGTTAGTAACTATAGTATTTCAATTCAAAATGAACTTCCATTCATATCTTTCTTAGGGTAAAAATTATGAAAATAAAATAATAAATATAATAAGGGAGTTATTCCTGAAAAATACGTGATAATAGCGTTTTAAGTAAAAAACAAGTCACTTGCTTAGGTAAACAAACAAAGAAAATAAAAATTGTGTTTCCCTTTCTTTATAAGCAATGCGTGGGGTTATGCATAAAAATATCCATCATATTTTACTCGACGATCTTCGTGTAAATAACTGTGTGTGCTCTGTGTTGTGTTATGTTTTCGTCGATATAAAATTACAAAAAACACCTAAACTAAACTAGTGACATGTACGTGCAGTTTAAAAATTAAATATATGCAATTCTGAAGGAAATACGTCAGTATTTATATTTAGGTAGATAAGTAATCCTGATCAGAACTTTTTTTTTCATTTTAAAATGCCTTCTAAATTTGTGTACATTAACTTTTTTGTGTCGGTATTATTTTAGTCAGGGGACTTGCCATATTTAATCCTTAAATCGCGATTGTAATAATTGCCCTTAAGAATAAATGAGGTAATAAAATGGAGAGGGAGAGGGAGGTAGGAGGAGAGTTTGTCCGTGATTGGCCCCACCACTCAATATTGTCACGAGCCGCCACTGGTGAAAATATAGATAGGTATCCTAATCATTATATAAAGATTTTCAACACCCTGATATTAATCGCAACTTGCTTGATATAACTGTAATTACAAATCATTAATCTTGAAGTATGTATCCGTGGTAGATTTAAGAACACCAGAAGCCTATATAAGATAGTAATAACATTCATAGGTGACCTTCTTACTGAATACACAGGGTGCTTTATTTAAGAGTGTGATGGCGTGATGATATTTTTACATTTCGGTTTTTCGGGTAGCGGCTAATTTCTAGAAATTAATTTATTAAATTAATTAATTATATATGGTTTTTCCTTTTTTTTTTGGAAAAACCATATATAATTAACGGCTACGAACAAAATCATCATCAAATTTTTACATTTCGTAATAGTTTTTAATTTTTTTTTACATTTTGGTGCCCCGCTTAGTTGTTTGACATAGGAGTGAATATGTTGGAATAATAAAGAATATTGGCGAAAGATGTAATGGTGAGGCACATATTAGATTTTTAAATATGTTATGCTTCAATGTGTTAAAGTACTTTTCCCTAACAATGATTTCATCTTCCAGTATAATAACTTCCTAGTACATAACCCTTTTAGCAAAAGAAAAAGGTAAATGCGAGATTAAGAAACGTTAAAGAATTGTTGGAACTTATAAATAATGCTTGGGGAAAAAAAACAACTAAAGAATGTTCTTTTTTATCATATAGATCGATGCTCAGAAGATTAGGAGACGATAGCGCATAATGGTGGCATGACTAAATATTTTGTTCTTTTTGCAAACTAGAGAACGTTATTTAGTAGCTTTTGATATTTAATTTAATATTATATTAAAGTAAATGTTATTATTATTTTAAGATCCGACAAAACCGTACAACATTTTAGCAGAAAAAATAGGTTACATTCATATTAAGCAACAACAATTGTCCCATTTTTGTTTGGCCGTACTATTCATACGAGTTAGGTAAATATAAAGAATGATGACATCATTTTTTTTTTTTTCGTTTAAACGTCAATCCTTTTGTTCTTGACACCTTAGTGTCGCACCTAGTTGTTGAATTACTATTTTATCGCACTTGTTTTGTACTTTTTTTTTGCTTTCGGTGCCTATCAGTATTTGACATAAGTATCGCTTTTCTTAAAATTTCTTTAAGTTGGTCTTGGAAATATTCATAGCGTCGCTTCGTCAAATAAATAGACATATTCACATTGTTCACAGTTGATATTGTGACAAGGTACTCTCTTATTTTATTTTGTTTAATCTTTGTTGTTGTCTAGTTGTTTTCTTTTATTTCACCATTTACGTTCCACACCACCATGCATGCAGGTTTTGCTTAAATTTTATAATTAATTAACACGTAATCAAGTTTTTATGGGTGAAAGAGTCAACAGATGGCTAATAAAATCAAGCTCGAGTTTTAAACAATTTAGATTAGACACAGTAGCATACTAATGCTATATATAAAATATTCTTCGCGATTAAAAAAATATGATGTGCAATTTATAAACGGTTTCGTGCTGATATTCACATAGACGAACAGGAATTCTTAAACAGACATTTCATTTTTATATTTTTCAATGGTTGAAGCTGTGTTTTGTGTATTGTTTCTCACTAGTCGATATTCTTTCGTATTTTAATTATACCTAGCCTTTATTAAGGCAAAAAGAGAGTAGGACCATCGACACACCTAAAAATTAATTTTATTTAATTTAGAAACTTAAATTACTACTTACTTTACCAAAACAAAGGAATCCAGTGAGATATCTATGAAACCATACAGTTGCATAACCAAAGGCTTCTGAGCTCTGAGCATTAATAATATTAAGGTTTTTTGATTGGATACGCCCATATTGTACCAGTTCGATTGACAGCATGATTCGATGACTTGGTGACTCTGGAAACACTTCTTCTCATTGAGCGATTGGATTATATGGGAGAAGTAATAGCTTTATTCGCGGAGCAATCGCAAACCAGTGACCAATCAAATGACAACCAATCAAATTACGTCTGACTGCGTTTGATGTGCGCCACGAACAAAGCTAATAATATGTAAGTTTACCTTATACATGATTTCGTTTGCAAGATAATGATACGCGGACATTTGAACAAACGTTATACAAGTATAGCCACTTACACCAATTATACTGCCTGCATAAGCATCTCTCTGTAAAATCAGATATATTTAAATTTTAGAACATACGATAAAACGATAAAGTATGGTTTAAAACCATTTATTATCTTGTTTGTAGAAATACTTACCAATATTGTCATCTGTAATATCACATTGCATAAGATTATACAGGCACTCAAATATTGGGTTAGTAATGGAACCATTAGCAGTTCGTTTAGTTTCTCAACAAATCTGTAAATAAATATGGTTCATACAGTTATAAATAAATTTTCAAATATCACTAGATTTTTTGAATTCAATATACAACAAATGCAAACATTTAATGAAGCTGTGGACCTTGGTCAGGTATTTTGTAAAAAAATCTTGATATAGTGGTCAGTATTTCCTATGTATGAGCAGTCGCAGCTCGTGATAATTGTACCTGGGGGCCTCTTAGTTTTTAATATAAGTAAGCAGGTGTAGATAACTGTAACTTTAAATAAAAAAAAATAAATGATCAAACAAATACAAGACTTACTCTACTCCATATTTATATTCAAGAGGAACCATGTATTAAAATATAATAAATAAAATATATATAAATGTAAAGAAATCCGAAATAGAACAACATACACAAAATAAAATTGAAAACGGAACTGTTTAAAAATACAAAAAGGTTAAATAAAATTTATTTTTTGCAAACAAAGTCGAGTCTTAATTTATCCATTTCTTAAAAATGATTTTATCCTATTTATGGGTTGAAAAACGCCGCATTCATTAGAGCTGTCACAATAATTTTTAATAGCTTTTCGGTTTCGCCAAGGACCCGAAGCAATGCCTGAATAGCGGTAGAATATTTTAAAAAGAAATAGAATAGAGCTTTGTTCGTTGGCGTTACACCAAATACGCTGGTGCATATTTTATCTATCTCAGACATAAAAGCAGATGATCTTTTGCAAAGATTGCAAGTTTTTTACAGTGAGAAAAATAAGGTAAAGTCAGGTAAGTGTGTAGTAAAAATTGCATAGTGTGAAGAAAATGTAACACTGTTCACATAATAAGACATTTTGATAAGTTTTACACATAAAAGTACGTAATGTATGCCCAGTTGTAAGCCATCAATAGATACACCTTTTATAATTATCAACAGTTTACTAGAAAAAAAAAAAATTTTAAACACTGTCAATACTACACACTTACCCAGCAAAATGGGGCAAGTGTGTAACCGTTCCGCATTTTATATATTAATAGCATTATCCTTTAGTTCGGCCAAGAGTGTAATACTATACTGATGCCTTTTTAATAAGGTATGATAAATTTACCAGATATCTAAGTTATTCCACGTTAGGAGATGTGAATTTTTATTTGTAAAACTAGTATAAAGTTTAGTACATTAGTAATATAACATAGGATATCCATATTTTAATTTTGAAAATAAATGTAGCCAAGTTACACACTTGCCCCGGTTGCACACTTACCTGACTTTACCTTAACAAATTAATGTATTTCTGCTTTTAACTGTAATAATTAGAAGTAATTTTTCCAAGAAAATTTTTTCTCCTCACGCAGGATTCGAATCTACATCCTCCCGCTTGCCGGGCGGACGCTTTACCAATTAAGCTCTTAGAGGACGAGGTTCGAGCGCTTTACCGAACATATGTCGATATTAGATCGAAAAATTACTCCTAATAATTACAGTTAGAAGCAGAAATACATTAATTTGTTATTTTCTCACTGTAAAAAACTTGCAATCTTTGCATATTTGCCGTACTGCCGGCATTTCAAGATCAATATCAGATTGTTTTTTACATTGACGTTATAAGAGCCTGAAGATTTTCGATCAAAACATGTAGTTATTATAAAACAATAGTATAAAATTGGTGGGTGGTTTTTTTGAGTTTGGTTTAAGGTGTCAACTTGGCTTTTTGTTATATCAGACTGTCTTTATGCATTTATGTTTACCATATACGTTGAAGTCCAAAAATTCAGAAATCTAAGTTTCTTTTAACCACGGAAACTTCTAACAAACGCTTACCGTGAGAAACCCTGCATAATTTGTTCAGTTTTTTCTGTATGGTAGAACATGTAAATAAAAAATAAAATCTCTTTGAATGATCTTAGTAGCAGCAATTTGTTATTGGGTTATTTCAGGGTTAAAATAATTATTCATCGAAATCACAGGAACAGAGACATGCAAATGTGTTTCTAAAGGAACACAGATCTTAATTTACTGTGGATCTACTAGTTAAAGATAGGAAGACTGTCAAAATGATAGCAGGTCTACTGATTGGTCACTGTAGACTAAATAGGCATATGTACAACATAGGTCTGGTAGAAAATGCTGCACCTGCACAGAAGGAAGAAACACCAGTTCATGTGCTGTACCAATGTGAAGGCCTGGCGAGAACAAGGTTTCTAGTATTGGGGCAGGAGAACCCCGTAGCTGGTAGCTACATAAAGAAGCCGCTCTCAAAGATGATAGGCCTAATTAAGAGGGCAAAATTAGAGAGCGTTTTCTAGGAAAAGGGGACCACAGTAGATCCGATAAAGTCGAAGGTGAAACAGATACACACAGATCCTATTCTAATCTAATCTAATGTTTCAATTCTAGTATTTATAAAAGCATCCAAATATAAAAAGAATATTGTAAAAATAAAATAATATTTAATTCCATACGCACAGTTAAAAGTCATTATTATTGTCCTTCTTCGAGGGGCGGTTTTTTGCGTTGGGTCCGAGGTGCGGAGTACACGGGATAAGTCTTTGATTTCTTATAGAATGCCCACAATCAGTATTTACTTACATACGCTTTTTGAACGTGATAGCTTTTAAGTAATTCCTGAGAAAAAATATTCAATTTTTCCTCCCTTATGCTAATATCTCGAATATAGATTCAGGTAATTTTTTGTATTTATAGTATGTGTGACAGTAGTACTTATCCGCTTTAATTTCTCCACTATAGCTTTAGGGGCACTTCTTAATGGCTTATCGGAGTAGAGCCTATAAAAAAATATTTTTTTTGGAAGAAGCGAGCAGCCAGGATATTGGATTATTCTCTCACATTTCTTCTTAAATATATTGACGTTACGGCAATTTTCCAAAAATTTTTATGGAGGAAACCATGAAACCATGAAAAGAAAAAACAAGGAACACTTACTCAATGATCCTTTTGTGAAGAACCACGCATTCTCCAAGATCTCGCTTTATCTCGATGTTGGCATGTCTTGCTTGAGAAATTTCGTCATTTGCAGCGTCCTTTAACCTTTCATTTAATATATTTAATTGCGACATCCCTAATCCTAATAGACCCATATACAATACATCAAAGCAAGTTGCGTTAAGGGCAAAGTATCCTATTAGCATCATGTGGCAAAATTTATAAGGAATTTCGAACTTCTTAGCTTCAAACGGATACGGCACCATCATTCTCATATTTACAACGAAGGGTAGGAAGCAACACACTATCATTACACCGAAGGCACCAATTAGAAAATATTGCAGTAACAAACTTGTCAGTGTGTTTACTCTTCTAATGTGGCGATTCAATATGTCGCTATGTTGATTGAAAACGTCGGATTTCAGATCTTCTAGGATGGATAACAAACGATCCCTTTTAAATAGAAGCGTGAATCCTTTAGCTGCATAGTATATCATCGGAACCAAAATGCATAACATCCAATTTGCTAATCCGGTATCACCGACTCTCATGGCTTTCCTGATATTTAACATAATCATGCCGTATGTAATAATCAGAGATGTGATGTTAAATACTATTTTTATTACGCCTATACTGTTGATTTTGCCTGTTATTACAAACCCGTTTTTTGATAAGATATATGTCGTCGTTTTTAAAGGTTCCAGACAATTCATTTTCGCCTTTTGATGTTTTCATGTGTGTACGAATAAGTAACTGTAATATTTATTCCCCGCCACACGGTATTTATATGGATACTCATTATCCTTAATTTGCCATCACCACTTTGATTGCATACGTTCGAATTTTCTTATGTGTATGTTGTTTATACAAGCTGATTCAAATTAAGTGAGCACCAATTGCTACCTCTGTTATTATTGATTCTAGAAATTAGGTTAAATTAGCAAAGCATTACAGTGTTTTAATGTTGATTAATATGAAGTATACGAAAAAACAATTGCATGACGCATTTCCGAGAAATTTTGAAGTTTATACATATTTTTAAATGAAACACTCTGTATATTGAAAAAAAGAATTGAAAGATATTTTAATTTATAATTCAAAAGTTTGAATACAATATTGTTTTAAAACGAATAATAAAAAAATTAGGGTGGATTCTTCATCACAAAGATATACTTTTATTTTGTAAAATCTAGAGTAGTATAAAGAACCAAATTTTGATAAAACATACATATTTTTGTGTTTAATGTTTATTCTAACATATTGCATCGTAAAATAATATCATTTATAGTTAATTGAAAAGGGGAAGTAAATCTATAACTTATAAGTACAGCTCAAAGATATCACCTTCCTTCTATTGAGAAGGTGTATATTAATATTTTCGCGCCCGCTTGAGTAAATTCTGGGTAGCTTTTAAGACCTTTTAAGTCTTTTCATCCAATTCGCGGAAAACTTCCCTAATCTTATTTTGCAATTCATTCACGTTGTTGTACCGCGTTTTAATTAACTAACGAACCATTCACGGGAAGCCAAACTTCTGTTTGAATCTCCTGGTTGTAATGTTTGTGAGGTTCGGTACTATGGGATATACTGTTGCTTTCTTTTATTCTCTGAACTGACGCATAACTTAAACCCAATTCCTTAGTAGCATCTCTAATGGAAAATACGCGATCAAAATATGTTATAACACTGTAATTTCTACTTCTTCGTTGATAATTGTATTTTTCTTTATTTTCTTTTTAAATAAGCAATCGTGTTGTCTAATTTTTTTTACAGTTTTCGAAAGTAAAGTCGATCCGGCTGCTGTCGTAAAGGATACTGTTATATTATATTCGCCAGTCCTTATTGAAGTTTTGCCGCTTTCAGCATATTTCTCCGAATGAAAAAACACCACAGTAAGATATTACCTAATACTGAACAACGAAAGATAGGTAACGAAAAATGTTCAAGGTACTAATAATATAATAATAATAATAATAATATAATAATTATTAGAAATAAAGACCACAACACAAAATCAAACAATCTACCTTTTTTTAATAATTAAAGTTGCAAAAGATTTAAACTCAGTGTGTTTCTGACAGTTTCAAAGAACGCACTGTTTGCTTTGGCTTAAAGTGAAAGAAGCCTACTATAAATTTTACAGAATAAAAGTGTGTCTTTGATATCAAATTGAAGTTCGCCCTAACTTCTCTATTATTCGTTTTAAGATAATATTGCATTGAAACTTTTACATCACAAATTAAAATATCTTTCACTTGTTTTTACAATATACCGGGTGTTCCATTTAAAAAAAATATTAATTTCAAAATTTCTCGGCGTTTCAATGCGTCATGCATTGTTTTTTTTTTGTATATTACTCAGCATTAGAAACACTAATACTAATTTTACCTATTTTTTAGAATCAAACAATAAAAGAGATAGCAATGGTGTGCATTAATTTTGAATCAGTCTGTATAGTGTTCCTAATATTAATTTGTAGAAGAAAATAAAATATAAATAAGTAATGTTTTTATTGTAGATTAATAATGAAATAATTACATCAAAGAGATGTATTTATTACGGTTTACGATAATGATCTTATTGCTAACAGATGCAGTGGGAATTCAATGGCGGCTAGTGATGATTGATTTGTGATTTGCAATGGTGGGAACATGGCCCCGTGGCTCTTTAAGAGAAGCCGCCCCTGGAGAATATGCATGTAGAGCTTCCTTAGATTGCCAAGCAAACAAATCGGTCTGTAGTTTGAGTGGGAGTTTGTAGAGTTCCCCTTCCATATCAATACTACTTCCAACTTTTTCCACATCTGAGGGAATAGTTGTTGGTCTAATAATTGATTGAAGACGCTCAGGAGGATCTCTCGTCTGTTTGATCGTCTAGGGTTATGTAGGCATAAAAAAATACTACGATTTCTCTGCTATCAACATTTAATACTACTTATTGTTAGCTACTAGGCAAAAACTGCTGATAAATCATCATCAACGAAAGTCAGTTTTTTTTTAAACACGGTTACGTATATGTGTCTTTATTTTCTTATTTATTTTATTTTAATAAATATACTGAGAATACTTTAAGGTTTACAGTAAAGCTAATAATACGATTCCGAATAAGAGCAAACTGTTCATAAATTTGAATGATATATAATGACACAAATAGACTGATGTCAGAAATAATGTAATTTTTAATAAATATTTAATTCTACAGTTAACAATGAAGTCCATATTGGAGAACCATACATAAAAATATTTCTTTAAATATTGTGGTCATATTTTCTGTCCACCACTCAGGGTATAGATATCTCTTCCTATCAGTTATATCTAGCATGGATTAGTGCGAAAATAGAGTATGACCAGCGGATTATCCAAAAAAAAATAAGTAGTTTTATTAAAATAATTATTATGGGCATTTGAAGCAACTTACAACGACGAGCGATTCTAAAGAAAGCAATATATAATTAAACAGTCGAATCGTTAAAGGACGTTTAGCGCGTTCCATTATCAGCAGAAGAAACTTTTGAGAGGGGATATCCATCTCGCGCTAATTTGAAAGGTAACACGATTCAATAATTTTGCTACTCTGAAAGAAATGTTATTTTATTAGTTATCACTAATGTTAATTTTCGATTTAAATTGAATACTTTAAACATGATTTCGTTGCCGAGCCAATGATATATTGTCATTTGAGAAAACGTAATCATTCCGTAACTGGATATATTTAGTATTACTTCCTTTTGAGTTTGATTCTAAAAAAGAAAAATTGTGTAAAGGTATCTTAGAAATTCGTTGCGGCATAAATATGAAATAAAACAAGTTCATTATACCCATAAGGTACTTAATTTTGATTAGCATTTGTCGATAATTATGTATTTCCTATATAAATTAAAACCTATTTTCTGGCTTTCTAATAGCAATAAAATGTATGCATTGTTAACGAATATACTTTCAGAATTTCTAGCTCTACGTAACTATATGCATCTGCTTTTCAGAACAAATGCCGGAAATTTAAATTTTTTAATTTTTAACTTCATTAAAATACGATATTCTATTTTCATTTATAATTCTATTTAATATTCAATATTTTAATTAACTTTATAACTATTTTATTTATATTTGTTTTAAACAATAAAAATAAGTACGATTAGCACTTTATTTAAATTAGGTTGTAGAAATGTCAAAAATTACTCGGTAAATATTTGATAGTCAGAGTCATCTATCAATCAACGGCGAAACTACATTTGTAAGGAAACTATGTATAATATTCAAATATGCGTGTTATCGATAAATGTGAAATTCCTATAATAAATAAACCACACTAGGAATCGATTTTATGGCAACCTTTAATACAAATAAATATAATGGCAATTCATACAAACTTAAATTAATTAAATGGCCACAGGTAGAATGGAATTTAAACTAAATGTAGCAGCTATCTGTCCTCGATTCTTATCGCTGTCAGGTAAACCAACATCGAATTCAAATGAACAACCAGTAACTGGTCGTTATGTACTCTAGTTTGCGGGGCCTACAGAAATTGTTACCGAATAAACATCCCGAAGAATGAAAAAATCTTCCGCAGCAAAATATAATAAACAATAAAAAAGGGATTCCAGGTAAACTTGAATTACCAAATAAAATAAAATTCTCATACTATGAGATTCAAACAGATTGTCAATTCCGCTCCTATAGATAGTAACAGAGTGTAGGTATATGCCGCGTGTTTGCAATGAAGGTTTGAACTAAGTCAGTGTTGGAACCACAGTTGGAACACAAGTAAACGGATCTGTCATAAATAAGGAAAACGTAACCTATATTTGAACTCGCATTATATAAACGACTATGGATTGGTGTTTCTACTTGTAAAAATGAAATGTAATTAATTTAACTTTACTAAATTACGATTTTATAATTCAGTACTACCTGGTGTTTAACTAAATTTATTTATTACTTTAAATTATAACATACAATTAGTATAATTATTAAGTGACAAAACTGCATCTTTCAGTTCTTCTATGGCATGCATGCGGTTTCTATAGATCCTATTTTTTCGATAGCCAAACATGAAGCAATCTAATGGGGTTAGATCAAGCGATCTTTGTGCTCTAAGGACCCTGTCAGTCGAGGGTTTGTCGAGTCAGGTTTGTCGAGCAGTATGTGCTGGAGCATTATCGTACTGAAAATAACTTGCTTCAAGCTCATTTTCTTGTAACTCTGCAATAAACAATTCCAACATCTGTTAGTAACGTTGAGCTGTTACAGTTTCCTCGAAGAAAATTGGCCCTATTATTCGTTGCCTGGACATAGCTAACCAAATTTCAACTTTTATGGGATGCAATTGCGTTTCTCGAAATTCGTGCGGATTTTCTGCAGACCAGATACGATAGTTTTGTGAATTGATATAGCCTGTTATATAAAACCAGGCTACATCCGCGAAAAATGATTTGTTTAGCAAGTCATCGTCCCTTAAATTGTTATTAAACGAATGACAATATTCCAATCGCCTATCGTGATCTAATGGTAATAATTCCTGTACCATAGAAACTTTATAGGGATGAAAATGTAACTTTCGTTTGACAGCGAGTTGCGCTGAAGTGTATGATAAGCCTATAAAATTATAAACTGTAATAAACTATTTCACTTAATGTCAATATTGGTTTTTTACCTGTTTGTTAAGCTAATTACCACAGATAATTTCTCTTATTTTCTTACAGTATTCGCAAATACTATTGTTGGTGATATTAGATGTAAATATAAACGGTTTGAAAAAAAATATAAGATAAATAATCGAAAGATACTACAACACGAACGCCAATGTGGCTAAATGTCAAGAAAATTCATTTAATGTATGAAATTTGTATGTAGCTAACTTCGCTCATTAAATTGGTAATAAGTATAGATAAATTTTTCCGGAAAACAGTTTTTTTTAAGACAATCATTTTGAATCTCATAGTATATATAAAGCTATCACTAGCACCTATTGCTAAAATGGCCAATACGGTCAAATTTAAACTAAAGTTACTTGTAATCTGGCTTCGATTGTTATCGCCGCCAGGTAATCCAACATATGATTCAAATGGAAAACCAATAACTGACATTAAGATACCGTTATTTACCCTAGATGGAGGGGAATACAGAATATGTTACCGAACATGAATTATTCCGAAGAATGACGAATATCCCGGAGCGAATTTTATAAAATATATAAAAAAGCACTAGGTAAGCTTGAACTAACAACTAAAATACAGTTCATATTATTTACAAACATAAAATTAGCGTTTCAATCTAGTATGGTCTGTTTTTATAGTAAATTTTTATAAATTCAAAATTTTCCTGTAGATTATGCAACCGAGTATGCACGTTAACTTAAAATGACTCCTTTATTAGACTTTGAAACCTGTTTTAAATGACTCTAAATTAGTTTAAATACACATATTTCCGTGGCAATATATATCTATAAATAAACCGAATGTTTGGTGACTCTAACTTGAGTCTGTTTCTTATACTGTCGTTAAAGACGTGCAAAATTACAAACTTTTTGTTCCTTCTTGAATGTGCTATTGGTTCAAATACTAATTTTGCTTATTCCACCCCGGACCAATTTCATAATCCTATTTAATGGGATTACTTGAACACTACAGTTTAGTGCATGCCAAACTATTCGTTTCTTTACTATTTTGCATCACCTTTAGCAAATTAAATGCGAATCTAAGCTCCACAAATCTTCGATTATTAATGCAATCGAAGCTACAGCACACTGAAATAGTAATTAAAAATTATTTGCAAACAATTCTGAATTATGCATTGCTCGGTACGCAGTACTTGTACTTTTGGTTGCATGAACAATGGAAGATTTGTAGAGCTTCAATTCGCATTTAATTTATTAAAGATGGAAGTAAATGGCTTATTGATAACTAAAGACAATTAGAACCATAAGCCTTCAAGGCTTGAACTGCTGTCATATTATTATTAGCTTATTGTTTGTTTGACCACTGGATTTCCGGACATTATCATTGTGTTTTAGATTTGAACTTCTGGGCGAAGTTTATGTGGTATGTAGGTTATAGCTTAGGTACGGTAAGTACCTTCCACAACATTGTATAGCATCTACTTTTCAGTAATGACAAGCGTGTACTTACGGTGAATATAAATTGTAGTATAATACTACATACAATAAAGCAACCACTTATGCATTGTATAGATAGAGGCAGTGAAAGGATAGTTCCTACATTATGCACGTACCTAAAATAAATTAAATATATAAATAAATAATAATTTAATCTGTAAATGCTGGTTTTAGTACTGCTAATTAGTAGTTATAACATTTGTAATATAGATATGAAATAAATTTTGTTTTACACAGCTCATACAGAGCGAGCAGAAAGTTAGGAATAATTTCGGCATACGTTAATGCTGCTTCTTTTTGTAAAATTCCAAAAATACATTTATTCTTAATTCTACGTTTTTTGATTAAAATACCTCAATCTTGTCCACACTTGTTTCAGTCCTCAAAATTATTTTCTTTAAAATTTGCCTTATGGAAATTGTAAGAAATATTTATACCATTTGGACAACTAGATGAACTATCAAAATTCTTGAAAAAAATTAAGCGTTACCACTTGAGAAAAAGATAATGACGTCACCACACTTATATAAATCACCCTGTATATTCATTTAATTAAATCGAAACACGTGGAATTAAAGTAAAAAGTTCACATATTTCGGAATTACTGTTTAATACTATTTGTTCAACACATTGCATATGTTTAAAAATTCGTTTTATTTTTATATATTACAGAGCTAATTCTAATTTTAAGGAATATTATTCTAAAGTGTAACCTTTCCTTTCTCCGGCATCTCCAGTTAGTGAATCGAGAAGTAAGTGTACGATTTTAAGAAAATTTAAACATCAAGTAATTTTTACTTTAAACTTATTTTAAACTCTTTTAAGTGCAACATTGCATGTATGCTACAGCACGGGTTATGAAACAACTTCCAATATAGAGTAGATCTTATAATTATGTTTTACTGACCGAGAATTAAATACAAAAGCTAAAACTATAGTAAATTTCTCATGCACCAAGTTTCATTACAATTCTACTTTGACCTAAAGTTATAATTTAAAATATTTTGACTTCTTGAATTCTGATATTATTTTTACAATATTGTTAACTTTAATTTAAAAAAAAAGTTTCAGATTTATATGCAATGCTGTTTATATTATTAAATCCAAAGTTCTGAGTCAACCTTGTATAGGATAAATTACCAAAAATATGTTATAAAAATAACGCTTAGTACATTTGCCATTTAAGTTTATAATGGCAAATATTTCTGGAAAGCGTTTCTTCTAGGTTCAAAACCGCGGTGTATTTTAAACATCTTAATTTAATTGTATCAACAATTTCTATTTAGGGCAATTTAGTATCCAGCAGATTCGAGTTTTTGAATGACCGACGGAAAATATAGATCTGCCTGGAAAAGTATTTTTCTTCTCGACGCTACCGATTTGAATTTTGTAGAAGCAACAATTGGATATATATGAACGTACTTACCTAATTATTGTTTCATATAAAATCGCACATCTCTTCAATGAATGTTTAGTTATTAAACCTAAATATCGGCGTTTGCACTTTCTTGATGGTTTAATGCTATTATTTTGACGTTTGCCTAGATTCATTAATTCTTCCTGCAATATGCTCAACTGAGCTATACCTAAAGTCATAGATGTGAGGCAGAATGCATCCAAGCATGTCGATCTTAAGCACATGGTGATCAGAGCGAATAGGTGCAGTATCTTGTAGAGAATATTAAATCGGCTTATCTCAATAGGTGGCGGTATAAGGACATCTTCATTCGTTATTAATGGTAACACAGCGAAAATTCCTATTGGCAGCGTTAATATTGCTGCGAAATATTTTAAAATCAATACAGACATGTCATTAATCAATTGAATTTGCTTATTTTGGTGTTCGCTGTGAGAATTGAAAGTATAGGATTTTAAATATCGTATCATACACATCAATTCCGTTTTGTTAATTTGAAAGGAGACTATTTTTGAAATATAGATCACCATTGGAAATAATAAACTCCCCGTCCAATAAGCGTGTGAAATGTTGTTTGCGTCAATCAATCTTTTAATGTGTATGACGCACAAAGTAACCACAGTAATATCAATTAAAAAGTTCAGTGATAATTTTATAACAGTACTTTCCGTGGGTTTTGTATTTAAAATTCCCAGTTTTGTCAAAACCATGATGGGTATCCTTAAAGTTTCAATGCAATTGATTTTAACCATTTGCTTGCTCTGTTACACTTCGGACCAATGTGAATAAAATGTTGCTCGATTTATTACGTCGCTTGATATAGAAAGAGTACATCCCTACTACAAGTAATAATTTCAGCTTGTATACCTATAGTAATTGTTCCAGGAAGCGATTTCAATGTCGCTTCGTAAAATTATATTCATCTTTAGGTGATTTTCATTCAAGTATTACGTAAATAATTAATTGAAACGAAATGTATTGTCTATAAAGTAGATATATGCAGGTGTATATTTGTATTATAGAGCTTAAAATAGGAATTTTATTCATATAATTTTATAAAAAAAATATACGTATTAATTTACACGTTAAGATTTATAATTTTTTTTTATTATTATTATTATATACTTCTGATAAAGAAATTATAAATTATTTTCAGAACATCAAACATCATTAAAACTTATGAAATCATCCAAACTAAAAAGATACTAAGATTGGATTTATTAAAATAAGTACTTCCTAATTGTTTATTTATTTACTTTGGGATTAAACAGCTACTAGTTTCGACTAAAACGTCTTCATCAAGCTGTGGTTTTGCATAACCTCATAATAGTATAAAGATAAAACATGCAAAAGCAGGTGAACAACAACTTGATATTAAATCTAATAATAATAGGGCGTCTTTATAAAGCAATATAGATGCTGGAAAAAATTTGTAGATTTGCTAATAGGAAAATATAATTGTTAGAACACTCAGAAACTACCTGCATTGAACTAACCAAAATTTAGTTAATTTAACAATGCTGTTTGGTTGTATAGTAATTTTTTGTTGTTGCAGGAATGAAAAAAAATGTTAGGTATTTGTTGTTAGTACAACAGATTTATATTGTTATATCCTAACAAGAGTTGAATCCAACCTTTTGAAACGTATCACGTGAAAAATAATTGTTGAAATAATTTAGTTATGATAACCAAAATTTAAGTCAAATTAACCAAATCCTCTTTAGTTAGTTCAAATATGTATTGTGGATCAGTTTATCAAATTTAGAATATTTTATTGGACGAACTATAATTTTTAATCATGTTTTAACAACGTATTTATTTGAGGGAGATATGCGGTCAATATTGTAAACACGCTAAGTGTTTGTTCCGCATATTGGGGGTTGATCGCGAGGATCACTCTGCCGCTCTAGTATGCGGTTAAGAAAAGTCGTTCTTTTAATGATCACAGCTCCTATTAGATGTTTATCTGGTAAATATATCAGATTAATATATTGTAAACGTACTTATCACCCTAGTTGTGCTAAATATGTTCTGTTACTGAAGTGAAATAGGAGAAGCGCCATCTATGGGACAATTTCTGTAATACATGTAAGTATTTAACGTATTTTCTGTGCTACATAGGGGAAAACTGCTACAAAGTAGATGTGCTACCAACGTACTGATATTCTTCAATTTCTACAACTCAAAACGTAATTTAATTTAATGCTTCAAATTTGTCTATCTAACTGAATTTTTATTTGAATGGAAAAAAAAAACCCTGTTAACTTTTAGTAATATTAAACGAACCATTTTCATTGTTAATTGGAATAATAGTTCAAGTTCAAATTGTAATTTAACTACTACTATTGGTATAATGAGGTTACTGTTACAAAAACAAATTTTTCCTTATTCTGTGGGAAGATTTGATTTTGTAACAATAACAACTGCATCACACCTATATACATGTATATATGTATATGAAACAATTCTCAACAAAAAACAAAATGCACAACTGGTCACATGTATGTACACGTTGTACTAACATAGGCCAAGTTTAGTCAGCACTATGCGGGCACAAATTGGGAGGAGTCCGCCTCTGCCTTGGATGGTGTCATGCCATATATATATAATGATAAAATATTTGAAGTAGGTAAAAAGATGATCTGTGGCAATTGTATTGCATTGGGATAAAATTTATTTGAAGATAAATGCACAATTAGTCATATTTACTTTACTAATTTTTTTGTTTTTAGGATAACATTATTTTAACAGTAAAAAAGTCGAAACAATATTCTGTAATTTTGGATAACAATCACTTACATTCAAAACCTAATCATATCTAGCTCTAACTAAAGCGTAAAGCGAGTACGACCATCTAAATATCTGAAATATTATACTACATTTAACTGAGTTCATATTTTTGAATACGATTGCATACGTACTATTCCCAGAGAATCTAATGAAACGTGTACGAGAGTATATAACTTAACAATGAACGGTTTTTTTGCACCCTCCATCAATAGCACCAAGCTCTTTTGAGTTTTAATATTTAGCTCATACCATTTTGACATATAACGATTCTATAATCTTGTCTCCCTAAAATAAAATCAAGCATGTTCTCTTGTGTAATAATGTAAGCAATTAATGAAGTAATATACCTTATAAGTAATTTCGTTTCCAAGCCAGTGATAAATTGCTAATTGGGAGAGGGTTGCTATGGAATATGCAATTAGCCTCGCCATATTGGCTGTATCTTTATCAGTCTGAAAGCAGAAGTAAATATTATTGTGCATAAGCGGAAATAAGAAGAAAAATAATGTTTTGAGGTTTGCATGTAAGTGAACGAAATGTATAGAAATTGAATTATTACTTATTATATCAAATGTTCAATTGGCATTTACAAAACTACAAAAGGGACAGATATCTAACTAACTAAAGAACTAATAACTTTAAGCGGAAAGAAAGTGTATGCTTCTGAAATTGTCGTTACATACAAACTTCGATTATTAATGCATTCGAAGCTACAGCACACTGAAATAGTAATTAAAAATTGCAAACAATTCTGAATGGATGGCAGTACTTGTAGTTTCGGTTGCATAAATAATCGAAGATTTGAGCAGCTTCAATTCCATTTAATTTGTTAAATTAAAGATGGTACATATCATGCATATATATATATAAAGAGAGTTCAATAGTAATTAAAACAAATTTTTGTTAGAAATTATTGGTTTTTTACTTACCATAATTGTAGCCTGCAAGATGGCATTTAAGATAATGAAACATCCACAACTATATTGCACAAGCAAAGGGAATGAAAGTATAGTGGTAAGTTTGTCAACATATCTGAAAGTTTAGATGTGTTTCATATCGTTTAAATCCTTAGTGCTATCGTAAGAAAATATTATATGGAACCGAACAAAAAATGTTGGATAACATTTTTAAGGTAAATAATTGATTAATTTGGTCCCTCAGGCCTTGAAGAAAGTTGATGGATTTTATTCATAGTGACACGTCTAATTTTTTTAGCGAAATGAAATTTTCTATTATTTTTTAACTCAAATAGTATAATCCTCTGAAGTGAACAGTACTGAAAAGATGTTAAATAATAAATTATATTAACAATAAGAAAATTCTGGCGATTCTGGTTTGTTTTTATGGCGACTTATGTTTCTAAAACTGTTTCAACATTTCTCACACGTATATTTAGTGATATCAAACTTTTGGTCAACACAAACTTTCCTTCAATTGTGGTAGAGGACTTAATTTAAGAAAATAACTTTTTTATAACAAAATTGTCAAAGTGTAATCTGTGTCATGGGAAGTTCACCAAACAAAAGAAAATTTGAAAGTTCTTGGTGTTAATTTGACAGAAGTATTTTTAAAGCAGTGGCAGTATTTTTGATTAAAAGAATCAAAATTTTTGGCAAGTCATGAAGTGAAAACTAACTTTTGGATTCTGAAAATTACGTAAAATCCAAATATGTAAAAATATGTTCCATTTGAAATTTGAAATTTAATCATACTTCTGGTAAAATTATAATATACGTTAAATAATTGAACAACCGCTGTAGGTATACGATGTATTTACCATTTGATACATTTTGATACTGTATCAATGGATAAAATATTTATTTTATTTGAATCTTCTCATATATCATTAATTTTTTTTTAGTTATTTAACTAGTTGTTTAGGTATTGTAAAAAAAATACAGAATTTTTTTTATTTCAAAAACTGTTGTTTTAAATTAAGTTTATACAATAGTGAAAGAATGTATTTCCAGACAGTGCAAAAAAAAGTCCATAGTTTCATCAGTTAGTGTGAATTTTTTCTCTCCTTCTTTCATGCTTATGTTAGATATTTTAACTCTAATATAAATCCCAGTAATAGAAAGATATTTAGGTACAGTCATTCGTTAGAGATTCATCTTTTTAGATTTCCACCAGACGAGGATAGACGAAGGAAATTGTTGAGTTGGAAGCCTGTTATCAGGTGATAATATATCGAAAAAGAAGTAATTTGTTGGAAACATTTTCAAAATTGAAATTATGATATTATTCGGTCACTTTTGACGAAGGTGCTACTTTTATTGTTGTGAACAGAAAACAATACTGCCTTAATTGTCACCTACAGCAAAGCTATATGTGGAGGTTAGCATGAAATATTATGCAGTTTCGAATACCTATTTTACTGAAAAACGTGCTTTTTATGCATTTGTTTTGTGTCTGCTGTGGTTTAAAAATCATTTTGGCCGCATTTTAACAACAATAATTTTGATTTTTTTGATACTGTTCTATTCCCAAAATCTAAAATACTTCTTTTTCTGTTATTTCACTGATTTCACATGTATCATGACATGTGGCATATCATTTGAGTTAGTTTAAACAATATCACTCCTTTGTTGTGGACAGATTCTAGTAAATAAGTATTATAATTAAGTATTGGTAAAGCGCTCGTGCGTGAGGAGAAAAATTTTTCTTGGGAAATTATTACAGTTAATAGCAGAAATACATTAATTTGTTAATTTGTTAGATTCTAGTAATTTCACACGATTTTCGAGTAAATTGTATTTGATCGCATTTTACACAGCAACATTCATGTTTCAAATAAAAATGCTGTTACTTTTAAACATACGTTTGATCCTATTTTTATTTTTAGTTGACCTTTAATTCATTAAAGGTACCTAGTAATTCATTAAATTTGGGAAGTTTAGGTCCAAAGTGAAATGCTTCAATATATTGTTATTGTTGTTTATTTAATTCTGCAACGTTGTTGTTGTTTTTTTTTAACAACTTATTCAAGGCAAATATTGTGAACCATATGCTCATAAATATAGCATTAAAACCAAACGCGCATTCATCTGCATTACCCCAGCACAACTATAACAGAGGTCATGATTTCAATTTTGATAAAGTAAAAATCTTAGAAACAGAAACCAATTATCAAAAAAGATTAATTAAAAAATGATTAACATAAAAAAACATAAAAATAGCATTATTTTTTTTTATTTAAATTATATAAAAACAAAGGAGCCCTGTTTATCTGGTCGCAGAATGTGCGTCCAAATGTATGTTCAATGTCGTTTGTGAATATTGTCTCTTGTGTCCGAGCCACTTTACTCTAATTACGGTGTAAAAAAAATGCACTGTAATTTATTTAAATGATTTTTGACGTTTCAAAATGTTTTACATTTTGAATATTACTATTAAATAACAACATAAATACAAGTGAAAACTCAACAAGGTATTTAAAAAATTAAAAGCTTTATATTATTTTTTATAAAGTTTAATTTTATTGTTGCTTCATTATAGATGGTTTATTATACTTGCCTTGAGGAAGTTATTAAAAAAACAACGAAACGTTGCAGAATTAAATAAACAACAATAACAATGTATTGAAGTATCAGGACCTAAACTTTTCCAAAATTTATTGAATTACTATTATAGTTATTTTTAAATGAAAGCTGTCGTTCACTAATTCTGTTAGAGTATCTATGAAATCTTAAGAAAATGTTGCTGATAAAATATTCAAATGTTTATGTTGTATATTGCTTGCTTTTGTAATACAATTTTTGTATAGAAATATCTTTGATACTCCAAAAAAAAGGTTACTGATTCATCAAAAGCTTCAAAATAGTTTGAAAGATAATAAATAATTATTTACAAAAATCTTTTTTATTGCTATAATGCGTAACTTTGATGTAGTTAATAAAGATTATTAGGAAATTGTAATATTCTTTTTTTGGTTTGAATTTCGCTTTAAATTAATTTAAAGTTAAAGTTCTAGCGGTTTTTTATAGGGAGTTTATAACAGAATGCGATATACACATAACTATTAGCTAGAACGAATGCAACATTGTTTCATATCTTTGATATGTTTTATGAATTAATTGTAAAACTTTAAATGCTGGGCTTGTTTGATAGCTTTAAGAAATTTGGGAAGTCATGGAAATGATTAAACTAGAAATATACCATCATTGAATTGTGAATGATACTTTGTAACAACGAAGTCACAATAATTAAAAATTCACAGGAATATTGTAAAAAACATATGCCCAAATTTCATTTCGTTACTTCTATATTTTACAAGAAAATATGACTTTTATAAGTCTTTTCCAATTAGTAAATAATTAAGATTCAGGCAATGATTGAATAAATACTTACCGATTCAGAATTTCATGTAAAATGACACATTCTATCAAGACCCGTTCCTCTTCAAGATATGGCCCTTTGAAATTTCTACTCTCATCTAGAGCTCTGGCTTCATTTAATGCGTGAGTCAATTTCTCTTGTAATATAGTCAATTGTGCAATACATAGTCCCATAATAGCGGTATACAAAACATCGCAACTTACTGAGTTTACACTTAAATAGGAAACTATGAAGAAGTTCGCTGATTTGTAGAGAACAGCAAACTTTGTAATGTCAAAAGGTGGAGGTATCATCATTCCGACGTCGAAAAAGAATGGTAATAAACAAGTGACTGATAAAAACACGGCCACTAATCCAATATAATATCTAAGAATGAAATTAGCAATCCAATTTACCGTTTGTATATAGCGATTTTGCTCTATACTATGCCAATTAAATGCGTCAGATTGTAGGATCATTTAGGACGGATAAAAGACATTTTCCGTTCAACAGAGCCGACAATGATTTGGCGAATACGGTAACTTCTGCGATAATCATGCAAATAACACGGTTTAGTGATAAAATATCGTTTGTCTTAATCGCGTTCATAATACTGAGGATCATTAAACCGAAAGAAAGTAAGTAATACATGAGATGTAGTAAGAGTTTTACTATTTGAACTTTCGTGGCTTCTTTTCAGATAGTAGACCTTCTGATACCAATACCCAACTTGTTTTCGTAAACGGTTCAGTGCAACTAATTCTGACCATGTCGACTATTTCTTTGAGAATAATGGGGTGTATGTCGAGGGCGGTAGTGTTTATATACTGGTTTCGATAAATGTACGTATTAAATGCTTTCCAGTTTGATGCGGAAAATTACAGTAATCAGAGAACAATTATTATAAGGGGTATGTTTTTCGTTCAACAAATAAAATTATAATTTAGGACGATATAATTTAATTGTTTCAGAATATCTCGAGAATATTATGCTCCCTTAATTCAATTATAATACAAGTAATCATATGTTTAGTATGTAATTTTTAGCATACTGTCAAAAATAGCTTATTTATAATTTATTATTTTCCACTTAATATTTTATAATATACTTCCTATGATCTAACTCTCCTAAGCACTATTGAAATGTTCTTTTGAAAACAATGGATAGTATATGTAGGAGCTGCATTGAAAAGTAGATTTTAAATTTAACACTTACTAAAAGTGACAATATTAAGATAATATTAATTTAAATTAATTCGATTGTGAACGACAAAATACGAAAATGTCACCAGAGTATCATCTGCGTATTAATCAAATAAAGTTAAGTAGAACAACATCTGCCGAGAAATTGGTTTTAAATATAAACAGAGTGTTTTTGAAACGATAGCTCAAATTGTTAAGGTTGACAAAGGCCACTAAACTAACAAGGGAACCTCGCGAACTATAAATCGCAGATTTTGATGAAAGTTTGTTAGTTTGTAGACTCCACGGAGTGTTACTTAAGGACGCTTTCCGTTGCTGCGGAACTTCAACTTTAGGGGGTGCAATTCACCCTTGCAATTTCGCCCAAATTTGTTTTTTTCTGAATAACTTTTAAACGGTAAGAGATAGATAAAAAAAGTTTCAATGGCGGACTTGTACCGTTTAGTCACCCCTTTCGATTGGTATAGATATTTATATACAGGGTGTTCCAATAAATGAATGACGTATGTTGTGCTTATTTTATCGAATTTCAGAAATTGGTTGTAAAGGCCTTTTTTGTGATCAAATAGATAATTTAGAAAGTTATACAGAGTGCCCACAAAGTAGTAAAAATATGTATATACATTCTTCCATCTTCGTGTATTACTCTTCATCATGATAGTGAAAATTCTCAAAAAAGTGTTGAAAACATAAATATTGGCTACAACGTGCACATTTTATAAAAGCGGGCTGTCCACATATTGAGCATATAAAATGCCTTCATCATCGAACGAAAACGCATACGTCACTAGATGAATAAATTTGTCTGGTGTGGATTCTATGTAACTGCTTTTGTACCAGGAATATAGAAATAGGTTTCGATATCTTGGAGAGGACAGTTGATTGTGAACCAATGATTGTAATTTGATTATTATATTGCGTTGATGTAAATTAAAGTCAATGTTTGCAAGCTAAACTTGATCGGAAAACCGTTTGACAAATCCCTTCCACACTCGAAAGCTATACACGTCCAAGCGGTTGCTCCAGTCCAGTTGTTTTCTTGGGAATCGTAAGAAGAGATGTTGGTTTATCTGCTGGTATAGAACTTTGTAAAGTCCGAGGACAGTGACCACCCCAAGAATCTAGTAGTAAAGTTGTTGATGTCCCACTAGGAGCTCGATGTAGGTACACATCCGTGAGCCATCTTTTAAATAGTTCACTAGTTAGTAAGTGAGACGTTCGCTACTCACATCTCCCCAAAAATAATAGAAGCAAGCAATTTGTGTACTATGTGACCTACTGTTTTCATCTGCCTGCTGTCGGGGATAATATAATCTTACATACATCCAAACGCGTATAACTCGGAAACTATCACATATAACCATTTGGCGCCTGGTATAAGTTTACAGTGATTTTCGACATACAATGCAGCCACATAACAGTATACAGAGTATCTCCTTAGAATAATGCTAAGCTAATGCTAAAAATTATATTTTTGTGGTCAGCCTGTATAACTTTTTAAATTACCCTTCTATAGACTATTTGATCACAAAAAAGGCCATTATAACCGATTTCTGAAATTCGATAAAATATGCACAACATACGTCATTCCACGTTTATTGGAACACCCTATATATAAATACCTATTCCAATCGAAAGAGCTGACTAAACGGTATAAGTCCGCCATTAAATTTTTTTTTCTATCTCTTACCGTTTAAAAGTTACTCTGAAAAAACCAAATTTGGGCGAAATTGCAAGGGTCAACTGCACACCCTAAAGTTGAAGTTCAGCAGCGACGGAAAGCGTCCTTGAGTAACACCCCATGGAGTCTACAAATTGACAAAGTTTCATCAAAATCTGCGATTTACAGTTCGCGAGGTTCTCTTGTAAGTTCAACTATAGTATTTTTATCCCTAGCTATTAAAATGTAATTTCATTTTTAAAACCTATACTAATATTTCTATACATTTAAAGTCACCAAAGCACACTGCTATTTTTTCTGCTTGTCGCCAAGTTATGCGTTGGCGTGCTGTTTAACAAATAACCGAGGTCTGGCTGCAATATCAGCAGTACTGAAACAATGTTTAAGGGTAACTTAAGAAATTTATATCTTGGTTCCCTTAATTGTTGGACCTTTTTCGGTTAAGGATAATTAATTTATTTTTTAATGATCTTTCTATGTTTAAAAAAGGTGACAACATTTAATTTACACTTTGTACAAGTAAGTAATTATGCGTAGCGTGACTAAATTCACTAATTTTTCGTATCTCCAGTGGTCATAGGAAGCAATATCATACAACAGATTGATATTAAAGTTTTCGAGTAAAAACTCTTTGGAAAACATTCCAGCGTGGAGTGTTTCCGACAATTTGCGAAATTTTCAAATTGTTTTTATTTTTTAACCTAAGTTGGTTTGAGTTTAATTAGAAGAATATAAATTGGTTTTACAATTCAATGAAGAGGTAATTAGAACTATTATTTGGTATTTATTTTTGCTAGGCACAATATTTTCATGCAATTCTTTTGTTATATTTATATCTCTATCGTGTTGTTATTTCTGTGAATTTACGTCCTAAAAGCACATGTCACAAACTGAATTACACATAGAAGTGATAAAATACATATTAGTAAAAACACAAAAATAAAATAGTATGAACAGCTTGACAAGTGTTCAGATCGTTTTATCATTTACTCATCACTTCTACTGATAAATTATTTTTTGACTATTTTTTGTAGACGTACATTTTGCACAGAGATAATAACAATATGAAATGAAATATTACAAAAATATTGCATGAAAATGTTTTTAAACAAATACAAGGAAATGGGGATAGTAAAAATAAATACGGAAAATAAATGCTAATTACCTTTTTGGTGACCTATAAAACCCAATTATATTCTCCAAGTTAAAGGCAATTTCTAAAGATGTTTTATCACACATTGATAAGCTTTAGGACTTCAAACTTCCTATAAATTTAAATACAGTTTTTCCCAATTTTGTATTAACAATAAGTTGTAAGAAATATTGAAAATATTTGTGGAGCAAATAAAAGAAGTTAACAGAGATTTAGTTAACTTCAGTATTACATTCTTACGACGCCAAGAAAACCACTTTATTTCTCCAGTCCCTACTGATGAATCAGCTATTGAAAGTTAACAAATCGTAAAAAAAATATGAAAATATTTAAAATGACAATCATCCCCAAAGCCAAAAATTAAGTTTATTTTGTAATTTATCCAATTACTACAATTCACTGATCACTGAATTCTACTGTCAGGGCACACTGAATAAAATTGCAACTTTTTTTTAGAAACGCTGAGGGTAAACACCCCATTCAGATATTAGAATTATTTTTAACTTTAATAGAACTACTTCTAATGGCTTGCTGGAATGCACTTGCTCAAGAATAGTATGAAACTGTGAATACTGTGTCCTGCTCTCTTTTATCTCTTTGGAATTATCTATTATAAAATGAGAAACAAGATTTCCTAATTACCTAGGAAGCATTAATTTCAAGTTTCTTCGAAATCAACCTTTTTCAGAAAAGAAACTATTTTTTTGGGCTCTCTCACTCTAGTTAAATTTGATTAGCATGAATCTAATCATCCTGTGCATAACTACCTTAGGACTGAAGCCCTAGCTTCCTTCATACAAGCACCTACATTTGCCCAGGGCAATGGTATAAAAAAATGGTGGTTGTTAGTATATGTGAATTCCATGTAAGTGTTTGAAATGGCCACACCTCAACGTATTTTTCCTCTTTGGCACTAGTGTCTGCAAGAATTTTGGCGCTCTTTTCCTTGTGACTGTGACAATATGTATTGGAAATGGTGGCCTTGCTAAATATGTGAATTCTATGTAAATCTATGAAATAGCAATACCTCAAGGTATTTCTCCTCTTTGGCATTAGTGTCTGCAGGACTTCTAACGCTCTCTTCCTTCTGAACGTGGCCATCTGTGTTTTCCGAATATTAACTGATAGTCGCTCTTATTGGCACCAGTTGTCGGCGGTGTTCAGGGTAGTTTGCATCTATTCTGCTAGAATCTTTGAAAACCGCTTTCTAACGATTATTCTAAGGTCATCAGCATAACCCAGGCAGTGAAATCCTGTCATGGTCAATCTTCAAACTAGGCTGTCTTCTAGGGTAGCTCATGGAAAAGGAGACAAGACACCTCAATGGAAGCTTTGCTGTTTATGAATATACCTATCCTTCTTTCCAAGCTAGCCTTTGTCCACTTCTGGTGCTTTTGTGCGACGCCTTTTCTTCATAAAGCCTCAATAATTGAGTTTAAGGTAGCATTGCTAAAGGCTGCCTGAATATCAATGTCGCTATGGCTATTTATCTCAACTTAACTTTTGTTCTAGTTTGTAATCTAGAACGTTTTTAATTGCTGTTCAACACTGCGCTGCACATTTTTGCACTTCTTTGGAATTATAAGTTTGTTAAGCTGTTTAGACAACAACTGAACTGTGACTTTTATTGCACGTAGGTATGTGAAGATTTGTATAAAGGAATGGAAATAGACATGTCATTATTCTTTAAGATGGCTAATTAGTTTTATTGTTGTTTCGTCACTACAGAAATAGAATTAAAAACATAACATGCCTTTTGACGTATAATGAATCTATCCGAAAATATATCTTGCGCCAGTATCTAGTTATAACGTGCTTTGATTAAAGCAAACAAAGAGTAGGCCCAGCGGACAATCTGAAACGATTTTAATATATCAGCTGTTTGATGAGCAAATTAAATCTTCTCTGGTTTTACCTCCCCCAACGATTGCAGCGAAATAAATACTAGTTTGTATAACTGCATAGCAAACGGCCTTTTGGTCCTCTCCATTAGCGTTAAAAGTGATTTTTGCGAGTTTACGTTTAGTTTATACCAAGCAGATAAATAACATGCGTCCATGATGTTACCGCTCTGAAATTAATTTAATGTTTTTGAACTGTTAATTTGGACATAGTATTGACAACTTATTACAATAGTCAATATATATTTTTTCTGAATGAGGAAATGCATGTTTCTGATGAATTCTACATTTATTAAAACCGAAAAAGCTTTTTAAATCAACATTTTCGATCGAATCTTTATAGCTGTTGTTATCTTCTGGGTCAATTAATGGTAGTAAACAATTCTATAATTATCTTTTTAATTAAAAAAAAACAATATTCTGCTTTTGACTGAAAATATACTACTAATACAAAATACATGAATACTTTGTTTCTGATTAATTGTAATTTATTTACCTGAAATGAATGTTCGTACTTTTGGGTGTCTTTTGAAAAGAAAAACAAAAGTTTTCTTTGTTAATCTTTAATATTATTAAAACATATGGATTTTCGGAGGATGGTATGAAACAAATAGGTATGAACCTACATATTTTGTAAAATAGAAGAATAGTTAAATTGGGTTTTGTAATGAGATAATAGGAGAGTAGTCAAAGAAATTTCTTTTTCTTATTCCAAGTTTTCGCAACACTTAGAAGGTTTCAACTGAAATAAGGAAAGCAAGTACAGCTCTGTTACCTCTACCTAAGGGGGGAATCCCGTCCAGCGAGTGCAAAAAAACGATTTTTGTTGGTTAAATGATAGCTTTCCATCTTAAAAACAGACAGACCGCTAGCGAGCTTTTCACCGCTTCAGATTTTAGAGTTTCTTTTTTGCAGTTTTCGATTGTAAGTGCATATAGTGCATGCAGCGCATAGAAAAATGTCAACTTATCCGAAAGGAAGTCATTATAATAGAAAAGTACCGCCGTTGAAACGCAACAATTTTCGCTTGGTTTAAAAAAACTTTTAACGCGTTTTTCTTCGGTTTTATATTATTCAAAATTACCTAATTCATAAGTCACAAAGTATTTGACCAATCGACTTGAACTCGCGTAAACAGATTGCTAAAATGTGCCATTTGTTAGCGAATCACTCCAAATTGTAACAAATTCAAGCAAATTTTTGGGAAAAATCGGATTTTTTTCTTCAAATAACCGCCTTTTTGTGAAATATTAATATTTGTCGAAAGTTTTTTGGTTCACCTACTTACTATAGATATAAACTTTGAAAAACTTTTAGATTTTTTCATTTCCGACGCCTGTGTGAGGAACTAGAAATTGAGTAAATTGAACTATCGAATTTGAATATGTTGGACATTCGCCCTTATACATGAAGATATTATTGATGTATCAGACTGAAAGCAATTTATTTTATATACTTCAAGAGTACCTTAATAAGCCACCACGATTCGTCAATTTTTTCATCCCAAAAAAAAAACCCGAAAAATAGTTTTCGAGGCTATTAGATGGGATTCCCCCCTTAAACTATGTGGTTATTCTGAAAATTTAGTGACACTAAACAAATATTAAAGGAAAAAGAAGTACCTAATAAAACAAGGTCTTTATTTTCACAAAATTCTTTAATGTATTGCACGACCGGTTTCGCTCTAACCGAGCATCCTCAGGTCAGAATTAAAGAAGAATTAATTAATTTAAGGATCAAGACCTTGTTTTATTACTTTTTTTCCTTTAAATACAACTCACACAGAGTCATTTGAACTATGGATTTTATAAACAAACATCATATTAGTGGTATTCGCCTATAGCTAATAATATAACACATACCTTAAAATTAATTTCGTTACCCAACCAATGGTAAACCGCCATTTGAGAAAATGTTGTAACTGAACAAACTATAATGGCCGCAGTGTTACCGGTGTTCGTTTCACCCTAAAACAAAGAAGAACACGCCAGCTATATCTCTCAAAATTGGTTTCTAATAGCTCTTATAGCTTTGACCATCGGCATAATTGAATTATTATGTAACCGAAATTATAAGCTTGCTTAGAAAAGCAGACAACAAACCCAAAATGTTTGAATATGAAAATTATAAAAACTTATAGACTATGCTAAACCTTTAGGCAAACAGCAGATAACAATAAATAATTAAAATATAGTCAAGTTCAGTAAGTTACAGTTCAAGCCTGATGTGTCTAAGGCGAAGTAAAAAGAATTTGATTTTTGATTTTGATAGGAACAGATGCATGGAAAAATAGAGAAACAAATAATATAATATTATAATATAATAATAAGCACTTTCTAATTGTTATTTATTTACTATGAGATTAAGCATCGACTAGTTTCGACTGTAGAATTAACCTTATACAAAATAAATAAAATAAAAAATAAAAATAAAAAACAAAAAAAAATTATATTAGGAATTTTTTCAATTAATACCATACCTCATTATTGACATTCAGACAAATAATACGATAATAAATAACAATGAGAAGATGGAGGTGTTGGGTGAAAAGGGGTCTTTGAAAATTTCCCAGCAATAATAAACGATCTTTTTTGAAGATCTTACTTTAGTCTGTTGAAAATATTATAGTGGGAAAAAGGTTACTTATTGTTAGTGACAGGAAGTACAAGAAAAACACATCGACTATCTGCAAAACTGCATCTGTTTGCCTGTTAAATGTGTGTATACATACATATGTAGACAGAGTTACTTGTTTTTATTTTTAACTCCTAAAGTACTTGCCATTATGGTGAGTAGTAGTATGGAGGTGCAAATCAGATAACATCCAGAAACATATTGAACAAATAAAGGGAATGAAAGCAACTGGCTGAGGTTATGAACAAATCTGGAAAAGAACACAGAACCGATTTAGGTCAATAAAATGAAAATAGATTTGTTGGATACAAGTAAATCAACTTTGAACAATCTTTCTTGTAATTTTTAACAACGAAATTATTGATTAAATAGACGGAAAGAAAAATTTTGGTAAAACATATTATTGCAATAAGAAATAAACAATTTACTAACATCGTTCGAATATGACTGCAAAAACAACTTACTTGTTTATCTTGTCGTGGAGGACTATGCACTGTTTTAAAATTCTCTGTTCTACAAACAGAAATTTTCTATTAAAACCATTTTCCACAAGTACATCTTCGATTCTGGATTCTTCGAATATATTCATCAATCTTTCTTGCAAAATATTTAATTGGGCAATACATAAAGCCATCAATGACATATACATAACGTCATAACTTATCGACTGAATAGCCATATAGATCGTCATCAAGAAGTGGATAATTTTGTAAAAGAACATATACTTCCCCATATCGAATGGAGGCGGCATCATCATTCGTATATTGAAGATAAAAGGTAGAATAGCGGTAACAAATATAAATAAGCCTATCGCTAAAGTGTAATACTTTTGCAATAAGTCGCTAACTTTGTACACAAACTCTATGTGGACGTTTAATTTCATATTATGGCTGTTGAAAATATCGCACTTTAGATCATCCAGCAGTAGGGCGAAGCACTTTTTGTTTATTAGAATTGCAGCGCCTTTGAAAATTAATTGCGTTATGGGAATTATTATATACGTTGCACGAATAAATTCCATAGCACTACCTTTTTTAATTGCCTTTACAATGACAATTATATTGATGGCCAAGATAAGTAAGAAAAATATTGCATGGAATATAATTTTCACTATCTGCGTTAATTTAAATTTATGGCTAGGTAATAGACCTTCTTTTTCTAGAATGCCGAGGATTTTTATTATGGGATCCATACACATTACTCTTGCCATACTAATATTATTGATATTATGGAGTTAGTTATTGGGACAGAAGGTGTATACCTTTTGGAAGTTATACTACATACAACACAAAATTTTATAATCAACTTGTATATATAGTGGTAAGAATGCGCGAGCAATGCTATAACAGTAATAACCTAATATACATATATGAAATACATAATCGTTAGACCTACTATTTGCATCTTAGTGAATGCCTCTAATCAAGTATTAAAATAAGCCCTAATTAGGTTAGACGGAATATAATGAAAGAAAAATACAATATGCTAAAAATGCATTTTTAAATTTGTTTTTTTTTATACCTATACAAGCAAATTACTTAAATATTTATAATAAAACGTATTGATTGTATAGTTGTATTATGCTATTTTAATTTTTAGTTTTACTAAGTAAGCATATCCCTTGAAAAATACCGAATTTATAACGGTGGTTACTGAAAATAATGTTTTCATTAAAAAATCTGCAATTTCACCACATTTAACCGTATGTTTTTTTTAACCAAAAATTTCACTGGTTACACAGAAAGAAACGATCAGTTTATCAATTAACTGAATATAGATTTGTACTTAAATATGACAATGAGATTAAATTTTAATTTTACACTTATGTGTATGATCCAGTGTGTTTCCCAGTAAACACCGACACAAAATCATAAATAAAGTAATATCTTCAAAAAAAAAGAACAAAACAGAATTACGCAGATTAGCGACACAAAATTTCTTAACGATAATTTAAAAAAGTTATTTAATTTTTTTTTCCAATAACGGCTACCCTAAAAATATTCTTTCCAAATTAATATTTTCTCATTCCTTGCATGAACATATAAATACTGATACAACTACCACTTTCAAATATTACAAATTACCTTTCGTAGAAGGTTTAACTAATAATATAATTAAACATTTTAAAGATTTTAGAAATATCAGAATTGAAAAATACAGTGTAATAACCATAAAAACAATCTTTACGAGAACTAAAGATAAGATATTAATTTTGGACCAAGTGATGTTGTATATAATATTCCTTTGTGTGATTGTCAAGGTTGTTACATTGGTCAAACTTTTCAAATGTTAAAAAATAGAATAACTCAATATAAAAGTGATAGTCGTATAGGTAAACGTTCATGTGCTTTGTCTTTACATTTTCAAAATTTAGACCACAATTTTAATTATGATAATACTAAAATTCTTGACGTTGAAAATAATTACAAAAACCGGTTATTTCTAGAAATGGTGCATAGTAACAGCAATCTAAATTCAATTAATTTTTAAACGTACACAAATCAGCTTAACCATATTTATTGTAACATTTTACATAATATCTAGTAACATTACCTTATTGACAAAAATGTTTTTCTGATTATATGATTATATTTAAATTTGTAAGTATTACTTTTATATTTTCATTACTCTTCCTGAAGAAGTCGTTAAATAAATGACGAAATATTGAGGCCATATAAAGTAGTTTTTATTAAATAGATCGCATTACCCATACATCTAATTTTATTTCTTAACTAAGTCCGGTCGGTACTCCTTTTCAAATAAAATAATATCTATGACAGTGGGGTGTGATAACACCCCATACAATACACCAATACAAACATTCTATTGCACATATATTATACACGTAATTAACATAGTGTGTAAGTATGAAGTGTTGTTGAGGACAATTGGGTTTGGCCCGTTTGCGTTGTAAAAGTTAATCATAAAACTTTCAAACCGCTATTAATGCTAGAAGGGGTGCCGCAAGATCCCGTCTTGGGTCCTATTTTCTCTGTACATCTCCTCATTTGTACAGAACTTCAATTACGCTAAAAAATATCTGTATGCAGACGATGCACAATTATATTATTCATTCCGTCCATCTCAATCGGTTACAACCATTGAAAAAATTAATAAAGATGCCTCTGCAATCTCCTCAGCTGCTTTGACGCATTCCCTAAGCGTTAGTCACCTAGCCTGTACTTTGTGGCATTAAGGAAATCATAAACATATTGAGTGAAACTGTAAATATCCAAATAAATTATTATTTAAAAAATAAAAAAAGTGGCTACAATTCGTATTTCATCTATTTTACTTGCCTATGCTTATTTTCATTCGTTTATTCAATTTATAGATTTATATAATTAGATTAGTGTCTGTTTTAAAATTGAATTGAAATATTGACAATCATTTACTGTAGCAACACGTTTTAATTTTTAAGACTTTTAATTAACTTTTAATTTCTTATTACTCTTCAGTATATTTCACAGTATTGATTTATAACGCGTTCGATATTTAGATGTTCGCTTTTCAGCTTGCTTGAAGCACGAAACCGGTCCAATTTTCATTAAAGAATACACCACTTATTTTCCACCTAATGAAATGTAGATTATCTGCTGATCATTTTTTTTTATTAAGCATTCAATAATATGTTGAACCTTTACCACATTAATTTCTTAAGGTTTTTTCGCTGTTTTTACCATTTCTATGAACAATTTTCGCATATGACATAAAACAATATTTACTATCGATTGCCATAAAAGCTTATATTCAGAAAACAAACACAGACACCTTTACTGGAGCATTTTAATTAATTTAGTTTCAAATGCTAGATGAAGATAAACAGAAACACCTCAACTTTGTTAATAATTTTTATTAACTTATTGTTCGTAGCACTTCGTGTTTTATAGGTTTTTATTTGCGTGGCTTTAACATTATTTAAAGACGATAAAGCATTAACATATAACATATAATGAAAACTAATTAAGATCTGTCTTGTTTCAATATTTAACTATATCGTGCTTTGATTAAAGCAAACAAGGAATAGGCCCAGCGAACGATCTGAAACGGTTTCAATAAATCATCTTTTTTGACTATATCCAATCTGCTATTGCTTTACCTCTCCTAGCGATTCTAGCGAAATAAATACAAGCTTGTACAGGTGCATGGTAAACGGTCTTTTTGTCCTCTCCATTAGCGTTAAAAGCGATTTTTGCGAGTGTATGTCTAGTTTATACCAAACGGATGAATAACATGCGTTCATGATGTTACTGCTCTGAAAAAATATAACGTTTACCAACCAATTTATTCGAGTAGATGGTTCAAAACCGCAGTAGAATGAATGGGGGTAGAATAGAAATTAAATCAATTTTAAAAGAAAATATTTTTAGAAAATTTTGTTTTTTTTTATAAATATAGTTAATTTTCGACCAACTTGAGGTAAATGATTTATAAGCGTAGATGAGTGAAATAAAAGGTCTAATTCCTCACAAATTCAATTAATTAAATATAGGGCCAGGAGCTCATACATGTCTTGCACCGAAGCCCACTTTCACTTAGATCTGCCACTGATTCTTAGCTGGCCTGATGATGTCTTGTTGGGAACGAAACCAGTCGTCTATATTTGGGAAGAAATTGTGAGGAATTAGATACTTTATTTCATGTATCTACGCCAATTATATCTACTCACACAGAGTCACAATGAATTATATAATTTCTATTGTGGTGCTGATGGATTTTTATTTTTAATTTTTGAAAAATATATTTTAAATTAATTATTGTAAAATTTCTGTCCAAGTTTTGAATAAAAATTAATGGTGATAAAAGATAGAACAATACTTTGTTACTATTTCATTTTAAGTTATCAATAAATATAGTTAATGATGTGAAAGAAAAGCTTGATATTGATAAAAAAGTGTATAATATACAAATTTTTAAGAAATAATCGTATAAGTGTATGGTATTTATTTTCTCAAAAATTGTCAAGCAACATTTCGTGGCCATCTTATAAATGTCTGGTCTTACCTTAAAATTAACTTCATTACCCAACCAATGATAAACAGCTATTTGAGAAAATGTTATAATCGAGCAAACTACAATAGCTGCAGTGTTACCAGTGTTTTTCTCGCCCTATAACAAAGAAAACAAAGTAAAACATACCTTATAACTACTACAGTAACATTGAAATAAATTAATGTGCAATTAATGCAATATGTGAGAAGCAGATAAGTGGGACACTTTTGAAAGAAGGTCTTACGAATGATCTCGGAGTTGACAACATTTATTCTAGAAGAAACAAATAGAAAATCACAAAATTGTGGTACTGAATTAATGAGAAAGAGACGAAATTGTAACTTGGCTAACCTATTAGATGTTGGTATGAGTATGTGAATGCAGACTTTTGGACAAATATATCTATCTATCTCCTGTTTAATAAACAAAGAGCTGTTAACTGCTAGTGTACTTGCCATAATGGTGAGGAGCAGTATAGAATTGCAAATCAGAAAGCATCCACAAACGTACTGCACAAATAAAGGGAATGAAAGCAATTTGCTGAGATTATGGACGAATCTGGAAGAAAACAAAAAAACTCATTTGGAGCAATAAAGTATATATAATTTTTATCGCGCCAGTAGCTAAAAATTATATAGTAGTTCTTAATACAACGGTGACAGCATTGATAAACTGATAACTAACTCTTATGTAATGTTGATGAATTAAATATTTCATATACTATGCATAAATATGGACTGATATTTTATGGACTGTAGCGATATGGCCTACGATAGAGTATTCGTAATTACTATTAAACCTCGTTGAGTATCGATGCCAATCTGATTGAACCTCAAAGCTTGCGTTATTCTGTTTTTGTTTTGCACTTATTAAAGCGTTAAAAATAAATAAAAATGGTACTGCCAAAATCTCCAATTTCCGAGAAAAAAAAGGTTTACATGCTCTGTAGCCTTTAATAGCTTTTAAGCATTTCTTCTAAATTTCTAAAACTCCTGTCTATATTCAGCTTTATACTACCCCATAGTAGTATACTATTATTTATGTTAGAGTGGAAGTCATTATGAAGGGTTTAATGTAAAAACATGATAAACCTCAAATTGAATAGTAGTCGGTTTTATGCATTTTTCTAAAACTTCGAAGCATAATAGTTCATTTTTTGTTTGTGGCCACAAATAAAAAGGAATGAGCTATCAAGCATTGAAGTTTTCGAAAAATGCATAAAACTAATTACAATTTAATTTAAAATTGAAGTATTTTTGGTGTAGCTTATCATGTTTTTACAATAAGCCTTTTTTATAATAGAACAACATTGCTGTCTCTATGTCAGTCATTCGATAATCTTTCATATTTGATACACTGTAATATTTAATTTTCTACAAATGAAAGCAACGCGATATCTACAAATTAAGCCAGAATCGCCCAATAATTTTGCAGTATTTTTATTCCTTAATTTTACTTCAAATGTAGTTTTTTGTGTGTTTATATTTTTTTAAATTTATTTGCTTGGTACCAGAGCTCAGCTTTTGTTAGCCCCTCAGTTTCTTTCTCATTCAAAAGATTTTCACCATCGGTTTCAAAAAAGGAGTTGTTTCATCTGCGTACGTTATTAATTAACCCATTTGTAAATTTATACAAAAATCGTTTACATAAATTACAAATAATATTGGTCCTAGTTTTGAACCTTGTGGTACTTCTGAGCTTTTCGTATGATTTTTATTCTTTTTCGCTTTCTGCTTTCTATCCATCAAATAGGATTATATTTTTTTAATGAATCTCCTCTCGAAAACTTTTGAAGTAAAATGTCGTTGTGAGAAACACAGCGAAAAGCTTTTGACAAATCAAAAAAAAAAAATGATGAAGATTTGAGGAACATATCAAAACTCTCGATAATATTATTAATGAGATGACATATCGCATGCATTGGCGACTTATTTTTGAGATATTCATATTGCTATTCACAAAATAAAGAAAATTTATTGAAACAGCTTAATAAAGCTAACAATAAGTACCCTACATTTTAATATTGTTTTCAAATACTTTAGATAATACTGGTCAAACTGAGATAGGTCTGTAATTACTTACTGTCTCCGGCTTTATAGAGCGGCACTAGTTTTCTAGTTATTACATTGCTTACAATAATGAACGTGAATTGTACGAAATTTAATAAGCAATCTAGTAATAAATAAATTATATCATATTAAAAAAAAGTTAAGGTTAAGATAAAAGTAGCAAAAATGCATTTGTGAAATTATTTTAAAAGTCTAGTTTAACTGGAGGAAGCTTGCCCGCACAAAATCTGCATTAATTCAGATATTTGGCCCTCCGTATAGTTTTTGATCAAATAAAAAACAATATATTTTATTCACTTTTGGGAAGGTATAATTTAATTTATGTGAACAATATTAATAGTTTGTTAAAATAATTAGAAAAATAACTTACATGTTTATCTTGTCATGGAGGACTATGCACTGTTTCAAAATATGTCGTTCTGCTAGCATAAATTTTTCATTAGAACCATATTCCTCTAGCACGTCCTTCATATCCTTGCTTTTGATGAACATTTTTCTGGATTCTTCGAATACTTTCACCAATCTTTCTTGTAGAATATTTAATTGTGCAATGCATAAAGCAACTAGTGACATGTATATAACGTCATAACTTATCGAATTGATAGCCATATAGATCGTCATTATGAGGTGGACGATTTTGTAAAAGAACATGTATTTCTCCATAGCGAATGGGGGTGGCATCATCAGTCGTATATTTGAGACAAAAGGTAGAAAAGCGGTGACAAATAAGAATAAGCCTATGGCTATAGTATAATATCTTCGTAATAATTCGCTCACTTTATACACGAACTGTATGTGTATATTTAATTCCATACTGTGATTGTTGAAAATACCAGATCTCAAATCATCGAGTACTAAGAAGAAGTAGTTCTTGTTTATTAGAAGCGCAACTCCTTTGAAAATTAATTGTGCAATCGGGATTGTTATACATGTTGCGCGATTTAGTTCCATACCGCTACCTTTTTTAATTGCCTTGACAATGATGGTTATGTTAATAGCCATGATAAGTGTGAAAAATAATGCATGCCCTATAATTTTAGTAGTAGTTGTGTTAACTTAAACTTATCGTTAGGCAGTAGACCTTCTTTCTCTAGGATGTTAAGATTCTTTATTATCGGATCTGTACACATAATTCTACTCATAGTGATACGAATGAATGGAGTGTACACCATATGACGAATCTATACTACGTACAACACAAAATTTCATAATCAACTTGTATATATACCAGGGCGGGAAGGCTGAAAATGCGCGAGTAACATTGTAATGGTATAATGTAGTTTGATATGCATTAAACACATAATCGCTATACTAATATTCAAATAGGACGCAATTATGTAGAAATAAACGCGACATTTATGAAACGAAAAATATTTCTCTTAAATTTATTTTTGTCATAGAAGAAATTACCTAAATGGCTTTTAGAAAAAAAATGCATTGGTTTTAACTTATTAAATACTTTTCTTTTATTAAATTTAATTCCTTTAATTATTTGGGATTGTTGATTAAAAAAAAAATAACTTTCAACTTTTTAACTAAGAATTCGAAATAGTTATGATAATGGATTCGGTTCTCAAAACAGCTAGAGAATCATTATTTTCCATAACAGGTATTTATCGGTTCTTTTTTGGTTGTACATCGGTTATTTTTGGTTCTCCATCGGTTATGTTTGACAATTATATGTTGTATATTTATGCAGTAGATAGCATAGAGATACGACATAGAAAACCTACATGCTTTTTATAGATTTCAAACAGGCCTTTGACGGTGTAATTACAGTTAGTCTACATACTAAAAGAATTAGGTAATTATTTGGTAAAAATCACTTCTTTTGATAATTTGCCGCACTGAATGGGGGTAAATATATGGAAATATAAAGAAAATATAGAAATGTTAGAAATTTTTCCATAATACAAGTATTTTAAAAGAATATTATAGGAAAATTTCTATTTCTTAAAAAAAAAAATCTCTAGTATAGTGAGTGATATTACCAAGAAAAATATTAATTTTTTTAATTTCTTCTTTTCTTGGTTTTTAGGTCACAAATATGGAAATGAATATCAATGACTACTACGTTTCGCTTTATTTCAAAGCTTTTTCAAGTATAAAAATATAAAATGTAAAAAGTCTAAATTATAAATAAAATTTTTTGATAAGGATATAAGTAAGGCACGCATGAGTTAATTCCGAATGTTCTGATTCAAGTCAGGTGTTCGGCCACAATAGTATATTAAAGTACGAGTTTTATAAGGCATGATAGCAAGTTTAGAAAACTCGCCTGCGGCTCGTTTTCTAAACTTGAACTCGTGCGACAAAAAGCCTTATGAAACGAGTCCTTTATACTATTTTTTCTATTTTGCATTATAAATTGATAATAAATACTTAATAAAAATCTCATTAAAAATGTTGAGTTTTATTTTTATATGAAATTGGTCACATTGACATACGATTGACATTTGACGAATTCAAAATTCAAATTCGGCTATTTAAATTGTTTAAACAATATATTTCATAATATAGTCTCTGTAAACTGTAAAAGATGAGTGATACTGAGACAAATTTATCTTGTACGCCACCACAACTGCGTGAAATTGCGGATAACGCCGTCATAAATTTATTACCGAAAAAATCAAAAGCAGTATATGAAAAATGCTACCATCAATTTGAACTATGGGCTGTACAGAATAATGTCAACACAATATCTGAAAACATTTTATTGGCATATTTTGAATTACAAGGTAAAAATAAGAAATCTTCTACCTTATGGTCTATGTATTCCATGCTTCGTTCTTGCTTTTCCATTTATAAAAATACAGACATATCAAAATATATTAAATCACAAGCCTATTTAAAACGATTCTCTGAGGGATACGAGGCTAAGAAATTTAAAATTTTATGCATTGAAGATATTAATAAATTTATAGAAGAAGGTTCTGACGCATTGTATTTAGCAATAAAGGTACGATATTATTTGCAAAATGTAATTTTTTATGTAATGGATTTAATTTTAGATCGTTTTAATAATGGGTTACACAGGTGCCTGTAGACGAGATGAATTAACAAATATGTCCATACATGATTTAGAATTTAAGAGTGATATTATTTTGGTGACAGTACCTAAAACAAAAAATAATATCGTAAGAGTTTTTGCAATTACGGATGAAAGATGGATTACTTTAATTAAAAAATATGTCGCCCTGCGCCCAAAAAATATTAATCATTCAAGATTCTTCCTTACATATCCCAATGGTTATTGTATATCGTGTTCGATTGGAATTAATACGATTGGCAAAATGCCTAAATTAATAGCTGATTTTCTAAAATTGCCCAATTCGGAGCTTTATACTGGACATTGCTTCAGACGTTCTAGTGCTACACACTTAGCAGACGCAGGTAGTGATTTGCTAACTATAAAACGTCATGGTGGATGGAAGTCATCTGCGGTAGCTGAGGGTTACATCGAAACATCTATGAAAAGTAAAGTGGCTGTAGCGCACAACTTATCAGGGCCAAGTGCATCTGGTTATTCTAGAGTTATATCATCGAATGATTCTCAATCACAAGAGTCTACCATTAAAGCCAATAACATAACTCAGCAAAACTTTGTTACGAAGAATTTGCCTGGCATAACAATACATGTTCAAGATACTTGTTCCGTCAGTGTAAATGTATACAGTAATTCCACGTTTCATAACAATAACAATGTAAACTAAATTTGTATAGAATTTTTGATTAAAGTATTTACAATTTACATGCATTAAACGTCAATTTTGCTTTCTGTCATAATGTATTCAATACAGCCAACCTATAGAAATGAAAAAAGGCGTATCACAATGAAGCACTTTTCGATACGCAAAAGCGTGTTACAATTGCGTTTTTATGAACGCAAAATAGAAAAAGTAAATTTACGACATACAGTTATTTCGCTGTTTTATCGCTTCTGTTTTGAATTAATAACAACTGTTGAAAAAAAGTCACATTTGTGGTAATGGAGGCCATTTTGAATATTGTATATTTGTGTCTGAAACATCGTAACAGCGAGATAAGTTGTAAATTAACTTTTTTTTTAAAATAACGATTAAAGTTACAAAAACGACAACACATTCATTTGGGTAATTCACTTTATTATTGGCTTCCTGTTGCATAAATACTTTGTCGGTATTTAATGGCACTTTAGCAGGATTGAAAATATACCTTTTAACAAGGTATCACTTTACTTGTAACGTGCTTTGATCAAAGCGAATAAGGAGTATGCCCAGCGCACTATCTGAAACGGATTCAATTAGTATCAATATTTCTAATCTTTTCATGTTTTACCTCTCCTAGCGATTTCAACGAAATAAACACGAGTTTATATAAGTGCAGGATAAAAGGTCTTTTGGTCCTCTCCATTAGCGTTAAAAGTGATTTTTGCGAATTTAAATTCAGCTTATACCAATCAGAGAGGTAGCATGCATCCATGATATTACTGCTCTGAAATAAATTTAACGTTTCAGTATGTTCATTTTCTTATTATTATATATTATTCATAATTTGTACCAAATGGAAAATTGATGTTTAGATGAAGATAACCAAGTTTGAACTTTTCGGATTTTAAATAAAATCAGTGATTAAACTAACTTAAATAAATTTTATTATTTCTTTTATTTCTATTGATGCTTGAAATTGCCCAACGTTTTTTCAAAAAATGCAATTTTTAGGCTTTCAGTTTTTTTTAAAAAAAAATGTTTAAGCTCTCAAATCTTTTTAACTGAATCGAGGCTAAGAATATTTTGTTCCTGGTTGATTATAAATTATAATTCAAAATCAATATTTCTTACGGTTTTTTTTTATATTTTTTTTTTAAGAAAAGGATTTTTAAGTTAACGATCGCTAACTGGTTCAAAATCGGTTTTTGGAAACAATTGAGTTACTCCAGATTTTTTTGTCATATTATACCTTATAATCAATTTCATTACCCAACCAATGATAAACAGCCATTTGCGAGAAGGTTATTACTGAGTATGCTATGATACCTGCAATGTTAACAGTATTCCTTTCACCCTGAAACAAAGAAAAAATAATTACTACAATAGACATTTCTACGTATAAGGTAAAAAAAATATTATAGTTTGACCATCATGAATAATGGTAGAAGAAGCAAACCTTAGAATGCAAATACAAAGTTAATAAAATAAATAAAGTTTATATTCCCCACTATTTTAATCTAAACTTCCAGTTTCGCATAACTTATTTTTGAAATAATTTTCATATTTTTACCATTTTTAACAAAAAATCGTTTCATTTTAACTTCTTGCACTTTTACAAATTCGTTTTACTTATACATTATGCGTTGTATTGTTGTTAAACTTAAAATTTTAAAATGTTTGTTCTGTTTTATTTATAATCGACTAGCAACTGTTACAAATTTAAAAAAAATGTGTATTAATTGGTTAAAAAAAATCCTATAGTTTGAAAAACGCATAAACATAAATACCGAAACATCAAAAAACCCAAGCAAGATTTGCGCGTTTCACTTAGATAAGCCATATTTCAAATAAGAACTAAATAATAATAAAGGACAACTTTTAAATTAACTTAGCTCTAGTTTTATTGTTAATTTTGAGGGTACTTGCCATAATGGTGACTAGTAGTATAGAGTTGCAAATCACAAAACATCCACAAAGGTATTGTACCAATAAAGGCAATGAAAGCAACTTGCTGAGGTTGTAAACAAATCTAGAAAAAGAGATAAAACACAAGATAAACGCCTTTGAAGCGCTCTAATAAATATTGTAATAGTACATTTCAGAAGTATAACCTTGTACAACTTTTCTTCTATAAATTAGTACATTTTGAAACTGTTTTGTATTTACCAAGGTGGCCAGACTTTATCCATACAAGAGCAGAAAATCCTAAGCTCAGAATGCCGGGTGCCACAATTAGACAAATAACACTGGTAAACACTAGTCATGCCACGCGAACTTTGATAGCTAATACTGTTTTAGTTAACTACCCTCATTATTAAACTGCAATTGTTTTGTTTCACTTGGCCAGTTTTCTTGTGATACAGTAATACCTATAACTAGTACTACGGCAATAAAAGCAAAGGACGTTCGCGAAGAAATAGTCATAAAACTATTTGTCTGTGATTTCATCAAAATATTATGATTAATAACTGCGGGAAAGTATAATAATGATCCTAACTCTTTTTGTTATGTCTGTGGTGAACTAATTCTCAAGAAACAAAGACGAAATTTCACAAAACTAGTCTTGGAGACCTATCACTGGTATTTTGGTTTCGCTGTGGGCCATCAAGACGAATCCTGGGCTCCTCATATTTGTTGCATAACGTGTGTGAAGAATTTAACCGATTGGAAGACGAGGTCCCGTCATTTGCCGTTTGTATCTATGATTTGAACCAAACCAAGAGATTACATTTCGGACCGCTAATTTTGTCTTACTGATGTAAATGGTATAAATTTCAAGAAAAAATACATACAGTTATTTACCCTAATTTACCTTCAACCGAGGGACCAGCCCCTCACAGTGAAAATTTGCATATACCAGTTGCATCTGCATCCGTTGAGATTGACGATACACAATCCTCCACATCAAGCCAATGTGTTGATGAGGACGATGAATCTGAGTTTGAAGAAAATGTAACTGAGCCACACTTGATAGCTCAGAACTACTAGGATCTCGATTAAAAGGATGGAATTTGCTACATTATGAAACTAAAATTTCAGCTATTTTCGAAATCGTGATCAATACTTCAAAACATACTTTTCGCAAAACGGGGATTGGGTGTATTGTAATGATATAAATGGGATTATGAAGATTTTGGAAATCGATTTTGATCCCTTCCAGTGGCGTTTATGCATTGACTCTTCTAAAACAAATGCAGTGTTACTGCATAACGGAAATATATTTCCTTCTGTACCTCTGGCCCATACTGCTAATATGAAAGAAACTTATGAAAACATGAAGTTATTACTTAAAAAACTCAAGTATAGTACATATTCTTTCAATTTCTGGTGATTTAAAAGTTGCTGCCTTATTACTCGCACTTCAACTGGGTTATACTAAATTGTGTTGCTTTTTATGTGAATGAGACAGTCGAGACAAAACAAACCACTATCATAAAAAAATATGGCGTGCATCCATAATTTCTGAACAAAAAATGTGAAGTGTTTACCTCTTGTAGAGCCATCCGAAGTACTTTTGTCACCACTGCATATCAAATTAGGCCTGACCAAAAATTTTGTAAAAGCAATGAATCGCAACGGAAGTGGATTTTTGCATCCAAAAGAAAATTCCCTAAAATAAGTGACGCAAAGATAAAAGAGGATATTTTCGTAGGACCTCAAATTAGAGAGTTAATAAAAGATCCGGCATTCTAAGAAAAATTGAGCGATTTAGAAAAACTAGCATGGAAATCTTTTAAGAATGTTGTCGGAAATTTTTGGTGAACCATAAGAGTGAGAGCTACAGACAGTTGATTAGCGAGCTATAGTTTGGCTTATCAAGGATTGGTTGAAAAAACAAAAAATGAAAGGACGTGGGAACTTCTTTTACACCATTAAAATATATTATAAAATATTGTAATTTCATGCAGAACATTTATCTAATTATAAATGATCAAAAACCAATACAATTTTAATTGTCATATTTGTTTAACTTTATACGAATAATTATAGACTATTTCAATTGTTTATCACATTATAAATGTGTTTACCTTTGTAAAATGTTATCGAAGTGAACAGTATACCAACTTTATTCAAACATTAATGCAAAACAACTTACTTGTTTATCTTCTCATGATGGACTATGCACTCTTTCAAAATATCCTGTTCTGCAACTGTATATTTGGTGTTAGACCAACCCTTCTTCTTCTACTAGTACGTCTTCCATATATGCTCTTTCGAATACTTTCCTAGATTCTTCAAATATATCGATCAACTTTTCTTGCAGAATATTTAATTGCGCAATGCATAAAGCCAACAAAGCCATGTACATAACATCCACACTTATCGAATTGGTGGCCAGATATATCGCCATTAAGAAGTGGAAAATTTTATAGAAGAACATATACTTCCCCATATCGAATGGAGCAGGCATCATTAATCGCATATTCATGCGAAAGGTAAAATAGCCACGACAATAATGAATGCGCCTATCGCTAAAATGTAGTACTTTCGTAATAAGTCGCTAACTTTGTAGACGAACTCAATGTGTACGTTTAATTTCATGCTGTGGTTGTTGAAAACGTCAGATCTTAAATCACACAGTAGTAGAAGGAAATATTTTTTATTTATTAGAATTGTCACTCCTTTGAAGATTAGTTGTGTTAGGGGAATTAATACACATGTCGCACGATTCAATTCCATATCATTACCATTTTCAATTGCTTTGGCAATGTTAGCCACGTTAATAGCTACGGCAAGCGAGAAAAATATAACGTGAAATGTAATTTTCAGTATTTGTGTTAACTTGAACTCGTCGATGGGCAGCAAACCTTCTTTCCTTAGGATGTTAAGATTTTTTATTATAGGATCTATACACATTATTCTACCCATAGTAATGTTATTAATATTTTTTGATCGTGTAAACAAAAGAGGTGTATCATCTGTGATGAATCGGCTACGTGTAACAAAAAGAATTACCAATAACTTGTATATATATGTATACCAGGGAGTAGACTGAGAATGCGCGCGTAAAGTCGTAATAGGTAGTAACAATCTGTTATGCATTAAATACATAATCGCTATACGAATTACTAAATGCATTTTAGGAGATGTCGGTAATTTAATATTCAAATAATAAGAAATTGCTTTTCGACAAACGAGAAATTTATGAGATAAAGAAAGAATGCTTCTTTTAATTTATTTTTAATACAAACGAAGATTTATACTAATGCTGTATTAACTTATTTAGGGTACTGTTTTATTATTATAGTTTAATTTTATTAAATTTATGTCGTTCTAAGCAGACCCGTAAGCGAAATTTATTATTATTTCAATCATTTATATGAATTGCATCGTTTGGTCTTCTATATTGTATATCGAATTAAGAATTATGATCAAATGCTTCTTAAAATTATCTTTGATTTAAATCTCATAAAGGTATTTAAATATAGTAAAATACGAAAAAATCAAACTACTTGATTTTAAATATCTCAGTTCACTAGTTGAAGTTGGTTTTAAGCCTATACAGTCTCGGATATTATTTCAAGTAACAGAAATTTTCATATTTTGTTTGCCTTTTATGTATTCAATTCTAATTAAATACACTCTGCCAGGGCATCTTCCTTTCGACGATATTTTCGTTTATGTTAGGACAGAATCAGAAATACTGAACTTTTCTTTGTAATGTTACTCTTAAACAAGTAAACCTTCTACGGAAATTATTACTACTTTCGAAATTGTATTTGTGAGTATTCCAGACTACGTGAAAAAATCTTGGAAAATTAACCTACATTTCGAAATTTTACTATGCATATTCCAGGTTACATGAAAAAACCTTCGAAAAATTACTTATAGCCAGAAATATTACTATTAAAAGTACCTGTACGGTTTTAGGGGCTCAAAATTACCCCAAAATCGTACAGGAATTTTATCAATATTTTTTTTAGTGTGTAGAAACCCTGTTCAATGCGGTATTGAAAGGCATGAGAGAAAAACGGAATATGACAAGACTATTATTCAGAGTAAGACACAAATCATTGTTTTAATTGCAAGAAATCTAAGAAATCTGGAGAAAAGTCTTAATAAAGTTTTTTGTAATTACACCGCTAATGAGAAAAAAAGTAAATTTACAACTCACAGTTATTTCGCTTTTTTATCGTTTCTATTTTTCATAACAACTGTTGAAAAATAATCACATTTGTGGTAATGGAGGCCGTTTTGAATGCTTGTATATTTATATCTGAAACATCGTGAGAGCGAGATAAGTTGTAAATTAACAATTTTTTTAAATTTGAAAGTTACGAAAACAACACATTCATTTAGCTAATTCACTTTATTATTGGCTTCCTGTTGCATAAATACTTTACTTGTAACGTGCTTTGATCAAGGCGAATAAGGAGTATGCCCAGCGAACTATCTGAAACGGATTTAATTAGTATCAGTATTTCTAATCTTTTCATGTTTTACCTCTCCTAGCGATTTCAACGAAATAAACACGAGCTTATATAGGTGCAGGATAAAAGGTCTTTTGGTCCTTTCCATTAGCGTTAAAAGTGATTTTTGCGAATTTAGATTCAGCTTATACCAATCAGAGAGGTAGCATGCATCCATGATATTACTGCTCTGAAATAAATTTAATGTTTGAGTTTAAGTATGTTTATTTTCTTATTGTTATATATCATCTATAATTTGTACCAAATGGGAAAATTGATGTTTCCGGCAATTTCTGAATTTACCAAAATTGTTGTGAAGATAACCAAGCTTGAACTTTTCAGATTTTAAATAAAATAAGTGACTAAACTAATTTAAATAAACTTATTTTATTACTTCTTTTATTTCTAATGATGCTTGAAATTTCCCAACGTTTTTTCAAAGGATGCAATTTTTAAACTTTCAGGTTTCCTTTAAAAAAAATGTTTAAGCTCTCAAATCTTTTTAACTGAATTGATGCTAAGAATATTTTGTTCCTGGTTGATTATAAATTATAATTCAAAATCAATATTTCTTACGGTTTTTTTTTATATTTTTTTTTTAAGAAAAGGATTTTTAAGTTAACGATCGCTAACTGGTTCAAAATCGGTTTTTGAAAAAAATTGAGTTACTCCCGATTTTTTGTCATATTATACCTTATAATCAATTTCATTACCCAACCAATGATAAACAGCCATTTGCGAAAAGGTTATTACTGAGTATGCTATGATACCTGCAATGTCAACAGTATTCCTTTCACCCTGAAACAAAGAAAAAAAATATTTACTACAATAGAAATTTGTACGTATAAAATCTTAAAAAACTTTATAGTTTGGCCGTCATGAATAAAGGTAGAAGAAGCAGAGCTTAGAATGCAAATACAAAGTTAATAAAATAAATCAAGTTTATATTCCTCACTATTTTAATCTAAACTTCCAGTTTCGCATAACTTATTTTTGAAATAATTTTCATATTTTTACCATTTTTAACAAAAAATCGTTTCATTTTAACTTCTTGCACTTTAACAAATTCGTTTTACTTATACATTATACATTGTATTGTTGTTAAACTTAAAATTTTAAAATGTTTGTTCCTGTTTTAATCGACTAGCAACTATGTTACAAATTAAAAAAAAATATATTAATTGATTAAAAAAATTCCTGCAGTTTGCAAAAAGCATAAACATATATACTGAAACATCAAAAAAACCCAAGAAAGATTTGTGCGTTTTACTTAGATAAGCCATATTCCAAATAAGAACTAAATAATAATACAAGATAACTTTTAAACTAACTTAGCTCTAGTTTTAGTGTTAATTTTGAGGGTACTTGCCATAATGGTGACTAGTAGTATAGAGTTGCAAATCACAAAACATCCACAAAGGTATTGTACGAATAAAGGCAATGAAAGCAACTTGTTAAGGTTGTAAACAAATCTAGAAAAAAGAGATAAAACACAAGATAAACTATATATAATAGCACATTTCAGAAATATGACCTTGTACAACTCTTCTTCTATAAATTAGTACATTTCGAAACTGTTTTGTATTAACCAAAGGTGGTCAGACTTTATCCATACAAGAGCAGAAAATCCTAAGCTCAGAATGCCGGGTGCCACAATTCGACAAATCACTGGTATACCCTAGTCATGCCACACGAACTTTGATAGCTACTACTGTTTTAGTTAACTGGGCTCATTAATAAACTGCAGTTGTTTTGTTTCAATTCGCCATAGTTTTCTCGTGATACGGTAACACTTATAACTAGTACTACGGCAATAAAAGCAAACGACGTTCGCGAAAAAAATAGTCATAAAACTATTTGTCATCAAAATATTATGATTTATAACTGCGAGAAAGTATAACAATGATCCTAACTCTACTAAACCAGGCCGTGTAAGCGAACCGTGGTGTAGAAGATGCGAACTACAAGAGGAAACGAGTTTACATGTAATCTGCACATGTGAGGAACTAAAGGTACTCATTCAGAAATATTTCGGGAGAGATCTATTGGAGCCCTCGAAGGTTCTCAAGTTTCCACTGGGCAAGATACTGGGCTTTATAGAGAACGCCAAGCTGCTCGAGTGGAAATAAGAGAATCAATAGGGATGGTACAATTAGCACCAAGCTCAAGTGCCCGGACATCAAGTGCCCACCCTAACTTGAATGAATGAATGATCCTAACTCTTTTTGTTACCTCTGTGGTGAACTGACTTTCAAAAAACAAAGACGATATTTCACAAAACTAGAGTTGTCACTGGTATTTTCGTTTCGCTGTGGCCCATCAAGACGAATCCTGGGCTCCTCATATTTGTTGCATAACGTGTGTGAAGAATTTAACCGATTGGAAGAAAGGGTCCCGTCATTTGCCGTTTGCTGTATCCATGATTTGGACCGAACCAAGAGATCACATTTCAGACTGCTATTTTCAATAGAATAAATTTCAAGAAAAAAATACATAGTTATTTACCGTAATTTACCTTCAACCAAGGGGCCAGTCCCTCATATTCCACTTCAAGCCAATGTGTTGATGTGGACGATGACTCTCAGTTTGAAGAAAATTTAACCAAGCCACACTTGATAGCTGAAGGGGACCTAAACGATTTGGTTCGCGATTTAAATTGTCAAAAAGGCAGTCAGAACTACTAGGATCTTGATTAAAAGGGTGGAATTTGCTACATTATGAAACCTAAATTTCAGCGATTTTCGAAATCGTGATTAACACTTCAGAACATACTTTTCTCAAAACGGAGGTTTGGTGTATTCTAATGATATAAATGGGATTATGAAGATTTTGGAAATCGATTTTGATCCCTCTCAGTGGCGTTTATACAATGATTCTTCTAAAACTAATCTAAAAGCAGTGTTACTGCGTAACGGAAATATACTTCTTTCTGAACCTCTGGCCCATGTTGCTGATATGAAAGAAACTTATGAAAACATGAAGTTATTACTTGAAAAAATCAAGTATAGTACATATTCTTTCAATGTCTGCCTCTTTAAAAGTTGCTGATTTGGACCTCAGCTATTGAATGCATTATTAATAAATTTTCTTGCGACCGGTAGTGTTCATTCTTCTTATTAAACATTCCTGTATTGGGGGAATTTGTTTCATCACTCCATAAAATACATTGTGCCATTCAAATTTTTCATCACAAAAATTAATAAACCATTCACAGAAAGCCAACCTCCTGTTCGAATCTCCTGGTTGTAATGTTTGTGAGGTTCGGTACTTAAATGGGATATACTTATGCTTTTTTAAAATTCCTGAACCCAATTCCTTAGTAGCATCTCTGATGCAAAATTCGCGATAGGCTTCAAAATATGCTAACACTGTAATATCTGCCTCCTCGTTGATAATGATATTTTTCTTTATTCTTGTCTTCTTAAATAAGCAATAGTGTAGCCTAAATTGTCTATAAAGTTTTCGAAAGTAACGTCAATCTGGCTGCTGTCGTAAAGGATACTGTTCTGCATGATATTCGACAGTCCTTATTGAATTTTTGCCGCATACAATGTATGCTTTTAGCATATCGCATTTCTCCAAATGAGAAAATACCATGATGAGATATTATCTAATACTTAGAACTAAATATAACGAAAACTGGTCAAGATGATAATGTAATAATAACAATTAGAAGTAAAGAACATAACACAAAAATGAAATAACCAACTTTTTTTTAATAATTAAACGTGTAAAAAATTTAAGCTCAGTGCGTTTTTGACAGTTTCAAACAACATACTATTTGGTTTGACTTAAAGTGAAAGAAGCCTACTATAAATTTTACATATCTTTGGCATCAATTAAAAACCACCGTAACTTCTTTATTATTCGTTTTAAGACAATATTGTATTAAAACTTGTGCATCATAAATTAAAATATCTTCCATTTTTTTTTAACAACATACAGGGTGTTCAATTTAAAAAAAATATATATTTCAAAGTTTCTCGGAAATGCGTCATGCAATTGCTTTTTCGTATATTGCATATTAATTAGCGTTAAAAACACTAATACTTTGCTAATTTAACCTACCTTCTAGAATCAATAATAGTAGAGATAGCAATGGTGCGCACTTAATTTGAATCAGCCAGTAGAATTATAAATGACGGAAAACCGATACAATTTTTATTGTCATATTCCTTTGACATTATATGAATAATTATAGACTACTTCAATTGTTTATCACATTATAAATGTGTTCACCTTTGTAAAATATTATCGAAGTGAACAGTATACCAACTTTATTCAAACATTAATGCAAAACAACTTACTTGTTTATCTTCTCATGATGGACTATGCACTCTTTCAAAATATCCTGTTCTGCAACTGTATATTTGGTGTTAGACCAACCTTCTTCTTCTACTAGTACGTCTTCTATATATGCTCTTTCGAATACCTTTCTAGATTCTTCAAATATATCGATCAATTTTTCTTCCAGAATATTTAATTGCGCAATGCATAAAGCCAACAAAGATATATACGTAACATCCACACTTATCGAATTGGTGGCCAGATATATCGCCATTAAGAAGTGGAAAATTTTATAGAAGAACATATACTTCCCCATATCGAATGGAGCAGGCATCATTAATCGCACATTCAAGGCGAAAGGTAGAACAGCCACGACAAATAAGAATGCGCCGCACGCTATAATGTAGTACTTTCGTAATAAGTCGCTAATTTTGTAGACGAACTCAATGTGTACGTTTAATTTTATGCTGTGGTTGTTGAAAACGTCAGATTTTAATTCGCCTAGTAGTAGAAGGAAATATTCTTTATTTATTAGAATTGTCACTCCTTTGGAGATTAGTTGTGTTACGGGAATTAATACACATGTCGCACGATTCAATTCCATATCATTACCATTTTCAATTGCTTTGGCCATGTTAGCCACGTTAATAGCTACGGCGAGCGAGAAAAATATAACGTGAAATGTAATTTTCAGTATTTGTGTTAACTTGAACTCGTCGATGGGCAGTAAACCTTCCTTCCTTAGAATGTTAAGGTTTTTTATTACAGGATCTATACACATTATTCTACCCATAGTAATCTTATTAATATTTTTTAATCGTGTAAACAAAAGAGGTGTATCACCTGTGATGAATAGGCTACGTGTAACAAAAAGAATTACCATTAACTTGTATATATATGTATAGCAGGGAGTAGACTGAGAATGCGCGCGTAAAGTTGTAATAGGTAGTAACAATCTGTTATGCATTAAATACATAATTGCTATACGAATTACTAAATGCGTTTTAGGAGATGTGGGTAATTTAATATTCAAATAATAAGAAATTGCTTTTCGACAAACGAGAAATTTATGAGATAAAGAAAGAATGCTTCTTTTAATTCATTTTTAATACAAACGAAGGTTTATACTCAAATTTCGCCATTTTTTGCAATAAAACGCGATTATTTCGGTTCCCTTTAAAGTTATCGGATTTTCGATGCGATATTCGTTTCCTACGGGTCGAAATACTCCATATAGGGTGCAATTGAACTGAATTTGGCGTTATAAAAAAACTTGAAAGAATCCAATTATTGGAAAAAAATTTCGCCATTTTTTGCAATAAAACGCGATTATTTCGATTCCCTTTAAAGTTATCGGAATTAACTTATTTAGAGTACTGTTTTATTCTTATAGTTTAATTTTATTAAATTTATGTCGTTGTAAGCAGAGCCGTAAGCGAAATTTATTATTATTTCAATCATTTATATGAATTGCATCGTTTGGTCTTCTATATATGTCGAATTAAGAATTATGATCAAATGCTTCTTAAAAATATCTTTGATTTAAATCTCATAAAAGTATTTGAATTTAGTAAAATACGAAAATATCAAACTACTTGATTTTAAATATCTCAGTTCACTAGTTCAAGTTGGTTTTAAGTCTGTACAGTCTCGGATTTTATTGCAATCTTATTAAGCAATAATAGCTCAACACCGATTCGAAAGTTTAAGCCCGCTTGAAAGTTTTCTGTTGTAAAACACATCATTAATTCTCCAGGAAAGTGATTAAAAACAAATGATTTTGACGACTGCGAATGAATTTATAAACAGAACCACATAAACTCACTAATACAAAACTGGTGACAGTGATGATAATGTTTTTGAGTTACACAGCTAATTTAATGAAATTTAACTATTGTAAGTTAATGATCCGCGTCATGTCGTTCTAGGTGAATATAAATTTCAGTTAATCCATTATCTTTAAACTTGAAGTGTTAATGAAAAATACCTTTAATCAAAAACATGTACCTATTTGAAATACAATACCATTTTACCACTTTCCGTCCTAGTGAAAAGAATGTTTCTTATTTAATATTTATAAACTCATCTAGTCCCCATAGGATAAAAATGTTGAAAATTTGGTTTTATTAAAAATAAATAATCTGCAAACTATTTAGTTTGAAGTTTGGAGCTGGTCGCATGTTCTTCCTTACAACTTTCGTAAATGCATTATTTAAAATTGAGAGTAGTTTATTTAAATTTTTTTTAAATTAACAATGTTTCTTTTGTCTTCAATTTAACTACTTACTTTTTTTTGACAACTCTGATTGTGATTGCCGTTTGAAATTATTGAATTTGCTAATGCTGGATAATTTTAGAGGAAGAATTTTTATTACGGCTCACCATTTATTATAATTACCAATAAATTATAATATGTTGTTTGTAGGCTATATGTTTGACACTATAAGATGCAATATTGCCTGGGAAGAAGATAGTTTGTGAAATGATTAGGTCTACTTGAGATGTTCAAATAATCTAGAACAAATTAGTGTTACTTTTTGTTCATAGCGCTGAGTATTTTAGGCCTTGCTTGAGCTTCAACTATTATGAGTGCGGTGAGTTGGAATTTCGCTCTGGTTAATTGAGAAAACTGGATTTTTTCGAGGTCAATTGTTGAGGTTTGGTTGAGCGACGATGCATGACAAGCATATAAACATTATGGAACCTTTTAAAAAATAATTATTACTAAACAAATAAAGCATCAAGTTCAAACTAAATTCGAAAATTTAAATCCTACGATGTCGGATAGGTCTAATTATGAGGGCAAAGTTAGAGAGCGTCGTCTAGGGCAGCGAAATCCACTATCCTCTAATCTAATTAAAAGACTAAAAGATGCGAATGTAACAGAAAGAAGATTAGAAGTTCAGATTAGAGTTTAATTAAGCACGACCACAGTCAACCATGACCGTGATCACTGTTCCATATAAATTTTAGTGCAGTCATTTAATTCAATGTTAACGCTGATGGTGACAGTTTTCCTACTGAAACGTGTCTCCAGTGTAGTGAAGTTTGTGTATTGGAATTTTAAAGTGTACCTATAGTATTATCAGTATTACAGTTTTGAGTCGAAGTAAAAAAAAATATCCGTATATAAACATGTGTCGAGTATTTGACTACTTGATACCTCTCAATGGCTGGAAGGTTATGTGATGAAAAAGATATAATAAGACCTTAAGTTGGTTAATCAATTTTATTGTTGCTTTATGTTTGTGTTATATCTACCGATTTCTAAGAGATTCTTTATGCGCATGTGCTATTATTATAATAGCATTTAACCGATATGTCGTCCAACAAAATCAGCGCCCACAATAGTCCTGATATTCAGTTGTAACGTGCTTTTAGCAAAGCAAACAAAGAGTAGGACCATCGAACTATCTGAAACGCTTTCAATAGATTAATTGATTATTTCCCAATCATTACACTGAGAAAAATCGACATCATGATTATTTATTTCAAATACAATACATGCTATCAACATAATGAGAAGACTACATTGTATGATACGTATCCAGTATCTCTATTAAAAGAGTTGGTTACAATTGTATTGCTACTAATTACATAATTTGTCAATATCAATTTTTTTCAGTGTATTTTCCTTTTTATTTTACCTCTCCTAGCGATTTTAACGAAATAAACACAAGCTTGTATAAGTGCATGACGAAGGGCCTTTTGCTTCTCTCCATTATCGTCAAAAGATATTTTTGTGAGTTTATGTTTAGTGTATACCACGCCGACAAATAAACCGCGTCCATGATATTACTACTCTGAAATAAATTGAAATACTTTATTTGACTATACGGCTCGTAAAATTTACAAAACAATTACCCTAGACGGGCAAATTGTTATTTTTGATCATTTTTAAATTTAAAAGTTCAGATATTCAAAAAATTTCGATTAATTTTCGACCAAATTTTCTCAGTCATTCTCAGCTAATCGCGAAAAAATTAAAGAAACCTGCTTAAATGTACTTTCTCATCACATCACAAGCTTCTTTAGATGTAAATATTTTTTTAATAATTTTATTCCTTCCGATTGGTTTTAAATCTTGTGTTATTCGAAATTTTTCCCTTGTTTAGACAAAGCTTAAATATTTTTCGCCCAATTTTTATTACCGGCAATATAAGTAACTAAAGAGATTGAATGTAATAGCGGGACTGTGATGTAGTTTAGCGAGCACACTATGCATGGGATGTCTGTTCCCTTTCACACCACTTCGAAAGAAATTCAGAAAATTACTTCGGAAAACCGTCGCTTTCCATTTTACTATGTTTGTCTATAGATATGCATGATTTAAAAAAAATAATTATCCAGAATTCATTAATCTTTCATTTGGCGCTAGGTGTGGAACGATTTTGAAAATATTTTTGTTCAAAATGTGTACCCTTTAAGGGCTAAATGTATTTCCAGAAAAGTGTAATTATCCCCAGCCTTGTTCTTAGGCAAAAACCGATATTTTTTTTTGTATTAGACGGTATTTTTTATAGTTATAGTATAAACTTGGGAACATCGACATACCTTAAAGTCAATTTCATTACCCAGCCAATGATAGACAGCCATTTGCGAAAACGTTATGAATGCGTAAGCTATGATTGTTGCAATGTTACCAGTATTCCTTTCACCCTAAAACAAAGAAAAGGAAATTAGAAGCTTAGTTTGGTTTCATAAGTAGACATCTATGCCTACTATATTTCTGCATAATTAAAAAATACTATTTCGTCGAACACAATGTACGAAATTCATCATCTGTCATATTTGCTTAAAAAGGTAGAATTATTGTATTTTACCGAAAAATGTCCACCATCATTATTATAAGTAATATGAAAAAGAATTCATATAAAAAAATTAAAAAAAATCATTTTTATTTTCCATGAAAGAATGACTATTAGAAAAAGATTCATTTGGGGACACGTCAGTAGATTTAATTTGCAATTAAATTGAAATAAATCTTATTTGTATCTTAAATATTACAAGACAAAATTTGATCTCTTTTATCTCTGCCTTTATAACAATAATAAAACAGAAATAAAAAAGCTACTGATTCGTGCAAGTCGAATGTTTCGGGAAGTTGACCTCGCATTTTTTGAATAGCAACTGGAAAACATTTTTTCAGGATTTTATAAATGTTCGCTGAAGTGACTGAGCGTTATTAAAGTGTTAACATCACTTAAGCATCATTAAAATGATGGTAACACTTTAATAACGCTCAAATAATTTACAGGTTATTCATCAATTGGTAGTTAGGGTTTTGTACCCCAGCCGAAAGATAAGGCAGTAGAAAAGTTGTGATGTACTAACCAAGTACTAACCAAGAACTAAGAATTCGGTTATTTTCCAGAAGTTTGAATTATTAGGGAAAAGGGGTTTTGCATAGTTAAAACACAATATTTTATTATTTATTTATTAGATATAACACTACTTTCATATCTCTTAAAAGCTGTAGAATGAAAGGCCGAAGAAAGTGACGTATAATAATAATATACTTTATTGTCCAACGGGTACTCCAATAACATGACAAAAGTAATAAAAGTGTACACATACATATATAAACTAACATTCCAGAAACAAAAGAAAAGCATTATATATGAATTAAATATTAATAGTATTCATTAACTCTATTAAAAAATGTCGATATAATAATAATTGGAAATGTGAATTTGTGGTTGTAGCGGATGAATAATTAAAACAATATTTGAGTTGTGTTGAAGTATATAATGACGTTTCGTTGTGGAGCATCGCAAATTTTTCAAAAATTAGTAATTACAAAACTTCACATTCTAGAAAAAGATATTGTAACTAGTTTTAATTAGTTAAAAATAAACACGCTTTCCAAATTACTAAAGTTTTACATGTAAGATTTTTCTTTAAATTTATGTGACATGTTTTGAATGATGGTAAAATGAAAGTGTGTCACATTTCCAATTCTCGGAGCAACAGATAAGAAACACACAGACAATACAATAGTAATAATAATAATAATAATATTTATTATAGAACACAATTTAAGTGTATATAACTGGCCACAAACACAATGAAAAAGAAAAAGAAAATCCATTACCGCCCTAGTGTTAATAAGTAAATAAATAAAGAAGTTCAAGCAAAAAAAAAGTAAATATATAGTGACAATAATAAACAAAACAGGTTACATTGTAATAAACTAAAGTTGATTCTAAACCAAAACAAATTAGAACAAAAATTCTATTGCTACTGAACAAATAAAAACATAAATTACAAAAGAAATATAAACTTAAATTGAAGATTATACTAATGTATTCTATTAACTTAAATATCATTAAAAAAAAAGCGAGTGAGCAAAATACAAGACAAACAAAAAATATACCAGCAGAAAAAAAAGAAATAAAAATTCATTAAGGGAATAAAATAAGTTTTCGAAAAGGAAGGATTTTAGACTTTTTCTAAAGCATACAACGGACTTATTTTCCTTCATTGCCGCTGGTAATTTGTTAAAAAAAGTTATGCCAAGATTGCACGCCCCAGAATGTGTCATGGATATGGTGTAATAATATGTAAACCCAAATTTGTCTACACGATAAGGAAGATGCATTTTTAACTCATTTATGTTTGATTCTATATGTTGTTATTATTAACTGCTAGTGTACTTACTATAATCGTGAGCTGTAGTATGGAATTGCAAATCACAAAACATCCAAAAGCGTATTGCATAAACAAAGGGAGCGAAAGCAACTTGCTGACATTGTAAACAAATCTAGAAAAGAACAAAGAACTAATGCAAAAAGCATACAGAACTCTAGAAAGCATTCTAAGCAACTTTAATATAATACGTATTATGAATTTTTTTGATATCACATTTTGGAAAAAAATCAATAATCAAAATAAGAAAACATGACAAATAAATAGAAAAGATACTACTTGCCCTTAAAAAGTATTATTTAAACAATAAATAATTTATATAAACTCATATGTTATGGAATATCTATTGAAACTTACACATTTATCTTGTCATGGAGGGCTACGCATTGTTTCAAAATTCTCTGTTCTGCAATGATGAATTTGTTATTAAAACTATCTTCCACCACTACGTGTTCTGTATCTTCGCTTCTGGATTCTTCGAATACATTCATCAATCTTTCTTCCAGTATATTTAATTGCGCAATACATAAAGCCATTAGTGACATATACATTACGTCCAAACTTATCGAATTGATGGCCAAATAAATCGTCATCAAGAAGTGGAGAAATTTGTAAAAGAATACGTACTTTCCCATGTCGAACGGAGGAGGCATCATCATTCGTATATTCGAGACGAAGGGTAGAATAGCGGCCACAAATATGAAAGAGCCTATCGCGAAACTATAATATTTTCGCAATAAATCGCTGACTCTATACACCAACTCAATATGTACGTTTAATTTCAAACTGTGACTGTTGAAAATATCAGATCTCAAGTCTCTTAGTACGAGAAAGAAGTGCTTTTTATTTATTAGAATTGTCACTCCTTTGATAAGCGTTTGTGTAAGCGGAATTATAATACATGTTGCCCGATTTAACTCCATGTCATTACCCGTATTAATTGCTGTCACAATGTTTGCTATGTTAATACCCATCATAAGTGAGAAAAACGATGCATGGAATGTAATCTTCAGTACATGCGATACTTTAAACTTATCGGTAGGTAGTAGACCTTCTTTTCCCAGGATGTTGAGGTTCTTTATAATGGGATCTGTACACATTATTCTAGCCATAATGATATTACTTGTACGATTAAGTCGACTAGTAAAAGACGTGTGCAACGTATGATGAATCTGCAGCGTATAACAAAGTTTTATGAGGAAAACAAATAAATACCAGCGAGTAGGTAATCACAGACAATGCGCGAGCGTTATAGTAATAATCTGATATGCATTAACCACATAATCGCTGGAGGAATTACTATTTGTATTTTAGTGGATGCTGTTGATTTAATATTCAAATTAGATGTTATAACCAACGAGATATTTATGAAAGAAGAAATAGAACCAAACAATACTTACTTTAAAATTATTTTTTTTTTTACAAAATATTTACAAAAAAAGTGATTTTTACCAAGAAAAATTAACTAAATTTTTTAGTGTGTGTAAATGATTCTGACGGATCAGTTTAAAATTTTTTTATACCATACAAAAACTGTATGAGGAAATTTACTTGCAGTTTATAAGGCATGTATTTTATCACACACACGAATGTGAAGATCTGTTAAAAAGTGTGAAGGGTAGGTCAAATTTTATGTACACTGACCGACAAAATTAATGTCATCGTCCATAACGAATTTTCGTATGATTTTTATAATTGCCATCACATATACTTAGGTACTTCAATAAACCTCCTACCTCCTACGATATTAATTTTGTTGGGCAGTGTATATAATGATAAAATACATGTTGCAGCGGAGATAAGAATAAAGTAAGATTGGCAGTCGAGTGCTATTTTTTTTCGAGATAAAAACGTCAAATTTCTATGACCTAACACTTTCAATATATTTAACAGATTTAATTCTTCTTTAACTTCCATTCTGCGTTAAAATTTATTACTTAAAATTTCACAAATTGGTTTAAATATTTTTATATAAGTTTTTATTTAGTTTTTTACAAAATCCATTTTCAATATTTCTTCAAAATATGTAGTAATGATGTCATATTTTTTTTAATGGGAATTATAATGGGCTATGTTACAATCAAATAGCAAATTCTTCGAGCTTTAAAAAATATAACACCCTACGATTACTTTAAATTATAGAATATGGAATCCTTTTCCAGAAACTACGCTGTTTGGGCTTTTGTTAACATTTTTATTGCAACCTCCAATTATACTTGATCGGAAGTATATTCTTCGTTCGCTGTAATAGTTTTTCTTCTACCGGTATTTTATAGTTTCAGGAGTGCCAAAAGGATCTACTCTTGATCCTCTATTGTTTCTCCTCTTTGTAAATGATCTGCCAGGGCGCATTACCTGTGAAAGTTTAATGTTTGCGGATGACGTTAAACTATCTTTATCTGTAAATTCCAGAGAAGATACTTTGGCTCTTCAAGGTAACTTCGAAAGAATGAAGTTTTTGCATGTTTCATTAAAGAACTGTTTTCTTTTGTTGTGTAGAATTCAAGTAAGTTTTGACTTGTACCTTTTTGCCTATAGCACTGCTGCATATCTTTACAACTTTAGTTAATTTTATATTATATTTCTGCATATGTTTTCACTTGCAACACTAAGTTGGTAATGTAAGGTTATCTTTTTTTCTTAGCGTTTCTAGTTTCTAATGTATCTTAATAGTCGAACAATAAAAATCTCACAGTATGAAAATAAAGATAAATAATAATAAAAACTATAGAAGGTCAGAATGACAACCTTCATTGTTTGTGCAAATCTTTAAAAGTTGCACAAATGTGAGTGTAACGTCCAAGAACATGTCATTTCACATTAATTAATTTCCTGGAAGCCTCTAGAAATCTTGCCCTCTTCTTCTTCTGGAGTAATATTTGATTGATTTTCTCTATTTTGTTTATTTTTGTGTAAGTTAAAATAAATTCGCTAAAATACAGTATCCATCACTGATGGTAAATTAAGAAAATTGTTGTTTCCTTGAATAAAACTTAACTTTAATTCCACTATTAATAAATAGCTGCAGCTTTTACAATTTCTTCGAAATTAGATTTGAAACAAATTTCAAGTATATCTGGCTTTTATCAGCGCGAATAGTGAATAGGACCATCGAATTACCTATAAAAAGTTGCATTCGTATCAATGAATGGGTAACGGTTTACACAGATAAAAAGGATTCTTTAAATCAAAGCAATATTTCTTTGCCCCTATTTAAAAGAACCATTTCTTTCAGTTAATAGATATTTCTTTTAGTCAACATGCATTTCTTTCATTGAAATAATAATAATAATAATAACCACTTTCAGTAAAACTGCTAACCGCTGTCCAGAGACAGGCATTGCTGGGGTATCACTGGTGCAATTAATAGCACAGGGACTGCGTCTTTGGAGACCATTGCGGGCCTCCCCCCGCTGGAGCTTTATGTGAGAGCGGAGGCAATGAATGCGATCCTTAGACTGGAAGCCAACAACCTCTGGCATCCCAACTTCAGGTGGGAGGGCACACCTATACGACGGGCACGATGCTGGACGGGCCATTGCTGCAAATGCCCACGGAGAGCATGGCACCCGAAATTATCTTCACTGAAAAGGTGAAAATCTCCATACCGAACAGAGACCACAGTGAGATCACTGCTAATGATAACTGGTTCACGGACGGATCCAAATCTAGCCAGGGCACAGGAGTCGGTATTTGTGGGCCCAGTTCTAATCAAAGGATATCCATAAGTCTAGGGAAACATACAACGGTCTTCCAGGCAGAGGTATCCGCCCTTGCAGCCTGTGCAGAAATGATTGCAAAAGGGGGCTACATGAGGAAGAAAAATAATAGGGCCAGGCTGTCATTAAGGCGGTCTCGAACCCCGTAATTAGGTCAACACTAGTTAGAGACTGCAAGCAATCCCTCAATGGCGCGAGACTACACGGTGTCTCTGATTTGGGTGCCGGGACATGAGGATATAAAGGGCAATGTAATAGCCGACAAACTAGCCAAGGAGGGCTCTAACAGATACTTTATGGGTCCAGAGCCCGCATGTGGGATTACTAAGGATTCCGCAAGAAGGGAGATCTGGACCTGATTAGATAAAGAAAGTAGAAAGAAATGGAGATCGACTGAAGGTCAACTCTATACCAAAGCGGTGATAGGGGATGGGGATGTTAGTTTCTCTGATAACCTACTCAGGCACAGTAAGAAAGAACTTAAAACCATTACTGGGTTGGTAACTGGACACTGTCCCCTGAAGAAGCATCATATACAACACAGGCCGGGTAAGCGAACCGTGGTGTAAAAGATGCGAACTGCAGGAGGAAACGAGTTTGCATGTAATCTGCACATGTGAGGAACTGAAGGTACTCAGGCAGAAATATTTCGGGAGAGATCTATTGGAGCCCTCGAAGGTTCTCAAGTTCCCAGTGGGCAAGATACTGGGCTTTATACAGAACATCAAGCTGCTCGAGTGGAAATAAGAGAATTAATAGGGATGGTACAATGAGCACCTAGCTCATTAAGTGCCCACCCTAACTTTAATGAATGAATGAATGAATCACTTTCAATTGAAAGAAATATGTATTAACTGAAAAAAATGGTTCTTTTAAATAGTACTAAAGACATATTGCTTTGATTTAAAGAATCCTTTTTCTCTGTGTACCTTACAACCTTACCACGCCCAAAGATTGTAAAGAAATAAATACAATCTTATACAATTCAATAACTAGTGGTCTCTTTGCTCTTTCCATTAGGGGTTATTAGCAACTTTTGGTTCTTCGTGTCTAGTTCATACCACTTCGATAGGTAGCAAGCACTCATAATATTTTCACTCTAAAACATAATATTAGTTACTACGTCATGTTAGCTTGTGTAAACACGCTTTTAATAAACTATCTACCTTATAAAGTATTTCGTTTCCTAACCAGTGGTATACCGCCATTTCAGAGAAGGCAACAATGCAGTAAGTAAGCAGGCCTACTGCATCGCCGATAGTTATATCGCCCTGAAATTAAACCAAACGTTTATAAAAGTATTAATATACGCTATTAATATAAACTTCGTATTTGTGTAAATGTTATTAAAAACAATTTGTACAAATCAGTTAAACATTCTTTTCATTTACTGTATCCAAGATACGAAAATGGCATGACGTCAGAAAGCCCGCAAACGCTACAAATTTATAAGCATTCTTCGTTTTATGCGACTTTCAAAACATTATTTGGTCATTTCTTCGTGTGTATAATACATTTTCATACACTAGATCTGTTATTTATATCTCCTTGGAACATTTAATACTTTTTAGTCTACAACGTTAATCAAACTCATCATTCAGTAATCCAAAGTGCCAAAAGCTTAATCTTACATTTATTTTGTTTTATTTTTTCAAATAGTGTTACTTTCCCTATTGTACTATCTTAATTTTTTTTTTAAATAAGATCTTATTGATTTCACAAATGTTCTTTACTTCTATACAATCGTATTAACGTTCATTTTTTTTTTGTCATTGCGCTGAAAACCGACAGCTTGCAATACGCATTCTAACAGCGAACACATACGTTCACATACAGGTTACATTCGCCTTACATTCATGTTACATTCGCGTTGGTCCTCTGGTGTATATGATCGTTAAGGAGAATAAGGTCAAAACTTTTTTAAAAACAAACAATAATCGATAGTGGGATTACAAACAACAACCCCCTTTTGAAATTTAATAAAAAATTTGAACAAACTCGCCGCAGCGAAAAAGAATGCAAAGTAAATCGTTTTTACAACGTGTTCACAAAAGATTTTGTCTTATTCTTAAGGGGTAGTTCGTCCGTGATCGGCCGAGTCGGCGTGATGTAATTTATCTCTGCTCTTTGCAGTTGATTGAAATTTCTAACTGCCTGGTTAGAACTTCTTTCGGAAATGTGTGAAATAATTCTTCTTAATGCCGTTTTAACAATTTTTTAGTGACAAATTAATTGAAAGCTAAGCTCCGTTTTAGTTGACTCCGTAAATTTTTTATATTTATGAATAACAATAATGACCAATAACTCCCGAAGAAACTTCTTCGGTAGAAAGCAATAGAAAACTAGAAGAATGCTGAGAATAGAATATTGTTTTCTTGGTCGCAAATTTAGCGGACTTAGAATTAGTTCAAATTTAAGAATTATTTGCTATATCTATTATGGCAAATAAGATTACAAAATGCTTTCACATACTTTAATAAAGTCATTATAACTGAACTGTGTATATGTACAAAGTGTCAGCGATTTTTTTAGTTACAACAACTGACATTCTCATTGGTATTCTTCTGGTTCTGTACTAGTTGTTTTGTGTTTCACAATAGATGATAAGTACTGGTTGCCTACCTACTCCTCCGAAAACCATGCTGTGAATGGTTCAATACTTCTATTATATAAATAGTTCATGAGTCTGATATTAAATGCTTTATATTTATATATAATAATACATTAATAGCATAAATATATACAGGCACCAACAGTACATGTTTGTTTGTCAGAAATATAAATTCTTGTCTTTCGCTATTATCTTATAAAGAAAAAGAGAATGCATATCGTATAGAAATTAAACATAATGTAGGTACTAGTAATATCCTAAGAATGAAAAAGATCATAAAATGAAAACCGAAAGGTTAGATAATAAAACGTAGCCATAAACAACGTAGTATTAATGAATCAAATCCAAATTATTTAAAAATAAAATAGAAAGGAGAAAATTGTATAACCACACTTAATTGGAGGTTTATTAAACCTCCAATTAAGTCTCAGTTAATCGTTACGTTGTATCGTAAGTTCTTGTAATTGTGACTTACCATAGTAAGCTGTAATATGGTATTGCAAATAATGAAACCACCAAAACCATACTGAACAATCATTGGTAGTGAAAGTAGAGTACATAGCTTTTCGGAAAACCTATAATATAAAGTTTACTCGATTTACCTATTAAAAAGAAAAAAACAAATACTTACTGACTTATTTTTAAATATAACAGCACGCATTGCTTTATAACTTCCGCTTCCCTTAATGTGACGAGTGTTTCATCTTGATCCTCACATTTCTTTCTAGATTCTTCGTAAATGTTTATCAATCTCTGTTCCAGAATATACAGCTGAGCTATGCACAACCCAAGTAGGGATATAAATAATACGTCGAAAGTTGTGCCGTTTAGCGCTAAATACGCGCCGAAGAATATATGTAATATATTATAAATAACGTCATATTGCTTCATATCGAATGGAGCAGGTATCATCATTTTAGCACTGCTTATGAACGGTAAAATTGACGTACTTAAGACATAAAAGATCACTACTATCGTGTAACACCTAAAAATTAATTCGGTGGTACGATGAACGAATTTGACGTATTCGTTTAGTTTTTCTGAGTGGGAGTTGAAGACATCAGATCTCAGATCGTCCATTAACGATAGAAAATATTTTCGTTGTCTTAAGACCGCCATCGGCTTTATGGCTAAATTAAATACAGGTAGAAATAGGCAAGTGGCTTGATTTAATGCTACCGCATTTCCCATACTGATTGCTTTGATGGCGTTTATTACAAGGCAGCTTATCATTAGCGTGTACACACCGAAATTCAATACTATTTTTACCAACTGTAAATTATCTAGTTTTTCTTTTGGATATAAACCTTCACGTAACATTATGTTGCTAACCCTCGTCAGGGGTTCTGTACAATTTATTTTTACCATTTTTATTGTGTATTACCGACTTGTTCGACTGACTGTTTGAAATTGCGTTGAGATTCGACAGAGGGTTTATATTTATATTAATGTTCCAGCTGCAATCAACTGCCATTTCAATATAATTACGGAGCAATTTATCTATTAGGTACGTACAAGATGTATATATATTTCTATGCTGCTTGTTAATTAATTTGACAATAAAACGTAAATAGCTATAACAATAATTTTATAATACTAATTATAAGGTATCCATTTTGGTGTTAGATGTGGTAATATATTAACTGAGTTGCAATTTCAATATGTATAAAATAATATATAAAGCAATTCTATACTTGTTTAGTTACTATAATAAGATTTTAAAAATTAAAGCTTCTAAAGTGTTTTCTGTAAATGATAATTGATTGAAATTTAAGTAACTAACTTGTTTCACTTGTTTTATTTCTATATAGACACCTGAGATGGCATTGACGCTAAAGCATGTAGTGTATTAAGATTTTTAATAATATACTTAAAATTGGAATGCAAACATCAGTATTATATCATAAACACAATTGTTCACTTTAATATTACTCTTAATAACATTACCACAGCTTCTAGAATTTATTCGAACTCATATTTAAAATAAATTTTTAGTATATCTCGCTTTTATCAGAGCAAACAGTGAATAGGACCATCGAATTACCTGTAAAATTAGTTCTGTATTTATTAATAAGTAAGTGAGATTTATCCTAAGATCTTACCACGCCCAGTGATTGTAATGAAACAAATACAAGCTTATATAATTGAATAACTAGTGGTCTTTTTGCTCTTTCCATCAGCGTTATTAGTAATTTTTGGTTTTTTGTATTTAGTTTATACCATTTTGACAGATAGCAGGCATTGATAATATTTTCACTCTGAAACATTTTAACATGATAGTAGCTACTTTAGTGATGTTATTGCTTACGTAATACGCTTGTAATAAACTGTCTACCTTATATAGTATTTCGTTTCCCAACCAGTGGTATACCGCCATTTCGGAAAAAGCAACAATAGAGTAAGTAAGCAGACCTATTGCGCCGCCGATAGTTATCTCGCTCTGAAATTAAACCAAACGTTTATAAAGGTAAGAAATTCATCAATTAATATTAATATGTAATATTAGCATAAACTTTTGTTTGTATTTGTACAAATATTATTAAAAACAATCTGAACAAATCACTAGTATAATTATACAAGATAGTATTCAAGACTCATTGAGGAGACTATGACATAATCGAAGTTCGTCGCATAATATGTGGATAATATCACCGTACAAATAATATGGTAGCTCGTTTCGAATCTCAAATTCAAGGTCGCCCAGATGACGTCAATAAGGAGCGTATTGAAAACCATACAATACATGTGTGGTAAATAGCAAACTGTTAAAATCCAAATTATTCACAACTATCAATTAATGTAATTCAAATGCAGCTTTGCTTTAAAAAAGCCCGTTTAAGTTGAAATTTACTTTATATATCTTATCGCCATCTAGTAGCGCTCGTGTTTATTTCTACAATTTTAGGGAATTTCGTGTGTGTTTACAAAGTATTTTCGTGGTTTTTCTAGAAAAGTGAATCGTGAAAACACCTTAACGCTTTTAAAATATATTCCGTAACCCCATCCGGATTTTCTAAACTTACCTTTCGCATTAACAAAACCCTCACGGTCGAAATCGATTTTAATATAATAATAATTATATATGTGGCGCTATTTATGCTCCCTTATGACGTAACTTCCATATGCGCGTAAGAATATGGTATTATTTGTACCGGTGGATAATATAAGATATGTTACTAAAGTAGATACGAAGTAATACGAAGAAATTCGATCTACAGCATATCGATGTCGCGTGTACGAGCTGCGTCTGCCGCTTACATGCGCTTTGCATTTCATGTTACATTCGCGTTCTTCCTCAAGTGTGTATGATCCTTAAGTAATATTAGGTTAAAACTTTTTGAGGAACAAACAATAGCCCATAGTGTGCTATGCTGTTCTTTTCGCCGATAACAAGTGCATACCTCTTTTGCAATTTACAAATTTTCAACAAACTCGCCGCAATGGCAAAAGAATGCTGGAAAACTGGAATTTACGCTAAGAAGGCTCTTTCGGCAAGCTTCAGCAAAGACACGACGGTGTTCTAAGCTGAGGTTGCTGCAACACACCATTGTGTCCGAGAAATAGAAAAATGTACCGAGCCAGGTAAAGGCGTCGCTATTTTCTCTGACAGTCAGCCCACTCTTAAAGCGATTAGTTCCATAAGCGTAAACTCTAAACTGATTTGGGACTGCGTAAGCGCCCTAAATCAGGTGGGCACCGAAAGGAAATTAACTTTGGCCTGGGTCCATAGTCACTCTAGCGTGAGAGGAAATGAGGCGGCGGACAAGCTGGCGAAGAGAGGTTCGGCAAGGTCATTCGTTGGAGCTGGCCCTTCTTTCGGTATTGCCAAATCGCAAATTAAAAAAAAAGCATGAATGAATGGATATATAATCGGTCCAGAGAGTGGTGGCAAAAATCATCGGGGCAGAGACAGGCATAAGAGTTCCTGGAATTTACTAGAGATCTACTGAATAAAGACAGGAAGACCATTAAAATGATAGTAGGTCTGCTGGCTGGTCACTGTAGACTAAATAGGCGTGGCAGCATAGGTCAGCCAGATGACGCAACCTGCAGCTTCTCCCAAAAGGAGGAAGAAACAAGAATAAAGACAGGAAGACTGTTAAAATGATAGTAGATTAAACAGGCATATGTACAACATAGGCCTGGCAGATTAGGCAACCTGCAGATTTTGCCAAGAGGAAGAAGAAACATCAGTTCATGTGCTGTGGCAGTGTGAAGGCCTGGCGAGGACACGGTTTCTAGTACTGGGCGTGGAGAACACTACAGCTAGTAGCTACACAAAGAAGCCGCTCTCAAAGATGATAAGCCTAATTAAGAGGACAACATTAGAGAGTGTCCTGTAGAAAAAAGGGGATCACAATAGATCTGAAAAGGTCGCGGTGAAACAGGTCCATAGGCCATCCCAATCCTAATCTAATCTAATCTAATCTAGCTCCCTCACGCAACTATAGAGAGTTGTGTAATTTAATACATGATACTCATATTTTTGGAATGAAATTTAATTTTCGCGATGTAACACTTGGACCTGTTCACATTCTATTCGCGCATTATATTTTGTAGCTCTTTATTTCAGGAGTATGATACAACAGTATCAACTAATTCAAGAAATTAACTTTCATTTTTCAGACTTTCGAAAATACCGTTTCAATAATGATCTACTATAATCCACGGTTTGCTATTACCTCAACTTCCTTTCTTTACTAAACCGTTTATTTCGACAAAGAGTTTTCCTTTTGGTGTTGTTATTATCTGAGTACGATGTTAAAATAATAGCAGCGATATAAAGATGTAATTTATCTCTTTGTAGTTGACAATTTCTAACTACATGGTTAGAGTTTTTTCGGAAATGTATAAAATAATTCTTCTTAATGTCGTTTTAACTCCGTAAATTTTTTGATGTACAACAATAACAACCAATAATTCCCAAAGAAATTACTCTTGGTGGAAAATACTAGAAACTAGAAGAAAGCTGAGAATAGAAACTTAGATTTCTGGTCAGAAATTTAGTAGACTTTGGATTAGTTCAAATTGCATTGTTTGGTTTCCATACCTGAGATATTTATCGTTGGAAGTTTTTCCAATTATTTAAGATATCTTCTTTAATTTTTTTTTTCGTATTTTATTTTTTCGGTGTTTTTATTCATTGAAAGTTTAGCTATTATCATTGTTGCATTCTGTATGAATGTAGAATAAACCTAAAATATTATTTGTATATGTAACTTTCAATGTTTTTCTTATTTCTTTCGATTTACAATATTTTACTTATTGTTTGAAGAAAATGTACGAAGGAGTTGACCACCTTAGCACTTATTATAAAAGATATGACTTATTACTACTGTGTAGATTTATCACTGCGAAATTTGGTAAATTATCAGCAATAGATATCACTTGTCTGCTATCGCGCTTAATGGCTTACTAATATCTAATAATTAACTTGCGTTTTCTATAACTAAAAGACATTTACTGTTAGTAAGAAACTAGTAAAATTAGATACCTGAAACATAAAACTTAGGTAGGTTACGCAAATATTATGCAGAGTGTTTTGTAGGGAAAAAAACTCATATTATTTATCTGAAACATGGAATTTAGGCATATTTTTAGTAATTTTAGGCAAGAAATGAAAATATTTTTCGCTACATTCAATGCTGTAGTGAAAAATACCATGTTCCGTTTAAAAGAAAAAAAGTTTTGTTGGTTTAAAAGTATCCACACTAGAGATTCGTTTTCGAACACCCTGTATGTGATTCGGTAATTATTGCTATAACACCTTATACGTAATTCTTACATCTATGATGAACTATTTAATTTTATTTGAAAGAGTGCTAACGTCAAAATTTCAACAAAATTGCAAATATCTCAAAAACGATTGAGTTTAGAGGGTTAGGGAATCCTCATATAAACTAGTTGCAAATAACATTTGCAAATTCGTTGGACCGATGAAAATTGCACTATTTTATTTAAAATAAGAAAGTTGATATCAACACCCTGTATATGAAAGTGTTATAAAGTTGAAAATATTTTCGTTAAATAGATCACAGTAGGTCATGACTACACTGCAAGTTTCAAAATCAAATTCAAACTGGAAGTTTAAAAATCTAATGATCCACTTCAGTGGGATACCCTGTATATTGTTGTCCCTTCTCTCATATCGTAAAGAAAAAGAAAATGCATATCACAAATAAATTAAATATGATGTGGGTACTAATAATGGTCTAAGAATCAGAAAGATAATGACATAAAAACCGAAAGGTGAGTTAATGAAATGTAGCCAGAAACAACGTGGTATTAATGAATCAAATCGAAATTATTTAAAAATAAAACAGAAAAGTAAAAATTGTAAAACCACAATCGAATGCACTTCCAATTAAGTTTCATTTATTTAATCGTTACGTTGTATCGTAAGTTCTTGTAATTGTTACTTACCATAGTAAGTTGTAATATGGCATTGCAAATAATGAAACCACCAAAAACATACTGGACAATCATTGGTAGCGAAAGTAGAGTACATAGCTTTTCGGAAAACCTATAATATAAAGATTACTCGGTTTACCCATCATTAGAAAAACAAGCAAATACTTACTGACTTATTTTTAAGATATAACAGCACGCATTGCTTTATAACTGCCGCTTCCCTTAATGTGACGAGTGTTGCATCTTGATCCTCACATTTCTTTCTAGATTCTTCGTAAATGTTTCTCAATCTCTGTTCGAGAATATACAGCTGGGCTATGCACAACCCAAGTAGAGACATAAATAATACGTCGAAACTTGCAGAGTTTAGCGCTAAATACGCGCCGAAGAACATATGTAATATATTGTAAACAACGTCATATTGCTTCATATCGAATGGAGCAGGTATCATCATTTTAGCACTGGTTATGAACGGTAAAATTGACGTACTTAAGACATAAAAAATCACTACTATCGTGTAACACCTCAAAATTAATTCGGTGGTACGATGAACGAACTTGACGTATTCGTTTAGTTTTTCTGAGTGGGAGTTGAAGACATCAGATCTCAGATCGTCCATTAACGATAGGAAATATTTTCGTTGTTTTAAGATCGCGATCGCCTTTATGGCTAAATTAAATATTGGCAGAAATACGCAAGTGGCTTGATTTAATGCGATCGCATTTCCCGTACTGATTGCTTTAATGGCGTTTATTACAACGCAGCTTATCATTAGCGCGTAAAAACCGAAATGTAGTACTATTTTTACCAGCTGTAAATTATCTAGTTTTTCTTTTGGATATAAACCTTCACGTAACAAGACGTTGCTAACTCTCGTCAGGGGTTCTGTACAATTTACTTTTACCATTTTTATTGTGTATTACTGGCTCGTCCGACTGACTGTTTGAAATTGCGTTAAGATACGGCAAAGGGTTTCTATTTATACAAATATTCCAGCTGCAATCAACTGCCATCTCAATATAATTACGGAGCAATTTATCTATTAGGTACATACAGTTGTATACATTTTTGTGCTGCTTGTTAATTAGTTTTACAATAAAACGGAATTAACTATAACAACAATTTTATAATAGTAATTATAAGGTATCCATTTTGGCATTAGATATAGTAATATTTTAACTCCCTTGCAATTTCAATACGTTTAAAAAATATAAAGCAATTCCATGTTTGTTTAGTTACTATAATAAGATTTTAAAATTTAAAGTTTTGAAAGTATTTTCTTTAAATGGTAATTGATTTAATTTATATCATTGTCTTGCTTCACTTGTTTTATTTCTATATAAACAACTGAGATGGCATTGATGCCAAAGCATGTAGTATAAGATTTTTAATAATACACTTAAGATTGGAATGCAAACATTAGTATTATTTAACATCATAAACACGATATTCACTTCAATATTACTCTTAATAACATTACTATAGCTTCTAGAATTCATTTGATATTATTTAAAATAAATTTTAAGTATATCTCGCTTTTATCAGGGCGAACAGTGAATAGGACCATCGGATTACCTGTAAAGGTTGGTTCTGTATTTATGAATAAATAAGTGAGATTTATCCTAAAATCTTACCACGCCCAGTGATTCCAATGAAACAAATACAAATTTATATAATTGAATTACTAGTGGTCTTTTTGCTCTTTCCATCAGCGTTATTAGAATTTTTGATTTTTTGTATTTAGTTTGTACCATTTTGATAGATAGCAGGCGTTGATTATATTTTCACTCTGAAACATTTCAATATGACGCCAGCTAACTTACAATTAGTAGCGTTATGGTTTGCGGAAAATACATTTGAAAGAGTTTTTATACCTTGAAAAGAATTTCGTTTCCCAGCCAATGGTATACTGCCATCTCGGAGAAGGTAATAGCAGAGTAAGCAAGAAGACCTATTGTGCCACCTGTGTTTACTTCTGGCTAAAAAGAATATTAGATATTAGATATTTATGGTATGGATATTTCGATGAAAAAGTTTTATTTCTTACAGTAAGTAGTAGTTTAAAACCTCAAATATGCATTTTAATACTTGCAGTCAGTATATGTAATACTTGTAATCAGTCCCGAGATGTTTCATTTTAATTATGGTATATGAAAATAGACAAAGTTGACTTACTTAACCAATTATTGCCTATACAAAAAAGCTCTATTTTTTTTTTTCATATGTTGTGTATGTAATATATAATAATATACAAAATATAGGTTGATATAACTGGTATATTTCCGTATCAAATGTATATATTTACTTTAATATATGTATATCTGAAACAACTTAGATGTATGTACAGAAATCACGAGACCTATGTGAGTCAAGTGGTCAGATTTTCGCTTTTTATATCTGCAGGCACGGATGAAATATTCCTTGCTTTACTTAAGAAGGGGATAGAGGTATTGACGCCACATCTCGTTAAAATCTTCAGAGCATGTATAGCCTGGGATATGTTCCAACTGCATGGCAAAAGGTGAGGGCAATATACCTACCTAAGATAAGTAAAGTATCCGATCAAACGCCGAAGTTATATAGACCAATAAGCCCATCCTGCTTTTTACTCAAAGCCCTGGAAAGGTTGGTGGACGGGTACATATGAGATTATAGAATATCCTATTAACCGGGAAAGTCTACAGAGGTCGCATTGGATGACCTCAACAGGTCAATTACAAAGTCAATAAAAGACAAAGAGATAGCCATGACGACTTTCCTGGACATCGATGGGGATGCTAAGTAATACAATGGTTTAGAAATTCAACCTAGATAGAAAATAGCAGGTTATAATACCACATAAGAAGGACTGGGACACAGCTACTCCAGTAACAGCGGACTGGAACTGGTGTACAGATGGCTCTAAAACGGGCTACGACGTTGGAGCTGGAATATACGCTAAGAAGCCTAAAAAGGCTCTTTCGGTAAGTTTCAGCAAAGACACAAGGGTGTTCTAAGCTGAGGTTGCTGCAATACACTACTGTGTTCGAGAAATAGGAAGATGTACCGAGCCAGGTAAAAGCGTCGCTATTTTCTTTGGCAGTCAGTCCAGAGCGACTAGTTCCATAAGCGTTAACTCGAAGCTGATTTGGGACTGCGTAAGCGCCCTAAATCAGGTGGGCACCCAAAGGAAATTGACTTTGGCCTGGATCCCTAGCCACTTGGGCGTGAGAGGAAATGAGGCGACAGACGAGCTGGCTAGGGGAGGTTCGGCAAGGTCATTCGTTGGAACTGGCCCTTCTTTCGGCACTACCAAATCGCAAATTAAAAAATCTATCAATGAATGGATACATAATCAGTCCAGACGGTGGTGGCTAAAATACCGGAAGAGATAGAGGAAAAAGGGTTCCTAAAGGAACAGAGGCTTGAATTCACTAGAGATCTACTGAATAAGGACAGGAAGACAGTAGATTAAACAGGCATATGTACAACATAGGCCTGGTAGATGAGGCAACCTGCAGATTTTGCCAAGAGGAAGTGGTAATGTGAGGGCCTGGCGAGGACAAGGTTTCTAGTAATGAGCGTGGAGAAATTCTACAACTAGCAGCTACACAAATAAGCCGCTCTCAGAGATGATAAACCTAATTAAGAGGGCAAAATTAGAGAGCGTCTTCTAGAAAAAAGGGGATCACAATAGATCTGAAAGGGTCGCGGTGAAACAAGTCCATAGGCCGTCCCAATCCTAATCTAATCTATCTGACAAGTAATAGATAAATAAAGGGTTTTCCAATAAGAGGTTTCATTTTGATATTTAAAATAAACGAGTATATTTTAAGAGAAATCAATAAATATTTATTTCGTTGTAAAGAGAAAGGTATGCCATTAAAGATGGAAAACGATGTCAGCCAAATGGCCGCCACGGCTACGGTTGCAGCACCATATCCTTTTCATGAAATTTTCCATGACCAATTCGCACATTTGCGGCTGTATGTCCTCGATAACTTCACGAATTCCATCTTTAAGGTCTTGAATCGATTGTGAAGCATTGGCATAGACCTTATCTTTCACATGGCCCCAAAGAAAAAAGTCTAAAGGTGTTAAGTCACAAGATCTCGGGGGCCAATTGTGATCACCTCTTCGTGAAATAACATGGCCAGGAAACTTTTCCTGCAAAATTGCGATTGTTTCGTTGCTTGTGTGGCACTTAGCGCCGTCTTGTTGAAAATAAACGTCGTCCACATCAATATCTTCCAATTCCGGCCATAAAAAAATCATTAATCATAGCTCGATAGCGCAACCCATTCACCGTAACAGTTGCACCAGCCTCATTTTCGAATAAGTAAGGTCCAATCACACCGCCAGCCCAAAAACCGCACCAAACAGTGACACGTTGAGGATGGAGAGGCTTTTCAACAAGCATCCTTGGATTTTCCGAGCCCCAAATGCGGCAATTTTGCTTATTCACGTAGCCTCCGAGATGAAAATGGGCCTCATCACTCAAGATGATTTTTCGATGAAAATCCGGATCATTTTGATGCACTTCAATGACCCAATCAGCGAAGATACGACGTTGCTGGTGATCGACCGACTTGAGTTCTTGTGTTAACTGAACTTTAAAAGCCTTAAAACCTAAGTCTTTATGCAAAATATCACCATTTCTGTAGAGAATTTTAACAATTTCAATAATAATAATAATAATAATAATAATAATAATATATTTCACCTCATAATGCTTACACAGCGTAAGAGATCGTCAACAGTAACTAATAATAAAAGATAATAATAAAAATGTATAAATGTTAAAAGACATTATATAAGTAAAATCTAATAAACCTAACATATATGTAAATAAGACAATAATACATAAACAAAAAACACAAACAGATCTATGTCTTATTAAAATATATTTTTTCTGTGAAAAAATCACTAACGTTATAAAATATTTTGTTACGGAGATATTCTTTTAGTGCATCTTTAATTTTTTTGGGTGGCAAGTTTTTTACTTCTACTGGTAAGTGGTTATATATCTTTAAACATTGAAATAAACAAGATTTTTGTATTCTGCTCAATTCGGTTTTAGGTGGCAAGAGATATGATTTGGCTGTACCCCTAGTGTTATGACCATGCACCAACTCGTATTTAGCGAAAAGGTCGGCGTAGTTGGTATGTGTAAAAACCGCACTTTCTAGTATATAGAGCGATGGTAAGGTTAATATATTATAATCATGTCCCTAAAGACACTTCTACACGAGTCTCTTGGCTTTAGACGAAATACAGCCCGTAGACAAGCCTTCTGCGCCACAAAAACACCAGCTACGTCCACCGTTTGTCCCCAAAACACAACACCGTACCTTAGCCTTGAGTGCACACTAGCATAGTACAACTGGAGACCCGCATCACAACCCAAATTGGTAGATATCACTTTCAGTGCATAACACAAGCCACTCAGCTTCGAAACCATGAGGCCGACATGGGATCGCCAAGACAGACCGCCGTCCACGCGCAGTCCCAGAAAGGTGGTTTCTTCCGTACAGGTAAGTTCTTCGCCTAGATGTTGGATATTCACATTAAGATCAATGTTACGGTTAAATATCATGAGCTGCGTTTTAGAGATATTTAGTTTAAAGTTGTTTTGTTGAAACCATCCATTCAGGTCTGTTAAAGATGTTTCGATGACTCGAGTCGCCTCCACTGAAGAACCGGCCCTAACAACAGCTGCCGAATCGTCCGCGAAAAGCACCATCAAACTCTCAATGACCCCCGGCAAATCATTGATATATAATAAGAACAAAAGTGGGCCTAAAATTGATCCTTGGGGAACTCCAAATTTCACGCTGCACCATTGAGATCTCATCTCCGAGCCCGACTCAGCGTAAGCCTGAATGCATTGCCTCCTATCAGTTATAAAGGATTCGATCCAACGCAAAGCAACCCCCCGAAATCCCATTCTTTCGATCTTTGCCAGCAAGATGTTATGGTCGACGCTATCAAATGCCCGCGAAAGGTCCATGAAAATTTGCGTTGTTGAAGCGTGTATCGTTCCATTTTTAGTAATGGCGTAGTTTTTACTTGTCAAATGTCAAAAGAAGACAGCTTCAAAAGTGACAGCTGCCCAGATAGCGGGCTATTTAAAATGAAACCTCTTATTGTAAAACCCTTTATTTGATGAAAGTTAGTGTAGTGAAATAGGAGAACCACCATCTTCACGACAATTTCCACTATAGGCCAGAAAACTTTACGATTATATGTTTAGAACATCATAACGTGATGATTTACAGTTTGGTAATGCAATTTGGATGTAAATATACTACTACTTTATCTGTAACTCTACGGATTTTGTATAAAATAAATAGTTTCTTTAAAAAGTCATAAGTACTTGATGTCATATATTCAAGAAATATATTTTTGCTGTTAAGATAATTTATTTGAGTAAAAGATATTATTTTTACCTGTAGTTTTCCAAATTGTAAGAAACGTTAAGTTTTTCCTGAGAGATATTAATGTTTGTTGACTTTTTTCTAAGGAACAGAAGTTTTTACATTAACATTCACGTAAAACATTTTATACATTTACCCCTATTGAATGCGGAAAATCATTCAAAAAGGTGATTTGTACCAAGAAAAATTACCTAATTTTTTTTAGCGTGTGGGTGAGTTTTCAACAAATAATGCTGAGTTAATTCCAACTTGCATACAAGTTGTTTGGGATATGCCATGTTTAAATTGTAGCAGAATGCGTAACAGATTTTAAAGCATTATAAGAACAACAAAAAGATGTATTAATACCGCCTACTAATATTAAGTATAATAGTTCTAAAATAATAAGAAAACAGAATCACTTGTTGTCGAACACCATATCATTTCTGCTTACGTCTGATTTGAATTAGAACATTTTAAGTTAACGCCTGTGCGCCTTGCTTATTTCCTTATTACTTGAAAAAAAAATGCTATACTTATGACTGTAATTTTCCAAATTGTAAGAAATTTTAAGCTTTTCCTAAGAGATATTAATATTTCTCTTGGTAATATTATAGTGGCAGAGATTTTTTTCTAATAAACATAAATTTTCCTAATAATATTCACGTAAAGTGCTTGTATTATGGGAAAATTTCTAATATTTCGACATTTTCGTGTGCGGGAAATTATAAAAAAAAAAACGATTTTTGCCAAGAAATTTTTTTAATGTGTACTGGGTGTTAAATAAAAAATAGCTTAAAAAATTCAAAAATCGTAGATTGTATGACTCAGATTCTAGTAGAGTGTTTGTATATGTTGAAGTAAGTTAATACAAATTATAATCTTTATATGATTCCAATTTCAGCTTAAAGAATAAAAATGATTTTAATTAAATGTTTGATGGTCGTTCGTTTACGTTTTAAGGATACTACCAAGAATTTGGACCAAAACATGTGAAAGTGTACTATTTATTTGAATTTGATTAATATGTCATAAGTTTTCACTCACCATAATAGTAAGTTGTAATATGGTATTGCATATAATGAAACCACCAAATGCATATTGAACAATAATCGGCAATGAAAGTAGAATGCACAGCTTCTCGGAAAACCTACAACATCCAGGTGGTTATCGTATTATAAAAATGGCGAATAGTTACTTACTGGCTTATTTTTAAATATAATACCGTACATTGCTTTACAATTATTGCTTCTCTTAAAGGTAAGGGTATCGCGTCTTGATCTTTACTCTTTACTCTGGATTCCTCATAGATAGTTATCAATCTCTGTTCGAGGATATACAGTTGCGCTATGCACGAGCCAAGCAGAGACATAAATAATACATCGAAACTTGCGGCGTTTAGCGCCAAATACGCACCGATAAACACATGAAATATATTGTAAATAATCACATATTGTTTCATATCGAATGGCGGAGGTATCATCATTTTGGCATTTGTTACGAACGGTAAAACGGATGTGATTGAAACGTAAGCACTCATTACTATCGTGTAATACCTCAAAATTAATTCAGTAGTGCGATGCACGAATTTGACGTATTCGTTCAATCTTTCAGAGTGCGAGTTGAAAACATCAGATTTCAAATCTTCCATTAGCGATAGAAAATGCTTTCGTTGCCTTAGAACCGCCATCGCTTTTATAGCTAAATTAAATGTTGGTAGGAAGATGCAAGTGGCGTGGTTTAATGCCATCGCATTTCCTGTTTCGACTGCTTCCATCCCGTTCATTACAACGCAGCTTAAGATCAGCGTGTAAAAGCCGAAATGTAATACTATTTTTACCAATTGCAAGTTTTCTATTTTTTCCTTTGGATATAAACCTTCCCGTAATAAAACATTGCTAACCCTCCGTAGGGGTTCTATGCAATTCATTTTCGCCATTCTTACTGTAATAGTACCGGCTCGTTTGACTGCTGTTTCAAATTGTGTTGTCATTCGCTGGAGGGTTTATATTTATATGAATATTCTAGCCCGCAATCAACTGCCATCTCAATATAATTGCGGCACAATTTATCTATCGCAGGTACAATTTCTATATTTTTGTACTACGTTGCATGTATTCATTAATTTATTTGTAAGTGGGAGTTTTAATATTAATTATTTTGCCAAGGTACTGAATTTTAAAAAAGGAAATTACAGTAGTTTCGAGATCCATTTCGAATATTAGCAAATGTTTTATTTAGTTTTAAAAATATGTCAGTAGTAATAGTTTTAAAACATTTCGTTCCTTGTAACATTAGATGCAGTAAATTAAATTAGTATCTTCATTCTCAATTAGTATGTTACTCTGCAATTTTTAGATTGAAACAACAAGGCTTAATTTAACACATGTATGGGTTATATACCTGTAGTATATAAACATTTTTTAATAAAACTTTTCAAACGTGTTCATGTATGGTTTCATTGTAATAAAATACTGCCCTTTTGCTGTATAAAGTATCGGAATTAAAATATGTTTTAGTTCTAGTTATAATTTAAACTCTAGTTTTTTAATTTTGTTTTTAATCTTCAGTGTCATCGGCCATAAGAAAAGTTCATTTGAAGATTATCTGTCAAATTAAATTATGAAATATATTTAAGATTTTAACAATGCAACACTGCATAACTTATATGCTAAGCTTGTAAATCACGGAATATTAGTTCATTTAAAATCAATGTCGATAAAAAAAAACTTTAAATGATCAGAATTTAGTTACGTACAGTTTAAAACAAATGGCATGTATAGAAAATAAATGAATGCATTTAAAACTCTTGCAATATCAATACAAGGCGTATTATACAAGTTAAATTCGCATCGATAAGAAAATCACTTGAGAAAACATCCAATTGTTATTCAAACAGCTTGAGAGAGAAAGCACCTGTAGAATTTAATTTTTAGTAGAATTACACAGCGTTATTTTTTTGGAATAGATGGTTTTTAAAATTTATATAAAAATATTTGGACAAAAAAAAATGAATTATTAAAACATTGTGAGGTAGATTCGAAACTAAAGAAAAATCGACAATTAAAAATGGTATTATAAATCTAAAATTTACACGGCGTTGTGTTTATAATTACCTTGTGTAGAATGTGATTTATTTAATAGTTTAAAGAGGTAAAATAAGTACTTCCTAAATTAATTTGGTATGGTAATTTTATTTACTGCATTCTTTTTAATCAATTACTTCACTACCGGTTTCGGCAAGGTAAGCCTTCTTCACGTGTATTATTTAAATTACATGAATGTAATAGTCAATCACAGAAAAAAACTAAAATTGACGGAACACTACAATGTGCTATCAAAGACAAAAGTCTTGACTCAAGTTTGACATAAATAGAGATAGAATTATTAGAGTTTCTTCAGTATTTCAATACTTCTCTCTTTAATTTTGGGTCAAGACGATGGTACATACAGTAACCTCCCTTAGATAATTTTTGGATGATCTGTTCTGACAATTTTAGTTTTTTCTTAATTGATTTCTTAATTGTTGCATTAATTACTTCAAATTATGCGCCTGAAGAAGACATATCACGCCAAAACTGCTAGTGAAATAATTGCAGTAAACATGCAGTAAATAAAATTACTACACCAATTTTAATTAGGAAGTCTTTATTTTACCTCTTTAAACTATTGAATATAGTTAATTATGGACGAAAGATCACCATATAACTTATTTAACTTTTTGCTGGATAAACTGCTCTCCATGTTGACATTAGTGTTTTTACAAATATTTGTGATGGATGTTTTTTTCTGAAGTTTTTGTTTTGTTTTTCATTTTTAACTAGATTACAGGTTATCTTGTTTATTATATCAATTTATTTACTTATACTCGGTTATAATTATATATTTTTATATTTGTTGATTATTTGTTATTATTTTGGATAGCACACTGTTACAATTATTAATGTATTGCGTAATATCCTTATTTTTGTACTGTTGTTAACATGCATTTAATTTATTCGCAAGAGTGAGGTTAAGTTTTAATATTGCTCATGTGGTTCGTTGTTATATTAGTTGTTTATTTACTTACTTGCTGCTTGTTTTTAAATGTTATATTTATCGCTCAATGTCGATGAGTATGCATTTTAGTCTTGTAGTCAAGTCCGATACTTCTACCTATATATAGATCGAGGGGAAGACCAAGAACGAAATGACTCAAAGCAGTGGAAAGAGATCTGATGGAAGTGGAAGTCAGAGGTTGGAAGACAAGAGACCTGCAAAGCTGAACATATACATATATACACCCTAAAAAAAAAAATGTGGTAAAATTACCCCAAAAATAGGTGGCCACTGGGCTACCTCCTATTTTTGGGGTAATTTTACCACATTTTTTTTTTTTTAGGGTGTATTATTAGTTATAGTTTAATCACTTGTTTTATACTAAACATTTTAAATTAATTCAATCCTTAATTATTTATAATGAAATCGTTAATTTTTATCACATTTCCAGTAATCTGAAGATGACTGTTGTAAACCAAAACTTGTAATCATATACTAATACGTGAACGTAAGAACGAGTTTTACTACCTTTTCTCCTTATAATATTCAATCGTCCATTAGATACTACAACGTTAATCACATTAGCTTAATATTTGCCGATCTTGGTTTAAATAAATATATTTATTTTGTAAACATATAATGTTGAATATAATGATTCGTTAAATTTGTTTTCCGTAGTCGTTATTGTAGAACCTTGGCACTTGCCTCATGCCCTGGAACCTACATCGTGATGCGATGCGAGTTGTCGTTCTGATGATCACAGCTCACATGAGGTATTTAGCTGGTAAACAGATAAGTATTTTGTGGCTGTAATTTTGATACAGGATCTCGACTAGGGAACTAGGATGGTAATCTGGGATCCTTTACCCTTCTATCTCTGATAATCAAGCGTTATGATCAACCCCCAGGGTGACTGTGAGAGGGTAATTTGAAAAATTACGAGGCACGGATTTAGATAATCGTAATTTATACGTGCAAAAACGATAAATAATACTGAAAATTTTGAATAATTTTACCTCAGTGGTATTATGAGGAAGGCGGTTGTCACAGCTTATAGCTGTGCCTGTCACACATACTTTTATTGCCGAATACACATTATTATTCTAGTAAATAAATAAAATTTCGGTTTTAATATAATATACTCATTAACGTATTAGTTACATATACGGGGAGAAAACTTGGTTATGACAATGGTAACATCAATATGAAAAGGCGGAGAGAATCAAATTTGCGTAATTTTAATGTTATAATTTCATTAAATTAACTGCTATTTTTGGTTAGCCTAATTCTTATTTCTTAATATATATTCTCATTCTCTCTTTCTCTCTATATTCTCACATTGTTAATTGAATAATACTTATTGTTTAAGTTAACTAATTGGATTTACTAAATTAGTAAATTAATAAAATATAGGTAATAAAATCATATGATTGTCTTCATCAGGTTTTTTCTTTTAGATTAACTATAATTTTGTCTATCTCTACATATACATACTTATTATTATTATTATTATTATTATTATTATTATTATTATTATTATTATTATATATTTTGTTATCACTTTGTTCTTTATTCTTGTCGTTATTTGCTGTTTTTGTTGGCTATAATTCAAAGTTTTGTGCCTTTTTTTAGGATACACTCAAATAGCAATAGCAGTGAAATATTTATTTGGTCGTATTCAAACAGTGTACATGAACGGAATACTAATTTATTAATAAAACGTCGTATTCTAGGAATTATTACTATTATATTACAATAAGATTTTTTCTTATGAATCAGTATTTAAAAGGTGCTTCCTCTTCTCATATTTCATCAATACAGCACATTTAATTGCAATTATGCAGGATAATTCCTAAGTTTCTTGTTTTAAGAAGACATCTAGTTTTAAAGTGAATTTTTCATTAAGAGAATATTCTACGTAAATAATAAATAATATTAATATAAACCCACTCAACCATATCTAGCTTTGACGAGGGCAAAAACAGAATAAGCCCAGCGAACAATCTGAAACAGAGTATATATAATTTATGACTATCGTAGTAGATGTCTTTTTTCATTTAATGAAAAATATTTTTTGTCATTGGAAGTTTTAATTGTAAGAACGTGTATATATACCAGATATATTCAACTTACAACCCCTAAAGAATCCAATGAGATAAATATGTATTTATATACTTGAATACTTTGAGTTATCTTAGCCCGCTCCATTAATAAGAGGATTGTTTTCTGTGACGAAACATCGATTTCATACCATTTCGAGAGATATGCGGATTCAATAATTTTCTCACTCTAAAATACAAAAACATCAGAACGTTGGGAGATTCGAATAACGTTTTGTAAATTTTATAAGCGAAAGGCTCAAAGCAAGTTGAGCAATTTTCACTGTTTTGAAAAATAAAAAAGTGTACCGTAAAAATCATTTCGTTTCCAAACCAGTGGTACATAGCCATTTGCCCGAATGTTATGGCACCATAACCAATCATGCTTACAGTATTCGAAGTGCCTGGTTCCCTCTGAAACATGAAACAGTGGTAATTTATTTATAGGCATGATATATACATAATTGAAAGGGATGTGAAGCAGTTGTGGTTTCCAAGAGTACATATTGGCGCGTGTAAGAAATAAAAAGAAAGAATCAAAGAATATTAATCCTCCAATGTTGATCCAAATTTTGTGAGATGTCCTTGTAATGCGCAATAAGGAGACCTGTTACGGTGAAAAAATGATTCCTACTAAGCTACAGTATTTTTTCGGCCTTCTCCTTTGATGGTCCCTTAATAAAGGTCGTTCCACGATTTTGTCTAATTATTTTATCCAGTATGCTATATGTTTTCCTTTTCTTCTGGATCAGATCTGCCTGCTCTTGATTTAGGTGTTTTTCCGGATGACATTACTCAATTATTGCTATCCGTAGCCTTGACGCTGTCTCCCTATAGGTACTCCTTGGGCCTCTTCGAGGTTTACTGTGGCGTTTTACAGTCCTGCCGAGGTCTTTTCTTGCTGCCCTCGACCGTCTTCTTTTTACCATCAGCGGTCTGACTTGCGTCTTCCATTTTGGATTTCTGCTATGTTTCCTTAGCGGCCGGTATTGCACTTGCGCCTTGGACCTTTTAACGGCAATGTGATCTCTGCTCGGTTCACGTACCCCAATTTCTTTTGCCTTCTCAGTTTCCTGATCTCAGATATTTTTTTCTGTTACTGCAGTCCGAGCTGTTACACTCCTGCAACAATGTCTTCGGCAAAGCCACTGTCTTGTCTGGTACTCACCTCCAAGATAGTGTCATCGGTTTCCAAAGCTCCGCCAGAGTAGTAGGAAGAGGCTGTGCCTAGAAGGGCTGAGTCGCGCATAACCTGCTGCTGGACTCGTCCATAAGAAGTTCATGGACGCGTCCCTCACCACCTGTAGAGTACCTAATTGTGCAGAGCATCCAATTTTGAAATAACAAGCTGCATGTAGTACTATTATCATTACTTAACAGTTTTCGTTTTCGTGTTTAAAACCTTTGGATTTGAGAGATTAAATGTATGACTTGCATTAATCACATATTCAGTTAAACGAATATTATGTGTAGTGATGTCATAGTTGTCTTTTTTCAATTTGTTTTCTAAATTTTGTGAATTTTGTCCAACATGCATAACTTCAGAATTATTAAACACATTTTTGGCGTAGACCGCTCAAACTTTTTGGCTTTCATTATTTTCATTGGTTATTTGATTATTAATATACTGGTAATAAAGGGCGATGAAAGAATGGGTAAAGTAAAATGAGCAGTCATTTACTAACAATAAGTATTTCTGCGAAAACGAAATTTACCTACAATAAGAAAATAAGAATAAAAACTATAAAATTGTGAGACTGAGTAAAATCTGTGTGGATTAAAATTGAAAAATTTAGCAGTATTAACATCTAAATAAAGAAATAAATTATTAAAAGAGACAATTAAAAGTTTCCAAGAATCATTCTTATTTCCCTTGGTTCCCAAAAACTTTATTTGTAGTATTTATTAATCCCCATTAGCTTTATATTTCTTATATTTATGTTTAAGCCAGAAATTTTAGTTTTAACAATAAGTAACAACAACAATGATACAACAAAATTTGTTCATTTTTACTAAAGTTGTTTTATTTTATTTATTTTGAAATATATTCTTATTGTCTATTAATAAAAATAATTCTTGTTGTTCAATATGAACTTACCAGCAAAGTTAGTTGTACAACGGTATTGCAAAGTATGAAACAACCGCAAGTATATTGAATGAATAAAGGAAATGAGAGAAGGGTATTTAATTTCCCAACAAATCTGAAAAATATAAACAAGTTTGGAAATTATGAGTTCAGATTTGCATAACTTTGGAAGACAGATGGAAGGTGGCATATTGTGTACTATTAAAGACAAAAATCTTTACTCAAGTTTGAAGTTCATTGGAGTTTCTTCAGTATTTCAATATTTCTCTGTTTAATGTTGAGTCAAGACTTTTGTCTTCGATGATACATCGATGCATCATTTTTAAAACTTGATTATAGAAAAGAGAACAATTACTGTAATGGAAGTGAAAATTTTGAACAAATTTGTTATGAACTTGGTGGGACTGTTTTTAAATAATTGTGCTGTAATCAAATATATTACTTACACAATAATTTTTTGATGCAAAATAGCACATTCCCGTAGCGTACTATCCACCTTTAAATTTAAAAAATATTTATTTCCATTCGTCTCCTCCCGATCTTCTACGATGTTTTCCAAACTTTCTTGCAAAATTTTCATTTGAGCGATGCCCAAACTTATTAAGGTTAAGCACAATATATCAAGACCGATTGTATTACACGATAGAAGTCCAGTAGCAAAGAAATGTAAAACTTTATAAAGAAATTCGTACCTTCCTGTGTAGAATGGGGCTGGAATTGTAATACCAATGTCTACAATCATCGGTAAAATGCTACCGATTAAAGAGTATATGACTAACATAAAAGCAAAATATTTGAACACCAAATTACAGTTGTTATAAATACTCTCAATGTGATAATTTAGTTCCATGGCGTGTCCATTGAAGGTAGTGGATTCTAAATCTTGTATTATAGACATAAAACATTCCTTGTTTATGGTCAAAGTGCTACTTTTTGCGATGTAGTTAACCATAGAAATTACTATGCATATCATTTTATTTAACAAATTTATTTTTTTAAATTTAAGCGCGTTCAGAATGTTAAGGATAATAACTGTTAACACGATTATGTCGAAACTCAGGTTAAATATGAGGTTTAATACAGTGTACTTTGTTATTTTTGCAGTAGGCCAGACACCTGACATTGATAAAATACGTTTCGGTTTTTCAATTGTTCTCGTGCAACTTATTCTAGCCATTGCTTCTATTTTACACAACAGACGACAAATGAACACAACAAGCTAGGAGTCGCTGTATTTATGTCAGTTTATTAGCGATTTGGCGGCAGCGTAGTAAGGGAGGCGGTTAATAAGAGAAATTAAATGCAATCTTGCTATTAGATACATAAATCTATTACAATGGTAAAATTAATATTTGTGAGTCATTTCTTTTTCCCACTATATAATGTTAACAATATTGTTTCAACATAACGACAAACAACGTCACATAAATTTAAAGAAAAAATCGTTAATCTTAATTATTCAGTAGTATGTAATTTTAATAATTTAAAGAAAATCAATTTTAATGAATAACAATATCAATTTATAATTTCTTAAAACCATCATGTGTTAATTTGTCATATTAATATTACTATTCTCCTACTTACTTATAACTTCTATAGCGGATTGGATAACAGAAACACTTAACACATCAAATATAAATTAACAATTAATTGCACTTGAAAAGAGTCAAAGAGAAAAGGAGTGCATACATGGTGGACTTACTACTTAGTTTATTCAAGAAACGTTTTCTTAAAAAGGCAGAAAAACTTACTTAGAAAATTATTTTCATAATTCCTATGATATGGCATTTTCATGAGTAAAATAAATATATTTTAAATAAGAAAGCAATTTGTTCCATCCAAGACAATACGACAAAGCTGTTTCTTTTTTCTTGATATAAATAATTAAAATGATTTTTTTTACCTTTACATAAGCTATTGAATAAAAAAAAATATAAAAATAAAAAGTGGTCATTACTAAATCTGGATGGTGTTAAATCAAACTACAAAGATGATTCATGCTATTTAAGGCCTTTTGACAAGGAAAACTTGCAAGACGTAAGAAGTAAGACTTTTCTCAAAAAGATAGTAATATTTATAGCTTGCAGTTACAACTACCCTACAATATTTGTATTTTTGACAATAAAACACATTAAATTATTTTTTAATGGTAAAATATGAATTATATTTCTCTTGCAACATTAACCGTTTGAATAGAACTCATTTAACCATATCTGGCCTTGATCAAAGCAAACACTGAATAAGCCCAACGAACGATCTGAAACAAGATATATACGTATATGTAATTTCATTATAAAAGAATATATTTCATATTGTATATGACTTACAACTCCCATTGAATCCAGCGAGATAAATATGTATTTATATACTTGAACACTTAGAGGTTGCTTAGCGCGCTCCATTAGCATGAACAGTGTCTTTTGTGAGTTTACGCTAAGTTCACACCAATTTGAAAGATATACAGATTCGATAATTTTATCGCTCTAAAACAATCATCACATCATATATTGGGGCATAATAATAAAATTGGACAGAGTCGACAATAATTATTGATTGTGTAAGAAGATTAAAAATGACATTTCTCTTTGTCCCACTTGAAATATAGCCTAAGCAATACAATAAACAATGAATGAACGTTTCATTTTTATGTTACTATTAAATGTTATTGTTATTGGCCTTGGTGTTAGCCATTAGCCACGTACATATTTTATATATATACCAATATAATTTATATATAAAAGAGAATAATAATAATAATAATAATAACAAAAACCTAGCAACCCGTATGAACACAAGGGAAAACATTGGACACTCTTCACACCCGGGGCCAATCGGGCGACTTAAAATAAACAGGTAGGCCAACGGAACAAAGGAAGAACCCACATAGGATGGTAATACAAAGGAAAACTTAAACTAAATATTAAAACCTATATTTTTCATATGACCATAAATTTTAGAATTGATCTCTTTTCTGTCCAATGATATCAGATGATTAATGTTAATTGGGAAATGAATACCCATATTTAATAGATCTAACTGGAATAAATTGATTTTTTCTAAGTGTTTGCTACAACCCAAGATAATATGATTGACATCACCGCATTCGATTTCACAGAAATTACATTTATTGTTTTCTTTTAGTTTAATTTTATACAAACGCGCAGGAAATCTTCCATGATTAAATGAAAGTCTTAAAATTTGCGACAACAAATTCTTTGTAACTCTAGTTTTATCATACCAACGAGCAGTTCTAAAATTTGGAAAGAGCATAAAAATTATCTTTGTAAAGATTGAAATACTGAATCTGCCATTCATTACGAATATCTTTTTTGTAACTACCCAAAAAGTTGCTATCTGGAAGTAGAATGTCAGGTTTATCATATCCCAGTAATTGCTGTGCGATAAACTGTATTTCAATGTTTTATTCTGCTATTTTATCATCATGAGGTATAAACTAGCATTAGAGTTTATTTAATTATGTTTCGTGTATGATGCAAATGGTTACTCAACGTATATGACAACGGAACACAAAATTTTGCTTGAGAAGTGTTTTTTCAACTAAGACGTTCCATTTTCGGACATCTAGTAGGAATTTGATTTTATAATTTTGCAAAGTCTATTAGTCACCCTAATAGTCATAGTTAAAAATTATTCTTTAAAGAAAATGTATACGAATATTCACTATTTATATATACATATAAGCGACAACAATACAGGCCTTTCAGTCATGATTTAAATGATATAAGGATTAGTGCAAACACCCCAACTATTTTTTCTCTTGTTGCTGTACCTTTAAATAACAGAATATGCTTACCGTAAAAATTATTTCATTTCCAAACCAGTGGTACATGGCCATCTGCCCAAATGTTATGCTAGCGTACCCGAGCATACTGGCAGTACTTGACGAATCCTTTTCCCTCTGAAAAAAAAAAATAGTATTTGGTACACAGATGCCATATATACACGTAAAGTATCAATTGAAGTGTCAAATTTTTATAAATTTTCACGTAGAATCTGAATATGACAGAAAATACTGCGGTTGGTAATTAATTAGAAAACTGAAAAATACAAAAACTAGCTCACTTCTTCATAAAATTCTTTAATGAAAGCTACTGGTTCAGGCAATGATTGAAATTGCATTTCTTTGTAAACACGTGGAAGAATTTTCTCTTAAATTATTTATGTATTATTATAATCTTGTAATTTTAGTAATTAATGAACTTACCAGTATAGTTAGTTGCACAACAGTATTACAAAGTACAAAGCATCCACATGTATACTGTATGAACAAAGGAAACGAGAGAAGGACACTTAATTTTTCGACAAATCTGAAAATACGACAACGTTAGAGCTCCTGAATAGATAGTATAAAGCTCTGTCTACATCTGCATAAACCGCGTTGAGTCAAAGTCAAGTTTTTGGAACATTTCTAAGTGTTTTTAAGCTTGTTTTACAAATATGTGCTAGTGCCACAAATCACATGGTCAAGTAAGAATTACTTAAATAGAAGAAACCGTATGTTCGTACATTCGCAAAACAATCTTAATTAGGGAAGAAATTATTGGAATATACTGGCATGTATTCATATGGCAAATTTAAGAACGACCACTCACTTGACTTTGATGTAATTTGTTTGAGTTAGCCAAATGAGGGTTAGTTTATAACCTTGCATGTACGGGCTGATGTAAGTTTAGTGGTCAATATTGCTATCTCCGTTAATATTGATGCTACGATGTTGGTTAAATTGGCAGACTAGTAATATTTTTCATGTTGATTAACGTACACTCAACAGAAGAACAATTGACTTGCGCGTTTGCTAGATAACTGTCAAAGTAATGTTTTTTTAACGGGCCAGCCTGTATATTTTTCAAAAATTTGAAAGATATAATCATTTACAATATAAAAGCTTAAATACAGTACTACACTAAAATGAATAATAAGGAAATTTGCGATAAATTATTTTATTGTTACCATGTTACACATAAAGAAAAGTGTTTGTAATGCTTAACGTGCGTTCTTTCATGACATTTAGTTCTTTGCTCGCATTTTGTTAGGTATTGTTTCTATTTCAAAATTATCACAGACTTAGTAATTAACTAAAGTGTAGTCATTAGGGTTGCCATAGTTAGGCGTCTTGATGTAGGGGCAAGACCTTTGAAAAAGCGGAATTTACTGAAACTTGACGATGGTTGAATTAGCGATTATTTATTAATTTAAAAAAATAGACATTTTGTAAAAAAAAGCAATAAATGTAACAACTAGAGAATACAATCCCGGGATCTCGAATGTGAAGTAATTTTCAGTACTGTTTAAATAGGACTGTTGCCGTAAAGGCTAACGTTCGGCACAATATTCACTAGCCTTTATACCATTTTCCAATACAAAATGTACATCTCCAGCTTGTCGCACTTTTCCAAATGTGGAAACATGATAACGAATAAAATTAACAAATAACACTTAATAATTAAAAAATATAAACGACAATAAAAAATACTGACAAATAAATACAGCAATAAAACTATTCAGTAATGAAGCTCGAAAAAAGCAAGACTAATTATACGTCTACTGACAGTTCTATAAATTATGCTATTTGTTATGTTGTTGTTTCTAGCTATCACAAAGGAGGCCTACTACAATTTCTTTTCTAGAATACAAATACATCTTTGATACGCATAAATTAAAATTTTAAAAAATTGAAAAAAAATTATGTGTAATATGGTAATAATAAAATAATGTATCATAACTTCCTCATCATTCAGTTTAGTGTAGTAGTGTATTTAAGCTTTTATCGCGATCCATTAACAAAGACATTACTTTGATAGTTATCTAGCAAACAGGCAAGTCAATTGTTTTTCTATTGAATATACATTAATTAACATGAAAAATACTACTAGTTTGCAAATTTAACCAACATTGTAGCATCAATATTAACGAATTATCAATATTAAAGAAGCAATAGTAACCACTTAACTTGGATCAGCCTGTATATGTATCTCTTTCTCACATAAAAAAATTTCAAAAAAATGAAAGTTCTTTTTCTGCATACTCACTTCCTTCTATTAAATACACAGGCTAAACCTAATAATATATGTGGAGCTTATTTTCAAAACGCAATTTCTGCAAAAAAAAATCCTTTTTGAACACATTAGGTTCCTTACGTCGGTCTCTTTCCATTCATACCTACATTTCTAGTCAAAACGCATTTACTACCGTTTCCATAGCAGGTCTCAATTTTAGCTTTCTTTTCAAACTGCAATATCTATATAATTTTTTTTTCAAATCGCATTTCTGCATTCTTTTTTCCAAATTGCAATTTCTACGAACTAGTTATCATTTTTTTCTGGTTCAGTCAAACAATATTAATATCTCTATGTATAAAATAGCATAGCCTTTTTGTTAATTTAACAAATTCCGTCCGAATCAGTGAAATATCCGATAATGTTAACGTTAACAAATTTTTCACGGCCTGATCGGTGCTGGAGACACTTCCTTGCTCTATGCTTGCTAGGTTAAGGTTTTATTTTACGAGTGTTCAGTTGTGCTAAGTGTTGCTAAGTTGTGCAAAATGTATAATGAACAAAATGCCGATATGAAAGTCAACTATGGTTATTTTTATAAAATATTGCTCCTATTTCCCATGTATGCAGTTTTTGTTTTAGGTTGAAACATAAACTACAAAGACAACAAGAAGGGAAATAAACCAGTTTTAGCTATTTTGACGGATCTACGTATCCATAAACTAAGAGCAAAACAGTTTAATTTATTTATGAAGGAAAATTTGGCAAATTCCTTTTCATTCATATTGTTTTGACATGCAACAGGTACAGCCTTGCCAAAACTACCCATTGGTGAAGCATACTATATGCGTCAGTTGTCATTTTATAACCTGTGCATCATAGACTTGAAATACAATGTCCCTGTTTTTATACTTGGAGTGAGGACCAAGCAGGCAGAGGAGCCACGGAAGTAGCATCAACCATTGCAGATTTTTTAAGCGAGTTAGAGATACCAGATAACGTAACAAGTTTACGATTTTTTTCCGAGGGTTGCGCAGGGCAAAATAAATACTGTTATATTATATATTCGATGTGTTATTGGTTATACCATGATGCTCCTGAAAACCTTGGCAATATAACCGTAATTTTTCCCGTAAGGGGGCATTCTTACATGCCTGCAGATCTTTGGTCAAATAGAGAAAAAATACAGAAAAGGAAGTCAGATTGTGTTAAAAGATTATGAATAAATTCTTAGGAAGAGAAACAGTTTTTGTCAGAAATTACGTTTTGAAAATAAGCTTCACATACATTACATTTTGGATTAATAAATTTTTCACAAGAAAATTGATTTCGAATAGAATTTTCAACACACATTAAAAGAAATATTGTTATTCTCTTGTGTTATGCCATAATGCGGAACATAAAACAGTGACAAAACCTGTTTCTGTTTCTGGAACTACTTATAACACGTTGTTTCCGTACGGGTTAATATTTTGAAATATTCACAAAGTAAAACAATTCAACCAATTTACTTTGTTTAAAAAAAACCAGTTTAAGAAAACAGTTTTTCAAAGGATATCACGTGATGGCATAACACGCACATTTAAAAACAGTTACATGCTCTTAATAAAAACATGCTCACACAAAATATAATGGTAGAAAAACAACGCATATAAAAAATGTAGTAGCAAGTTTGTGAGGTGTTATTTTAGGTTTCTTCAGGTGCTAATATGCTAATATGCATTAATTTCTATTGAGGTATTACTTACTCAATAATTTTTTTGTGTAAAATAACGCATTCTCGTAGGATTCGATCCACTTCTACATTTAAAAAATATTTATTTCCACAAGTTCTCTGGCAATCCCCCAAGATATTTATTAGTCTCTCTTGTAGAATGTCCATTTGAGCAATGCTCACGCTTATTAGTGTTAAACACAGTATATCAAGACCAATCGTATTATAAGATAGAAGTGCCGTAAAAAAGAAATGAAAGATTTTATATTGAAATTGATATTTGCCTCTGTAAAACGAGACTGGAATCGTTAGAGGAATATCTACGATCATAGGGAGAATGCTACCAACTAACGAATACATGACTAACACAACAGCAAAGTATCTGAATACTAAATTACAGTTATTATAAATTTTGTGAATGTGATTGTTCAATTGCTCGTTGTGTCCGTTGAAGATAGCTGATTCTAAATCCTCTGTTATAGACAGAAAACATTTCCTATTTATCGTCAAAGTGCAGGTTTTCGCTATGTAGTTAATCACGGCAATCGCTATACATATCATCTTATTCAGTAAATTAATTTGTTTATATTTGATTGCATCCAGAATGTTAAAGGTAACAATCGTCAAGACCATTGTTTCGAAACTCAAGTTGAATGCAATGCTCAATACTGTATGCATTGTAGTTTTTGCAGTGGCCAGACACCAGACGTTGATAAAATAAATTTCGGTTTCTCAATTGTTCTCGCGCAATTTATTCTACCCATTGCTCTTCACCTGACGACTGTAAATGAGTAAATATGTGTACAATAGGTGCTATTTATGCCGGTCAGTAATCCGGCGTAGTGAAGGAATGCGGTCAATAAGCACGAATTAGATGCAATTTCGCGATTGCGTTTATTAATCGGTAATCATCTAAAATTGTATGTGTTGAAGAATAGTTAATTTTTTAATAATTTGTATTACTGATAGGTATAACTCCAAAATATTCTTTCAGATTTAGCATACGACAGTTCAACGTATAGATATAACATTTGAGGAACACTACAGACCTACAGATCAAATATTATTCAATAAATAAATATATATTTATTTCTGATCATATATATTTAATGAAAAGTGTCAAAATGGACATATAAGGATGCAGAAAACACAAAAAATTACGTTAAATAAATAAAAATATTTAGCAATAAATAAATAGCATAATATAAATTTCTTACAATATTGTCATGTTGATTATTTTATTTAATACTTGATGTTTTGCCAAGCAATTAGCTTTTCAAAATGAATTAACAAACAATATAAATATAAAATGGTCAGTCAAGTGTCTACCATACCTGCTTTTTGCATAGATGAATTGATGGTTCATTTAATGTATTATTTTGCGTCCCGATTTTCGATAGTTATTTTACTTACGAAACATTATAATATCGTTAGAAAACATTTCATTAAAACAACAGAAGAACATTTACCAATAAGGTATTTCGTAATGAATCGCGCTTAAGATTTGTGAAAACCAACAAACAGGTAAACTTATGTACTATCGACTCAAAAAAAAAAAGATGACAGGGAAAAATAAACCATAAGGAAACATAAAGAAAGATACATCTTCTTTAATCTACCAGCAATTGCCCGTGTGTAGATTCAAAGAATTATTTTGTTATTGAATTCTTCTACGGAAACTGTAAAGCAAAACACTTTATTTATGAAAACTAAATTATTACAAATCATCCTAACCCCGTGCTCCACCTAAAAAAGGTACTACACGAGGCTACCTATTCTAAGTACTATATGGGTTCCATAACAATTGAAATGATCCTACTCTAACTAAATAACTTCCCTATGATTTTTAATAACAAAAATATAATACAGTAGCCTCGCGACCATACGAATATTACTTTTGAAAAATGATAAAAAAATGTAAAATGTGATTAGTTCACATAATCGCGAGTCTACTGTAAATCAGTCAGCTATCAGTTATTATTAAATGCGCCCATGGAACGACTTTCGTTATCTCCAGCATTCGCAAGGACACTGATTATATATAATAATACTTATATAAATCAATGGCCACGGAGTAAGGGAAACCATGGAAAAACCTTACTCTGGGAGGATCTGGAAGAAGTCCCAGACCTTATTACTGATAGCCACAAATTATTATTATCCTTCTGAGTGCGAAGAAGCAGCCCCCACGTCTCCTCAAATTCCGACAGCCTTGCCGTTCTCACGTAGTGCTCCCTTTTCACGCATTCAGAAGTTGACAGGAAAGATGATGACCTAAAACAAACAAAACAACAGCAGTACCTATTCTAATACTCTAATAGTAACTTAATCCTAATTATTCTAACCAAGAGTAATTAAATAAATATTTATATTTTAAATATTTATAGTTTAACACCAATTCCGACCACTAAAGAGCATAATATTTCATTTATAAGCGTGCTACCCTACTATCTAAATATCATGCCGTAGCCTATCTAGTTCTTTAGCAACATTACTAAAAAATTCCCACCATTCGATCGACTCATTATCTCTAATATCTGTTTCGCGTCGCGGCCAATTTAACCCCCTAGCTAATGCCCTATCCTCCGTACGCGAACCGCCACTCATCAGTGAGTGACATTCAAATAAGACATGCCCCGCTGTATCTACCCCACCACACTCACAAAGCGAATCATTAACCCTACCAATTCTACATAAAAATGATTTAAAATTACCGTGACCTGTTATTAATTCTACGCCTGATACGATAAATTAAGCCTCATTTCCTAAAACGTGTAACGCTACCGATAAATTTCCTAGTCCACCTCCCATTTAAGGTATTATCCCACCTACTCTGCCAATCATTATCAAGTTTATCCCTAAACGCTTTTTTAACTACACTAGTCGAAATTAGCCCAAATCTAATAATCAAACTATCTCCCCTAGATACCGCCTCTTTCGCTAATTGATCCGCCCTCTCATTACCGATTGTACCTACATGAGCCCTAGTCCAAAAAAGTTTTATACCCCCCTCGCGCAACATATCCCAAGTATCTAACAACAAATCGGTCGGATTTTTAAATTCCCTAACGCCTCTAATACAGATAAGCTATCTGTTATAATTCTCACGTCCCGCATTAATTCCCATTCGCGCCTACTATAAACTACTGCCTGATTTATTGCAACTAATTCTGCCTGAAAATATTGCAATGATCCCTAATTTAACTGTTGATTATGTATTTCAATACCCCTATTATAAACAACAAAAGCCGCCCCTGTACCACCCTCACCCTTCGACCCATCCGCAAAAATTTCTAAACCCTCTCGAAAAGTGCCTATAAATTTATCATAACTAATACTTTTTAATTCCGCGGGATGAATTCGCCCCCCTATATCTACTCGCCTTTCTAAATCGCCCGGTTCTAATCTAATTCCCGTTGCCGTAATCAAAACCCTCAAACCTATTTTATTCGCATCCCTACGAAATTTAAGTTCCCTCAACGTAAATCTACTGGTAAAATACCCGAATAAAACACGCGCGTCTGCCGAAATAGATGAATACGCGTTCGCGGCCTAACTGTTAATAATCTTTGCGCCCGATTAATTTTTAGTTTCTTTAATTTATATCGCGTCTGCCCATATCGCCCCGCGTACAACATTGCCGGTTCAATAGCGCCCCTATAAATAGTACCGCCGCGTTACCGTTTAAACCCCACGTAACCCTAGCCGATGCCCTAATTTTATTGCTCATTTCCCTACCTTTCGCGGTAATATACAAAACACTGCGAATGTAAATCTAGTTGAAAATGTTTCGGCATCTTTGTCGGCTAACATCAAGGGGATTCCTTTCGGAACGATTGTCGGCATATATACCTTTCCTTTGTTGCCAGCCATTGCGCGTGTGTAGATTCCAAGAATTATTTTGTTGTGGAATTCTTCTACGGAAACTGTAAAGCAAAACATTGCAAATGTAAATCTAGCCGAAAATGTTTCGGCATCTTTGTCGGCTAACATCAAGAGGATTTCCTTTTTGAACGATTGTCGGCATATATATATGTATGTTTCCTTTGTTGCTTATTTTAGCCATCGATTACTCGCACGTGACCAGATGGCATAATTTGTGCAATACTTATTAAGTTTTATAAGTAGTTCTGGTAATATGGATGTATAAAATAATCTATCAGACATAAATGCCAAATGGCAATTTTTGTTGAAAAAGTCTAGAAAATATGAAAAATTTTATTTTTTATTAAAAATTATTTTAATAGTTATTAAAAAAAAATAGTTATTCTTTTTTAATGTTTTATTTCTATTGCTTTTTATGATGGCACAAATCGAATTTCATTTGTTGGAATTTTTGCATATAATGTAAATTGATGTTTTCAGTTTCAAACTTTAAAAATTAAGATGATTTGACTTAATAGTAAAATGAAAAATATGAATAAGACCATACATGAAATTGTTTTGGTAAACCTATTATTACAAAAAGTATCTAGTTATAATTTTATTTTCTTCTTCTAGGGATTTTTTTTTGGGAAAGTTCGTCCCTTCCATTGAATGAGAAACAAGCAAGCAAATAGTAAGTAATATATACCCTATTATAACCGAAATAAAACAATTTAAACTAACACTGTCTACAAAAATAAATTATTGTTTAAATATATTTATTATAAATACTAATATAACACATACAGGTAACTAAAGAGACGTAAAGTTAGTGATATTTGAAATATATGAAAAACAATACGAATAGTTGATTAAAATAAAATTTCGACGTAAACAAGAGAATTAGAAATCAGAATTATTATATAAAATCCTTTGGCGGCAACTACAAAGGTTTTAATTCTGGGCGGCATATTTGTCGCACACCGTAAAGGATATTATCTTTCGAGCGATAGTCCTATCCGTCGCAGAAATAGCTATGTTTCGGCTGAAACTGGCCATCTTCAGGCTCTTATAACGTCAATGTAAAAAAAACGGATTAATATGTTGTCATTGATTAAAATAAAAAATAAACTAGAGTGAAACTGAAAGAAGAAAGAAATTTCATCTAAATATAAAATTATCAAACAATGTATGAGTTTCAATTGTTAGAAGAATGGATTCCTCTATGTAGCTATTATAAATATTAATAAATCTGAACGGAAAGAACATTATTTGGGAAAAAAAGGTTTTTAAAGAGTATAAGACTCAAATATAAATGATGAAATAGGTCAAACATCAAATAGTCAAAGTAATTCATTTTCTTTGAAAATATTTCGATAAGATTTCGTAGGGCTCAATTCATGTAATGTACGTAATATTTTTTAAACTGAAAATAATTTAGACAAGTCAATGCTAATATACATACATACAAATATATTTCTATGACAATTTCTGTAGTGGCGTAGCTAAAAGTATGTGCATATTACATATTTTATTGTGAAATAATACAATGCAATACCATATCGGCCAGTGAACATTTATGAATAGAGACTAAACCTATGCATAAAAACTCGCTGTATTTGCCAAACATGTTGCAGAAAGATCGAAAACTACGCTCACCTTCCTTTACTCCTGCACGCGGTCTTTCCAAACAAACTACAGGAGGCAGTACTGATCTGGCACGCATTGATGAATGTAGGTCTGCGCTGCTATCAATTATTTCCACTTACCTGCGTCTTTTTGCTTATTTCTTTTTCGTTTTCTTTTTTTATAATTCAGGTTATTTCATTTTCTTTTTTTTCTTAGTTCTTTTATAAATTATTTCCGCTACATTCTTAATTTACATGTGAAGAAAAGGTGGAAAATGTATTGACAAGTAATTCTGCTTACCCAAGCATACAATTGTTTTTGCAAAAAAAAACTTTAGGTTATAGCTTATAAGCACGAGGGCTTTTTGTGCATTATTTAATGACCGGTTTTTTGTGATTTTAACATAACACGTAACATAAATATTTTTGTTTAACACAATTTATCCTTAAATGAGCCCTTGCGAGGATTTCTGTTGTCAAAGAAGGATAAGACGACAAAGTTTCAAAGCGAGGACGGGTGATAACCCTAATACATACATACATACTAGGGTTGCCAGCTTTTATATGTGTTCGGCGAGGACAAAGTCAGTGGGAGGGGATATCAGGTTAAAATTAGTCCTGGGCATAATGGAAGAATGATTTCGATAAGCCAAGGTCATTCACCATGCATGCTGAAGTATTGGGATCTTTTTTTAGGTCCAACATTTTTCGTTTTCATTTATTTATCATCATTTTTATTTATCCATACATGAGTTCTTGCGAGAATTTCTGTTGTCAAAGGAGGACAAGAGGACCAAGTATCAAAAATGAAGACAATCCTCCCAAAATGAGGACAGGTAGCATCCCTAATACATACATACCATAAGTTTTCTTTCAACCTTTAACAAACAATGTCAGCATTTTCTTATGTTCAGTTTAAAACAAAAATATACAAGTGAATGCCTTGCAGAATATGTAATACATTAAGAAATATTAGTATCCATTTATTCAGATTAGAACCCTTAGATGATCTATTTTGGATTTGAACGGCAAGAGGGTGGCAAGAGGTGAATGAAATTTGTTTAGACAAATGAATCAATTTATTTTCACAACACCTGGTAGCTTTAAATGTCACATCACTGGTGTTGCGAAAAAAAAATAATGTAATCGTTATCTCTTTCAGTCTGATGCCTACGATATACTTAACTTACTAATCATTAAAATTACAATTTTTTAAAAAATCAATCTTTTAAAATAGCTCTAATCCTTTTTCCTCTATCTGAATGAATGTATTCTAATATTCAGTAATACATTGACTTGCCCTTTTTAAAAAACTGAACATCGAAAAATGTTAACATTGTTTCTGCAGAGTTAAGAAAAAAAAACTAGCGGTATAAATAGGAATTGATACTAAGGTTTATTTTAATTTATTGTGTTAAATGTAAAAATACAATTTTATCCCAACAGTTACATATATTAAAGATATCTTAAATAATCTTGATACTACCCATACCTAGCTTTTACTAGTGCAAAAAACTGAGTAAGCCCAGCGGATTATCTAAAACAGAATCATCAAAATTCTCAAAAAACATATTAGTAAATCTCCGAGTTACCACTCCCATGGAGTCCAAGGAAATGTATATGAATTTAAACAGCTGCACAGCTAGTGGTCGTTTAGACCTTTCCATTAATAGAAGAAGAGTTTTTTGGGCGGTTAGATCCAATTCATACCATTTGGAAACATACGTTGACAATATCATTCCATCACTCTAGAAGAACAGATATTACTTGTTAGAAGAAAACTGCTGCTTATTAGGTGATACAGAAGAAATTTTACATTTGCAATTAACAGCACAAGAAAATAAAGGAGCTATATAGTGGATTTACCTTAAATATAATTTCATTTCCAAGCCAATGATATGCTGCCATTTCTCCAAATGTTATACAAACATAGCCACATATCATTATGGTGTTCCAGGTATTGGAAGCAGTTGATTCCTTCTATAAAATAAAATTAAGAAATCTAACTAGAAGGCGAAAACAGGAATTAATGCGGGCTTTGGAAGAAGTGAACATACATACAAGAAATAGAATGAAAATATTAGAGCTAATAGGTACAGGATGTGGGATTCTCTTCCGATAATTAAAAAAAATGGGAGGAAAGGAAGGTCTAAAATGGTTTTTCAAATCATTACTGGAGATATTTTATACGAAGCTATGTCGTAATGAAGGCGATACGATTGATATTATGCAAGGTAGGGCAAGTTTTTTGTGCTATAAAAAATTTAATGTAGGAATTAGAAACCACATTTCTGTTTTAATAGTAAATAACACATGACGGTTGTTTTCAAGGCACAGAGCAAAAGTAACTGTAGATATGTTGTTTCTAATTTTAAAATCAGAAAACGGTAAACATTTGTTCCCAATACGGTAAAATAAAAAGGATAATTCAACGGTACTGGTTCTTGACAATAATTTCGTGAATTATTATAAAAATTATGAATAGTATTGCTTCATATTTCTAAAATTGACAATAACTCAAATCAGAAATCAAAATCTGTCAAATAATACAAGAATAAATAAAGAACTAAGTATACAGAGCACATTATAATTAAAATAGTTGATTTATATTTTCTCTAAAAAAATATACTATTATCCAGTCGCCATTAGCGACTGTCCTGATGCTCAAATCATCCTCTTTTCCTAGACTTCCAAATACTTGAGTTCTCAACACAGTACTAGTCATCACATTCAAACAAATTTTCTTTGTGTGTGTTCTTTTATTCTTTCTGTTACACTTCAGCCTTTTTCCGTTTCTTATGTCTTGTTGCTTTGTCTTGCCTAGATTAGATTAGATTGGGATTGGGGTGGCCTATGGACCTGTTTCACCGCGACCTTTTCAGATCTATTGTTATTCCTTTTTCCTAGAAGACTCTCTCTAATTTTGCACTTTTAATTAGGCTTGTCATCTTTGGGAGCGGTTTCTTTGTGTAGCTGTTAGCTGTGGGGTTCTCCACACCCATTACTGGAAACCTTGTCCTTGCCAAGCCTTCACATTGGCACAGCACATGAACTGGTGTTTCTTCCTCCTCTTGGCACAATCTGCAGGTTGCATCATTTACCAGGGCTATGTTCTACAGCAAGGGAAAAACGTTTCAGCGTAGCTTGGTAGTAATTGCATGCGTTCCACCAGAATCTTTGGAAACCGTCCTCTAATGACTATTGTATGGTCGTCAGCATGTCCCAGACAACGAAATCCTTTTCCAGATTAGATCGTCCACTAGGGTAACCCACAGCAAAGGATAAAACTACGCCATGCGGGTACCCCCTATCGCCTTTCTTACCTATCATCAGAGGTGATTATTTTTTATTTACCCAGTTCCCTTATCAGGCAAGAAGGATTGGGAGACAGTCACTCCAGTAAGAGTGGACTCCAATTGGTATACAGATAGCTATGAAATGGACTACGGCGTGGAATATACACAAAGAACCTATGAAAGCTTTTTCGATAAGCTTAAGCAAATACACAATTCATCATTGTGTCAGAGAAATAGAAAGATGGAGCGAGCTAGATAAAAGCATCGCTATCTTTTCTGATAATCAGTACTCAGTTAAAATGATTAGTGCCGTAACTGTGGACTTCAAATTGATTTGACATTGCGTAAGCGTCCTAAATCAGGTGGGCACCCAAAGGATATTAACCTTGGCCTGGGTTCTTAGCCATTCGGGCGTGAGAGGAAATGAGGCGGCGGACGAGCTGGCTAGTGGAGTTCGTCAAGGTCATTTGTTGGTGCTGGGCCTTCTTTTGGCGTTACCAAATCCCAAATTAAAAAATCCAATAAATGAATGGTTACGTAATCAGTCCAGAGAGTGGTGGCAAAAGCCACCGGGACAGGACAAGGTAACAGGGTTTCTAAAGGAACGGAGGTCTGAATTTACCAAAGATCTACTGAGTAAAGGTAGGAAGACTGATTGATAACTGTAGATTAAATAGGCTTATGTATAACATGTGCCAACATGACGCATTGGCGAGAACAAGGTTTCTAGTAATGGGCGTAAAGAACTTACACCTAGCCTAATGAAGGTAGTTACAGAGTGTCTTCTAGGAGAAAGGACATCACAATAGATCTGAATAGGTGGTAGTGAAACAGGTCCGTGGGCCATCCCAACCCTAATCTAATTTAATCCTTTATGAGATACACCTGAAGAAAAAAATATCCGAACCATGCGAATCTAACCGAGCAAAAGAGAAGATATTGTGTGTCTTCCATTACTAGAAACCGATATTTTTTCTCTTCCTCGCTCAGCCTGGAATGGTTTGAGTATTTTTTTCTTCAAGTCTTCTACGAATTTGCCTGATTACCCACTTTCATTCGGCTAAGTTAAGGCCACACTTGAGAAGTAAGGTCTTATTGCAAACATTAGAATCAGAAGGAAAGAATTATTGTAAAGAAAAGAAAAGTCAGTTAATGGATACTAATAGGTGAATGCATGCAAATTATGACGCTATCGTCATATTGGTCATATTTAAAGTTGTCAGGTGTTTTCACGTTTTAACGATATTTTAAAATGGGGTACGTGCACTCTCGTGCACAACACTGGTTCCATTATCTTAGTTTAACTTATTTTGCTAATACTCACCAGTATTGTTAATTGTAAGACGGTATTGCATATCATAAAACATCCACATGTGTATTGCATGAACAGGGGGAAAGAAAGAAGAATGCTAAGTTTATCTACAAACCTAAAAATATATCAGTACTTATATTTTGTTTTATAATAAATTGTAATATTCTATCTTGGTATAGATTATTATTAGAAAATGTTAAAACTGATGCTTCCCTACGCCTCTGTATTTATTTATTTAAATTACAGATTGATAAGTTACAAAAACACACTACAGAATAATTTGTGTAATCTATACTTTTTTTAAGTAAATAACTAGTGTTTAAATATACCCACCGAATAATTGTTCCATGTAGTATAACGCATTCTCGTAAAATTCGCCCTACTTCCTTATTTATGGTGTACTTTATATTACAAACTTCTTCTGCATCCTCTAAAACGTTTACCAATCTTTTCTCCAATATAGATAATTGCGAAATACATAAACTTAGAAGCGCCAGATATAAAATATCCAACCCGACTGTATTAAAGGCTAGATAGCACATGGCAAAGAGATGTGCAATCTGATATAGTAATTCGTACTTTCCAGTATCAAACGAAGCCGGTAGTATTGTACCAACATCCATCACCATCGGTAAAATACCTCCTGTCAGCAAATAACAGACTAACACTATTAGAAAGTACTTCAGTATTAAACTGCATATTCTGTGTATAGACTCTATATTTTCGTTTAACTTCTTGCTATGATTATTAAAAGGTGCAGATTCTAAGTCGGTCATTAGTGAGAACAAACAAGCCCTATTTAGTATTAAAGTGTAAGATTTCGCTGTGTAGTTTCCCATCGGAATTAGAAGACACATCATCTTGTTCAATAACTTCACATCGTTAGTTACTAAAGCATTTATGATATTTTGAATAATAATCCCGAACAAAGTTAAATCGAATATAAAATTTAACGCCAATTTTATTCCCTGAGACGCTGTAATTTTTCCACTTGGCCAAAATCCCGATGTTGACAGGATCCACACCGGTTTCTCTATGGTTTGTATGCAACGCACATTAGTCATGTTTACTACTAGAACACTGATACAAATAACGGATACTAAATAAAAATCCAATGATTTCATGGCGATTATTATATAGGTACATATAAATACACCACATTCATTTGGAGTAATCAATTTTCTAACTACCCTAATAAGTGATTAAATGTAATTTATAGAATGTGTATAACCATTTCTAAATGGAGTTTAAGTACGCATACAATTTGTATATACAGGCTGCTCAAAAATTGCAGTACAATAATGCTAATCTTCTTATTATTGGTAATATAAGTGTTTTTTGTTTAAGTGGCTTTGTTTTGTTTAAGATTTAAGATGCAACCGAGGAAGAAACGAGTTTTTGTGATATTTAAGAATTTACTTTTTTAACATTCTGTATAGTTGTTAGTGCTGGGAAAGATAATATAGTATAATAATACAAGCTATATAAAAGTTTTAATTATCTAAAGTAAATAATAAATAAGTTTTTTTTTATTCTAAAGAAACTTTATTCTAAAAAAACACGGTTGTCATACACAAAATCCTTGCAGGCGTACTTTGGCTTAAATAAAAACAAATAATATGTGCAATTCTGTGAAATTATCAAATGATAAATACCTCATATAGTATTGGTATAGTGTGAAAAATATAACAAAAATCTATTTAGTATTTTGGAAAATGAAAATTAAGGAAACATCAAAAAAAGCAAGTCAACACAGAAAAAAATCGTTTGGAAAATTTTGCAACAGCGTAGTGTGAAAAAATTGCTGCAATTTGTAACACAATTGCGTAAATTTTTATTACAATTTTTGTGCGTTAATTCACATTCGACTAAGAAAAAAGACAAAAATATTGTTGTAAAAAATTGTTTGAAAAAATTCAACAATGTTGTGTAGGGGCAGTCCTTGTATTTACACTCACGCTTAATAACACACCTTACACGATCAAGGTTAGCCCTAGAAAGATTAATATATATGATATTATTAATTTAAAACTAATTATTATGTGGTAATTGAAACTAAAAGTATAAAAATAGGAAAACTAACAAAATAATCCTACACATTAAAATTCATATTTTGTGTGAAATGCTATTTGTTTATTTTCAACTATTTTCATGAAATAAAATATTTAGTGAAAACATTTTAATTTCTAAATAAGGCATTTTACAGCTTATTACAACCCCGTATTACCTAATTAGGATTTATCCAAATACCATGTATGTCCTTACATTTACATACATAAAATAGGCTTGTATATAAACGGCAATACAAAATGAAAAATCTATAGACGCATTCTACTCTGCACATTTTTTAGCATTTATTATAAATCCGAACCGTTTTAAATTTTTAATGTTTGCGCCAAGTTTTGAAGCTATTTTACATCCGCCTTCCATTTCATTACCACGTCGACCGTTGACGTCGATAACGTCGGTAGTTCTTGCTTACGTGCTTACTAGTTACTGCAGTGAATCGAGAATTACCAAAAACATGTAAGTAGACACTTTGTTATTATTTTACAAGTCTTTTTGGATACGTATATATGTAATTCTTACCAGTATGGATGATTTCATTAAAGAAAAATTAACATTTTTCGGGTTATGGGACGAACTATTATTATTATATGAATATTTTTGTAGTAAATGATGTTATGCACATATATTACCTATAGAAAAGTCATTTTAAATGTATGAAATGCTTTTTAATGTATGTAATGTATGAAATCAAATTTTTATAAGGAGAAAATGTTGCCCGCATTTAGAACATGCAAGCAACTGCTCCCTAACGGTTTGAGAGCTGTTGACAATGTGTAAAACGTGTCAGGTATAGCCATTTTGTGTAGTGTTTCTAAACGTAAGTTGATTATAACATCACGTCATATTTGTCGGTGTGGACGATTATTCAAAAAAAAAAAAAAAACCGTTAAGAGTGGAAGTTATAAATCGCGATTATATTTGAGCTAAGAAAATTAGCGTTCAAGAAAGGTTTGTATTTATAATGTAGAGTTTTCCATCGTATTCGTGCTTCGAATGCGGCCATTATTTTTATCCTGTGTTGCTTGTCTACGTGACTATCTCGATGATGAGTGTGCGCATGTGAACATATTCGTACTGTGTGTACACTTGCGCACATTTTACTTGCTAAAATATATCTATATTATCTATACCTAGAAATTAGAATCTTAAAAACTGTCTCGTGTCTACTACAACGACATTTATTTGTAGAAGAGCAAATAGATGGAAGAGGTGTTTCTGCATCTAAATTACCAGGATTTAGAAAAATTAATTCCAACACTGGGTCTCCGCATAAAATTTAGTGTAGGTTCTCTAATAGTAAGGTAAGTCTGCCCATAAAACTAATTGTGTTTCTTATACAAGTAATAATTTTACTTATAATACGAAAAAAAGTTTCTTAATTTTTTTGTATACAATGTGTGGCAAAATTATGGAACAAGTACAATGAAATAATATTGAACATGAATATCAATTTATGACGACAGATATTTCGACGATTAATTTTTCACGATTGTTACTAATGACGTCAGCGACATTTTTTAAATGGTCACCTCGTAATTGCTAGTTAATTTAATCGTTTAAGTATAATAATAATAATAATAACAGTAATAATTAAACATGTTCATTCCTAATCTGATGTTAATTATTTGTGTCGTGTTAAATGTTGATTTATCTATTAAAACTAGCAGTTAAAAATTTGATGTCACCATCTAAATAAAGTCGGCGATGTCCTTACTCAAAGAAATTACTATTAAAAATTTAACGCAACATCGAAATTGGTTTGAAAGTTACTATTCTCAGTAAATTAACAAGTTCACAAAATTATAATAATTGTTTACTTTCATAGGAACAGGATCCTCTACGTCATCAGCTTTAAGTGAAAAAACGTTAAGTATCGATAAGAATCCGATTAAAGTGAAATCCAGAGGTCAGAATCGATGGCGTCCATCAGAAATAGAAATCAAGAATGGTTTTTATATATATATAATAATATATATAAGTGTGTAACATTAAGATTTCACGTAAGATGTTTCCTTGTAATTTTTGTAATTAACTTTTACCACTTGGCAAGGCATACATTTTTCATTTACGGCAACTTCACAATTACGAAAACAAGTCTTACAAATGCTCATTTTCGAATTGTTACGGAGAAGTTTCCAATATTAATTCCTTCTGAAAACATTAAAATTCACTCAAATTTTACATCATCAATTTGGTCACCACACCATCATCAACCCTATAGCACTGTTTCAATTAAGTCAACTTATTTTTTTTGTCATTAAACAGCAAATGAAGCACGATTTGCTGTAATCAGGCCACATAATTAACATCTTAAAAGAGCAAGTACATGAAAATATGGCAAATCATATAATACATATTTTAAAATAATAGTTTATTTCCACGAAATTTTGTATTTTGTGTCATTAATATATTGGAAAATATTATATGCAAAAACATCGATAACATAAAAGCTGTGTGGCTATTACTGAGTGAAATGTTGGGTAAGAACGTTTACAAAGAGTTTTAAGATCTCTTTGTAAACAGTTTTGACAAAATGAAAATTTTCATTCTGAATTCAAATGTCTCAATTTTTACGTAAATGTTAAACCAAGAAATTATGTTATTGGACAAGAAATGATTCAAAAGACTTGTAGCAATATTGTCACTTTAGAGCCAAGATGTTCAGAAGAAACGTGACGTTGTAATATGTTAAGAACTATAAGTTTTAATAGACATAAACATGTATTTGAGGGTAGAACAAGCTGACGAAATTCAGATAGTTTCCTATATACTCTATAATGACAACCAGCCTTGCTTTATGGTAAATGTCAACATAAATACTTTTATAGGTCGCAGATGTTTTTCTTTTTAAATTTTTGTGAATATGTTTTGTATGTGACATTTTAAATAAAGTCGGTTTAGAACAATGAGATTTTTTAATAAACGTTCCTTCAATATTATATAATAAACTACACTATATGTGTAATAAACTTACATTGCATGTGTAACATTTTACTTCTAATTGTAGTAATTTTTTAAAATTTTGGTTCTAAAAATTTACACAGATAGATGACCGTGCTCAAAAAAAATGTGTATACTATCAATAGAAATTGTGTAGTACAGTTACATAAAATTCAGTAAAGAAATCACACAATTTGTTTGATATAATCTGCTAAATTATTAACTACAATTTTGTGTGAATTTTTTAAATATATTGTCTTTGTCCCTATGCGTTACACAAATTGTTGTACAGATGTTTATAATTGTTTTAAATTTTCCCACATTTTTTTTTCTGTGAACCGTGTTTCAACAATCAAATTTACCAAGAAAATAATGACAAGGATAATATTGAGAAATTTGTGAAATGATAAAGTGTGTGTGAATTAAGATAAGGTGAGCCTATTTTTAAGTGAGGTTTGCTTATTACTTGTTCTAAAGGAATAGCATACTATGGTTTAGCAATATGCTAAATTTAACAAACGTTCATGAAACAGAAATTTAACATTTAACGTTATATTAAAATTTGGCGTCTGTGATAAAATTTAACAAGCGTTTACGAAACAGAGCATTGAAAATTTCATGCAAAAAAATTACATTGTCTTTCTAATTCCTCTAAAAGGAGTGTTCTTTGCTGGATATTAAATAACTATCAAGCATGACACAGGATAAAAATATTTTCGAGTAGTTAACTTCTTCTCTATATTTACATAAATTTTATAAAATAACTGCAAATTTTTTTTTATAAAAGTGGGAATGAGAGATTGGGGAATTAAATACAAAAAAAAAAAACAAGATGTTGTAAGAAAAACAAGCGTCACTTGCGTTGAAAGTAATAAAGAAATTATTGTATATTTTATTATGTTTATTTATTTACAAAAAGACTAGTTATAGTATGTATGATAATGGTGAGTTAAAAAGTGCGTAAACTAAGTTTGTGTGTTGCATGAGTTACACAATGTAGTAATGATAGAGTAAAGTAAAGTAAAGTTTATTCCCAAAAGATCAATACATGCAGATATAGGGGAAGTCGCAAACAAAAGACAGTTCATAAAAAAAAAACTTCATTATGACTAAAAAAGTAAAAAACTAACTTAATTAAGTAAATCTAAAATTTAAAAATTCCTGAAGGCATAGAAACTATTCCATACCAAAAATTTGCGAACATGTCGTTTATAACGTATTCCGGAAAGATTTTTTTAAATCTTTAGGAATTTTATTGACAATTTTAATTGCAAGAAACTGTGGGGACAGCTGAGGTAATGTTAATCTAGATTTAGGGATAGCCAAATCATCTTTGTATTTGATACTATGGTCATTTTTGTCTTTGTTAACTTGAAACTTATTGCTATTATCATACGCGTAGAGAGCTAATTCGAGAATAAAGATTGAAGGCAAAGTTAGTAAATTATGAGAAATAAAGAAGTCACGAAATTGTTGTTAACATTATTAGCTGCTTAAGATATCGTTTTCCAGAAGAAAATTTATCAACTATAAGATCGGAAGCTGCGCCAATATGTGGCGAAGAAGAATGCCCGTTTTCGAGTAGCCGACGTGAAAGAATTGTGCGACACTTTCCCATGACAGATTGGGAGAAGCGTTGTGCTCACGCGAAAAAGTGTGAGGAAAAATTCCTTACGCGTGAGGGAAATATCGATGTCAGTCGTTGATGAACTCATTATTAACTTAGGGGATGATAGTGATGAATTTTCTTCTGACTCCGAATAGATAAACAATATTTAGGTACTTATTTTTATTTTATATATTAATTTAATTTAATTCTATAAACATAAGTGTACAATTAACACCTTAAACACTTTTTAATGTGCCGTGAAATTATCCATAATTCGAAAAGTAAATTCAACTTAAATCTGTAAACAAAATCTAAAAACCTACAGAAATAAGTTTTTAACAATAACATATGACAAAGGAAACAATTTCCAACTTTTAAACTTGTCAGAATTTTTCTATCAGTCCTAAGCCTGAATAAAGTGTGAAGGGAAGTTGATACTAGCAATACCAAGAAATTGAAAGATTGTCACATACTTTTGTACTATACTGTAAAGCGGCAATCGTAAACACTCCAGTATAATGTGCGCAGAATGACTTAGTACTGTCACGAGATATTTATTGGATTGTAGTTCTATATTTATAATTCCAATACAATATATAATAAATATTTTGCTTCTTAACCTTCTTTCATTTTACATGTTATTTATTATACAGTGAGGTCGTAAATTGTGGCCTTCCTTCATAACTTTTGAAAGAAATAAGATAGAGCAATGAAACAAAAACGAGGTGAAATTAGAGACAATTTTTTATATATTGCCGAAAACATTACAAATTGTCTCTAATTTCACCTGGTTTTCTTTCATTGCTCTATCTCGTTCCTTTCAAAAGTTATGAGTAAGCCAGAAAATATTTGTAAGCAAATCTCATTCCTTAATCTCTGATATTGCATTCTGTAACTATTTCAACTGCAACGTAAAAAAATTCGCGAGACTTTCTTGGCTTTTTTAATTTTTAAATCTTTCCGTTGATAATTAAGAGAATAATACAAAATAAGAAATGTTATTGCTCAATTATTATGTTATAGTTTGACAAGGAATTTTAAAAACAAGTAAAAGCCATAATTTCCAAAAAAAATTGATCTAGACAGCACTAAAAAAAAGGGCTTCTACTTTGATGTTTTGTTACAAGGCTTACAAGGTAAGGCTGATTCACAGTGTGATAAAAGTCGAGTGATAATGAAAATATGCGTTAGTTATACATTGTCGCCTGTTCAAATGCTAAACGATCGCCATCGAACATTTAAAAACAGACGGAAATCTTTTTATTAAAAATTAAGTAGTATAATTTCTAACTTTTGAATTAGGTCTCCCTGCGCTATATTTTGTTGGTTAGATAGTAGTTTATGACGTAACACTTTCGCGCAGCTTAACATCCATGGAGTACTCTAATTCGTTCTTTCTAGAGATACACCTCAAAATGAATAGTTTCGTTTATTTATAGTTTCCCAGTGTAATGAAATAAAACATTTACAATATTCATGGAGTAAATATATTTTATAATTTTCTGACAGTACAATATTTATATATTACGTTAGTTATATGTATACAACTACATGAACTACATAGTAAAAAAAGTTTGCAATTCCTGTTCAAAATTCCAGTAAAGTATAAGGTAAAATTAACAAAAAATAGCCCGTATTAAATTTCCTAATTTTTGGTAACTTCACCCTGTACATTATTGCAATTTTCAACAGAAACTCCAAACATTTTTACTGTGTATAGTTTGTGTATAGACGACCACAGCTTAGTCTAATATTTGAAAGTAGGTAGCGTAATGTGAATGGCTTAATCGCATTCATTGCAACTACTTTTACCAACGTTGTAAGTCAATCACGTTACCCCTTTACTTTCTATTATTTAACGTAGCATTTGTTCCTTGTATGGTCATTAACAGCTTACTAAGGCTGGATAATTGCAAGCGATGATTGATGGGTCGAAGTACAAGCCGTTTGGACATACGTATTTATGTGCAGTGTATCCACTGCCCCCTTGAATGCACTGATAAAAGACGCTGCAGTCTGTCTTGTCTCTAACGTATCCAGGTGCAGTGCAAATACTCGGTGCCACCAGATGGCGCTGCTGTTGTAGTCGTTGTGGTGCTTGTAGAAGTCGTGGGCGAGGGCGCTGCTGTGGTGGGATTTGAACCGCCAGAACTCTGTTAAGAAATCGTACAATAATATTTACATCTTTCTTTTTTAAGTAGATTTAGTGGAACATTGGCTGGGTGATAATAAAACAGTAAAATGGTTTCTTAAATCTTGTTTTATTATCATCCAGCCGATATTCCACTAAATCTATTTAAAAAGAATCACAACTTTACGACGGCTACGAAAAATATTAAGCAAGAATTAATAGTATTTACCACGACCTACTTGATGATTGCTTTATACGGCCTGTCTAGTCATAAGTTGCACGTGTTCACCGTTGACGCCACTTACGGACTTTTTTTTGGGAAAATTGCTTACTCTTCGGTTGTAGTATTGTGAGAGCAAAATGTCAATTCTATTTAAATTAATGTCATATTGATAAGTACTATAGTTAAAATTTCTCAAAATTATCCTAAATAAGCTATTAAGGTTTTTAAAGTTGTATTTTACATCTTAGTAGTTATTTCCATTTCCATTACTATCATTTTGAGGTGTCAAGACAGCAGTTCTCATATTCTCAAACGTCATGCAGATATCGCTAATTACCGGAATCTGATGCAACATTCAATCCAATGTAATTTGAATGATTCTACAGGCAGTATTAAGCAAACTGTCTAAGTTATCAAGCAGCTCGCGGTATTTACAATATGACGATCAAAGTGGAAAATTACTCACCGATCCTAACGTTGTACGGATAGCATTTAGGATGGGATTTACTATGCCACATGCTCCTCTAAAATCGTCAGTTTCAACGGACCAGATCATAACGCCACCTAAATTCCTAGCTTTGGCGTATTGGGACTGCAAGAAATACATTATTATAGCAGGTATAGAAAGGCTATAGTTGGATAACTTAGTAAAATCGGCCCTTGCATAATTTGGCTTTTTTCTTTCTGAAGTAGCTTTATATACAGGGCTTTCATTTCAAAACTAACCACCAATGATTTCTGCCAAATGATAGGTGAAGCATTTGACATTTCTTTTACGAATCTTTATTGCCATTTGCACCAAAATAAAGTAACCTAGACAACGAAGCAATAAAATAAAGTCAGTATGACATCATCGTCTACAGACAGAAACATTTTAGTAACTTACTCTTTTTGAAAGACATTCTATCCATAACAAATAATGAGATATTTAACAGAAAGTCATCGTATAGAAATTTTAATGATGATCGGTTACGGAGATAAATGTAGTAGTGAAGTGGAAGTTGCTAATATCTTTAATCAGAAGTATTCTGAATCGCCCAATATTTGCGCAATATTTCGTTTCCAAAATTCACACTTTACAGAACTTGGACGTGTTCGCTCGATAAAAAGAAAACTCCATTTTGTGGAGGACAATGTGAACGTAGACATTTGGACAAGTGTTGGCGAGAATCCAACATCAAGCTAACTCGAAATAACTCGGGAACGTTACATTAAGAATTCATTAATAAATTGATGTAACCCTTGATTCTATCCTGGGACCTTTCCTAATAAACGTATAGATCGAAGAGGTGCAATTGTGTGGCCAAGTAGATCACCAGATCTTTCACCTTTGGATTTTTGATGGGAAATCTCAAAAATAAAGTATATGCAAAGCCAGACAATATTGATGACTTCAAACAAAAATACAAACAGAAATAAGGAATGTAAGGCCGTAAGTGTTATAGATCGTTGAAATTGGTTCATTAAAGAGATTCCAAAAAATAAAAAATAAATACAGAATGTTACATTTAAAAAAACATCATATACTTGCATTTTGGCTTTTATTGACATGAATCACCCTGTATATTTTAAATTTCATTTAGAAGGCGTATCTTTAACATTAAAAATTTATCTGTTCAAGCATTTTTTTAACTGGACATTAGAATTTTTCGAACTTCTAGTAGGAATTTGACTTTGAAACTTGCAGAGTAGTCATGGCCGACTATGATCTATTCAAAAAAATATTTTCAGTCATATAACACTCTTGCTATACAGGGCGACGATATCAACTTTCTTATTTTAAACGAATGGTTCAATTTTTAGGGTCCAGTGTATTGCTCGCATTTTTTCTGATAAGTTTGTATTAATGTTTCCTATCCCTAGACCTTATCTTTTTTGAGATATTTGCAATTTTGTCAAAATTTTGACGTTTGAACTTTTTCCAATAAAATTAAATATCTCATAGGCTATTAGAGAGTAAGATACTCTACTGATGTGTATGCAAGTACATGGTCAAGGGTATTGACTGCGACAGCAGAAACTACAATATTCTATACAGGGTGGTCAGAAACTCAAGCCCAAAACAAAGTTATTAAATTATATTATATTAAAGTAAACGCATTGTAAATTTATCCGTATTCATGTGTTTTTGTTTTGCTTTATTTGTAGTGCTTTACTTTCAAATAAATTACAAGAAAGTTAAATGTCAAACAATGTAAACAATGCGTTCACTTGTTAATATGTAATAACACTCATAGCTTGTTAGTATCTAATAATTATTGTCTATGTCTAAGTGAATTTTACTATTAATAAGGAAACAATAAATACTTCAAGTATTACTTCAAATGACTATAAAAAAAGATGTCGCATCATTTAAAAAAATACTATACAGAGTGTTCCGAATGACTTGCTTTACAACTTAGTAACTTTAATAATAATATTAAGTACAGTCAGATTTACAGTCTTCTGCTCACCTTAACGATAATGGATCTTTCATTATCATATCCTATCCATACGTTTCCGCACACTGCGTACGGCACTTGTTGGTTAGCGTCCCAGTATTCCGTACATCCGCCAGCTTTAAGTTTCTCGCAAATCTACAAAGAAAGAAGATGATATTTTGAATTAAAGATAAAGAAACGCTTATAGAGTAGTGTAATTTTAATCGAACATATACTAACTTCATTATATCCAAGGAAACCAACTTCTCCCGTACATGGACCAGGAGGTCCTCCGCAATAGCTGGAGCACCCACTCCAGTATTACTGGTGGATTGTAATACAAATGTGCGACCGTAAGTTCCAACGCCTAGAATCAGCTTCTGCGGATCAGCGCCTCTGTTTATCCAGTGTGTGATGCAAGCATCCTACAAGTGCAGACATGAAGTAAATTGTTCAATAATAATATTGTAGATACACTTACCACAGTAAGTGATCTTGCGGCTTCGGTTACGTCAACTACAGATGGGTACAAAGGCGCATTTTGGCCTGTAACCGATTCCCACGCGCCATGTAAATCGTAGGTCATTACATTAATAAAGTCTAAATATCTGAAAAAAGAGAAATTTTGATTTTTGATTCAAGGACTTCTACTCAACTTACTTTGATAGTGCTGGTATATCGTAAGAAGGTTCAGCTAACCCTGCAGAAGCTCCCACAGCAGCAGTTAGTAAGAAACCATGTTTATCTAAAGCAGCTCTAAACTCAGCTAATAGTTTCGCAAAATTAGCCTACATCGAGAAAAAATAATCATAAATTAGATTGATAGATATAAATGTTTCTTTGAAAGAAAAAATATCTACTTTATCTGAGGCAGCACCACCGCGTTGGGCCGGATATTCCCAATCAAGGTCAAAACCGTCGAATCCATATTTGATTAAGAAATTAATGGATTCCTGTATGAATTTCGCTCTAAGTGTAGGCTGCTAACTACGACGGAGAATTTTTCTGACCCTTCATTCCATCCACCAATAGCAATTAAAGATTTCAGATTAGGATTTCTACTTCTCAAGCCGGTGAATCGTTTTAAGGCACCTGAACAGGTAAAAATCAATACACGTCAGTAATAGTTCTTACAACTGTTTACCTAAATCTTCTTCTAGCCAAGAATCCATTATACGGATTGTGCCATCGACATTAATTCCGATGAAACCATAAATTATGTGCGTGCATGAAGATGCATCGATGTCTTCAACCGTGAATTTGCAGGTTCCTTGTCTATAGTATGCCCAACTGCCAAGATAACATACGATTTTATCTGGAAGAGTAAAACAAATTATAGGTATGTAGTTGTGCGATCATATACTTAAGAGTTGATTTGTTAAAGTTTTTATAATGATCATTCATAAAATGCATTTTTAAAACCAACTTGAGACTCATTGAATGCAATTTATCTTTTGTTGTATGCTTAGGAGAAAACTCCTAAAGTGATTCTAACCAGTTTAAAAATACAGGGTTTCCTATTTCTAATAAACCACTTATTACAAGTGACGGGCGAATTTGAATCTTTTCTTAATAATTCAAATTCTGTTAGTAAACGATTCAAGATTCACTTTGGAGTTATCGATTCTCGATAAGGGAACCTAATTATTAAGCGAAATACAGTCGTTGCAATGTATACCTGTGGTATGGTATGTAACACACCTGTGCTACATATACAGGGTGTTTCACCAGCAGGGATTTCTCTATAATTCTTAAGCGGTGAGAGATAGGAAAAAAAGTTTTTATAAACCGTTGTAGGATTATGATTTTCTATAGTGTAAAATTATATAGATTTGTACAGGGTGTTTGGTAACCTCGACACAGCCTGCAACTTTCTTTTTTTAATACAATATTATACCTTAGGTATTATAATAATAAATATGGGCATAAAAGGTGATCCAGAAAAAAATGTAAACTTTTTACGTTCCATATTTGAGTATAATTATTCTAATTCCGAATAATTTCCTTTTTTGAAAACAAAGGACGCTTTCTATTTAAAGTTCTTTAATTTTAAATGCCTTTTCTGTATATGGTACAAGAAAAATTGCTTTCAATAGATCTGAAGTTGACTTTAAGTAATGCTCAAACTTTCTACATCAGTTTGCAATTTTAAAAATTAAAAAAAAATCGTATGGAATCTCTATTTTGATACCCGCTGTATAATGGAACTCCGATATTGTCGTCATGCCTCCTCAAATGAAGTAAAATTTTTAAGTATCGCTTGAAATAACCAATTAGTGTTTGTCTAGGGTTGTACCATATTTATTGTTCCCAATTCAGCACACATTAAAATAAAAGTCAGCAATAATGTAGTGCATTCCTATCGAACAGCAAATAAATCATTTTAATATGGCGATAGCCGTTTGTGCAAAAAATTCGTATGATAGCCATCAATAATATAAATATAATATATTCTTTTTTTATGATTAAAAAAAAAATTGTATACTTACCGGTAGCAGCAAATGCCGTAGTGGCAACGATCGCCAGTAATATAACGCTTTTCCACATAGTTTTAACACCTCCAAAACTATCGCTTCATTAAAGTATTGCGGCACTAGAGGAGGCTTATAGAAGGACCATGTTTTATACGATACTGTTCCTTATCTGGGTATTTGTTTTACGTCTAAATATCACGCATATTTTAATCCTATGCTTAAGTTGAACAACTACATGCGAATGGTTTTTTGGACAATAAGTCCCTTGTAAACAAAAAAAGCGTATTTAGTTATTGTAATCTTATTTACCTACGTGTGTGGCGCATATCATCAAGCCAGGCATTAAAACAATTACGTATAGTATCGTTGTAAATTTATTGTGATCAAATATGAATAAAGTGTTTCATTCATGGCATGATAAAGCTATATTCATCCAAACAAATGTAGCCAAATCTATTAAATATGTTTCAAAGGCAGGATAGTTATATACGGTGCTGGCAATTTTTCTTTTTGTCGGATTTTATATGTATAAGGCGGTTTTACTAGAGAAGTCCTTTGTTAAAGATTTTATGTAAAGCTTTCACTTCAACTTTATTTTTTAAAGCATAATTTACGATCAATAGGCTCAATATTTTACGAAAGTTTATAGAATATACAAGCTACCATCAATCGACTGGTAATCAGCTGATTTCACAGTGGGTGGATTCGATAATTTATTTATTTAGTTATCTACATTGGAATGCGGTTAGATGTTATTTACTGTGCAAGAAAGGATTTTCAGATACAAGCCGCAAGCGAACATCTGATGAGTTTAAGCGCTGTAAATGACCCCATAATGGTCGCCAGATGTGAATTAGTACCACTATGTTTTCACAGTCATTCAGCTCAGCTATAAGTCTATGTTAAAGTGAATCATGATTTTTCGTCAATAATAATTAAAACAACAATAAAAACATAAATGCGTCGCTTGTACATGTATCCATACAAAGTATCAGTTGTTATCAAATCTTACCTACAGATCACGCTAGTAGGATAAATTATTGCAATTTCTTTCAAGAAAATTTAAATAATAACGAAATTCTTGATCTATATAAGTTCTTTTACTGATGAAACATGTTTTCATTTAAGCCGGTTGGTAAATAAACAAAATTATAGAACCTGGTCCATAAATAATCCAAACAATCACATTGAAGTTCCTTCGGATCCCGTTAAAGTTGGAATATGGTTATCTGTATCTTGTCGTAGAATAGTAGGACCAATATTTTTTCATAACAACATTAATAGCCAACGATACCGAGAACAGTTATTAATACTTTAAAAATTTTAAATCAATTTTAAATCAAAAAAAAAACATTTAAAATCAATTGCAACAGGACGACTTCAATAGGGGTTTCTTCCAGCAAGATGGAGCTACTGCACATACAACTCGTGAAAATTTAGCGCTGTTAAACAATAATTTCCTAATAGAGTTATAAGCAGAGGTGTTTGGCCAGCACGATCACCAGACCTTACTTCATTAGATTTTTCTATTTTCGGATTGCTAAAAAATGATGCTATAAAAGACAAGAATTAATGACTTAAATGACGTGATGAATACAATTATAGATAAATGTAATGAAATAACACAAAATGTATTGCAGAATATTTTTGACAACATGAAACGCCGGATTGCATTATGCATTCAACAGAATGGTGACAATTTTGAACACTTGTTGGAAATTATAACTAAATAAAAATTCTACAAATAAGTTATTTACTTTAGTTGCTTCATTAACATGCCATTTTTAAAGTTATCTTATAAATTAATAATTCAATTGTATTTATTATTAATTTCATCACACATCGCTCAAGGATAAAGTTTGACAGTGACAGGTGGATAACCTACATACTATTTAATCTATACCCCTATTTCAAGAAAGCGGAATATCATAATTTATAGGAGAAATTCATGAACATCTAGATGTAATTCATATTGCAACAGTCGATACAACCAGCGAACAAATAAGACAAGAAGCGTCACTTTGACGTTTTGTTGCCGGAAATATGACTTTTAGCGCTACTTCATTATTTTAGCACCAGATGCCTTAGTTGTCTTCCTGTTCTTTTATACCAATCATAAAGAGCGTGTGTCAGAGAGGGAAGTACAATATTACCTCCAAATGACCGCTATTTATCATCTGTTTATTTGCTACGTTAAACGTATTGCTGTGGACTCCGTGACCCATACAACTCATTTATCACTGAGATGTATTTTAAGTTGCATATTATGGTTGTTGTGATTTTTTGTCAGTACAGCTGATTTTCAATTTACCGAGAATATTAAAAATTTTGTTTTGTTTTGAATTAGTTTAATAATTTATTGTATGATTTTATTTATATACTGTTAAGATTTTTAATTAATCCAGCCATTCAAATGTCTATTGTTCCCTTGTGCTGTTTTAATGCGTATTCTATTTAATATTGTCGTTGTAATGTTCTACGTCTGCGTTGTACGAATTTTGAGAGAGGGATTTTTGTAAGAAAAACAATTGTAAGATTTTGTTAAGGACTTGCAGGCATCAAGGAATTTTTACTGTAATAATTGTTAATGTATTGAAGTGTACACTTTGTAGATATAAGATCAATTACAATTTTTTGTTTAGGAAGATTTATTTTAGTTTTTCTTTCATTTATATTTTGTTAGAGTTAATTTTTCTGTTAATTTATTTTGCTGTATCATAATTTGTTTTTCTATCACCTCGTTTGGGTAAGTAGTAGCATTTGTCCACGCTTAGATTATTTTAAATTTGTGAAACCACGTGGATAAAAATTCAAAGGTTGTATATATTGAATAATCTTCCTGAACAAATAAAACCTCTCTTTTTTGTTTTGCATAGGAAATAGCATTGTCCTATTTTAAATTAGAGTCTAGTGCAGTTTTTATTTCAGGCCAGAATCTTCAGTTCATAGTTTTTTTCTGCACAATTGTATTTTAGTCCGTTTTGTTGAAATAAATTTGTTATTTAATAACTTCACTGGGTTAAAAATTCTGTTCTTTTACATTAAACCTTTACAATTTTTCGTGTAATTAAGAAAGTCTGATTTTATTTACTCACAATTTACTTTTCATGGTTAGATTAAAGTTTTAATTTGCGAGGGTAACTCTGGGATTAATAGTTTTCTTGTTTTATTTAAAATATTTTCAGTTGAGCTAGTTAATATTTTATTTTCTTTTTCATTTTAAATTCATTTTGCATTTTCTATTTAACTTAATACACAGCAGTATGTAAGTGCATCTTTCACAGAATTTGGTTAGGAAGAAAGACAATCAGTATTATTATTAAATAATAATGTAGCAATGACAAAAACACTCCAAACTGTAGCACTGGTGCCAACACTGCAGTTTGTGATGAGGGGTCTAGAAGAAGTTTGCAGTAATATAGCAAGAAACAGGCAAAATAACAATAAGTTGAATTAAAACTAGGTAGAGCTATTCTAAAGATAATATTTGATTTAATAATAAAAACACAGTAGAATTACTTCAAGAACAATGTTTAATTATTTTCGACTAACCCCAACGACAGTCGAAATCAACGTCAGAATAATGAGGGCAGTGGCGCCCTCTCTACAAATTGACAATTTAAATTTGTAGTCGTAAATGACAAGCATTGACAAATCTGCCAATTAAACATATGGACACCAAAATAATGGCGTCCAGAAAACGGTAATGGCAGTGAGTGACGCCATTGATACTATCTATACTGTGGCTAAGTAGGCTCTGAGCGTAAGCGTATAATAGTGTCTAGTGTCAAACAATTACATTGTGTATAATGTGTATAGTACAACTATTTTTCTAGAACTTATCATTAAATCCTTAATCCATATTTGCCCATGAGTAAGTTAAAAAGGGACTCATAGAAGCGATTAGTTTATACAACCACTTATTTACACAAACTCAGGCAGAGTTTATAAGATATTTAGTGCCGGATAAATTTGTTACTAAGTGAACGCGATTCTATTAATACTTTTTGAGTTCTATTGTCAAAAGTGCTTTTCAAATTTAAAATTCGGTATCTATACTTTAGTGTAATTGTTTTTTTTTAATAGTATATCACAGTCTATTTTTTTATCTGTTTATTTTATTTATCTATTGTTATAAGAAGAGAGACATTTTTAAATCATTAGGCTTTCGACAAAGTGTCAAGATGATAAATGGTGTACCAGGATAAGCTACTAAGTGCCCCGACGGCATCCAAAACCCATACAAACGTTGCACTTTATGAAGGTAGGGTAAAGGCTTTCAGCTTCCTACAATTGCTAGGGAGCCCCAAAGTACTTTATTTTTCTATTTCCGCCTCTGTTTAACCAATTTGATCTGGAATTTTATAAAAAATAATTCTTTTGATTAGTGTTCATACTAGAAAAGAAACGATGACTCTGTGATAATTTGAACTAGTTAAATAAAAGTAAGATTCTTTTGCGACTCCCAGAAAGAGGGTCATTCCTTGTTACACACCTACCAAAGTTCCGTCGGATACATGTACATAACCTAAATATTGTGTTAACATTTAGTCCAAATTAGTGTGGAGGTAACAGGTTGAAAAGAAATAGAATCAAGAGCATGTGTTATTTTTACCATAAATAAGCTATAATCAAATGCGCTTTGCCTAGATAACATGCTTGCCAAAAACAATGTAAGAAATAACTGATTACACAGTCGGCCTTATTCTGTTTGCTAGCAGTACCAAACCTGTTTGTTATTTGAAGAAGTTCTGACTATTTCTTACAATGGTTACGTAAGACAAAAGGGCTATGTAAAATTATTATCAAAAACAAAAGTTTACAAGACCTGTCTCGAACAATGGAAAGTGCAGTAGCAGCTAATGATGTTTTATGTATGTATAATAAATATGCAGCATAAGCGGCAATAGCTACATAAAAGATCATTACCCGGAAAAAATCATTTTGAAAACGTTAAAGTCAATACTTACCTGGCAACCACCCTGTCATCTGGTGGTAAAAATGATTTGCGGACATCTTGAGCTTATCTTAACCAATCCATACAAAAGAGATGCTTGCAAAGATTAATAGGGAAGCATTATAGTATATTTCAAACCAAGGAAGGAAAGTGCTCTATTGCAGGCCGCGGGCAAATTTGTAATTGCCCAAGGCTTGCAATAGCACTTTTCTCACGTGGTTTGAATACAATTTTTTCCCCAGCCAGTCCAATTTTAACTAAATGTCTAAAAATAATAAAGACATATATGTGAGTGACATGATAGATAGTAGGCTTAGCCTGTCAAATATTTTTTTAGAACTGTCAAATTAGCATCGTTTTAAAAGTGTTTAATAATAGTTTAATTGAAATTTAATACCTAATAATTTAACAATTATCTCATAAATGAGCTCAGACTGGGTCGAATGTACTAACGTCATCAATCAATAATGTCACATATTATAAGATGTACAGTTTCATCATGTCAATGTCACTTACTTTCGGCCCTAGGGAGGAAAAGCGAACTTTCTCCCTAGAGAGGAGGAATAGTACAACTTTCCTTCCTCAAACTGGGCAAAAAAGTAATTTACGAGACTGTAAGGCCTATAACTCGCCCAAATTAAAAATAAAAGTTTTATTTTTAGTTTGAGGATGTATTTTATTATTTTCTGCTCAAAATCTTATATTGCTTCCGGTTACATATAAATTTACTGACAGTTCAATTAACAAAAAATATAATTGAATATTTTGAAAGTTGTAGATCTTGAAATAATACATATAGCAATAGTGGACGGACAACTTTGTACACGATGCAAGTTGCTATGTTATTAGAGTTATTTTTTCTTTTAAAATATCATCGTACTCACTAAATTGGTTTCATTTTCCGCAAATATTTAAAGGCGCAACAAACTCTACATATTATATAAAATTTATGGAAAAGTTTATGTTCGGAAAAGAGAGGCACAATATTCTTGTAAATACCTAATTAACATTTCTAGTATTTAAGGGTAATCATTTTATATTAACATTTGAAGCCCTCGTCCGGTTTAACACTTTTTACCGGTGTTCTTCGAATACCGAGGGACTGACGTCCACAGCGTACTTTCCCGTGACGTATGTTTACTACCCTTAGTTTGTTTGTTACCCCCCGTTTTCGGGAGAGTTTCCAGCCGTTGGAAAGGCAGAAACTGCCCGAAGGAAGGGTAGTTGCAGATATGTAGTCACGAGTCACAAACAGAATAGTTATATCCACGCAGCTCAATTCCACTATCACAACGAGCATCAACTTCCGTGTAAAACCAATGACCTTTACTTGTTTTCATTTGTTTAATTTGAACAAATATAGTAGTGAGTAAGAACCACGACGTGTTTTTATTTACATCGAAAAGGTGCAAAACACCAACGCACATAATCACAAAACAGTTTATTTAACTCCTCTATCACATTAAATATTAGAACGGGGTTCGTAACGAGCGGTAGTTATGAGAAGAAAACTATTAAACTACTGTATAAACAACTAGTGCTTCATTTGTTACAAATTACCAAATTAGTGAAAAACAAAAAAGTATTGATACTGTCTGCCCTTCGAAAATTTCCGATCTGGGTCCATGGTAGGAATAGCTATACTTATACCTTAATTGGGAAATATTTATCGAATCAACTTTAAAACCACAATTAAATCAATGTAATTCTATTTCTAAAATATTGTATACAATGTATTTAACAATAAAACATGCAGTTCCGATATCGTAATACTTTGTGTATAGGTACAAAGAGCCTAATAACAAGTTACTAGGTAAGGGTAGTTACAAGCTGTGATAGAAGGATCGAAGTGTAACCCAGTTGGACATATAAATCTGTATTCGATAAAGCCGCCAGCATTCGCAACGCATTGATAAAAGACACTACAATCGTTAGGATCCCGAACATAGCCGGTAGTAGTGCAAATAGCTCGGCCATCTACTGGTGGACTTTGGGTTGTGCTAGTTGTAGTACTGCTAGAACCACCTCCTGGGTTTTCGGGCACTTCTGGTGTTTCGGGCTCTTCTGGTAACTCGGGTAAATCCGGCAATTCACCTTCAGGCTGCAAATTATGTTATTAAATTGAGGGTCATCTGGATTACAGAACGTTGAAATATTACCAATTCCAGTGTATTTCTAATAGTTTTGAGAAGGACGTTCACTTCTCCGCACGCTCCATTAAAGTCGTCCGTTTCTACAGACCACACCATAACACCACCTAATCTTTGATTTCTTGCATATTGAGCCTGAAGATGTGCATTCATGAAGATAAATTATTTCTTTTTCTTTTCTATTTTAAATTATAACCTTCAAAGCGATAGATCTTGAGTCGTCATAACCGATCCATTGATTTCCGCATACAGCGTATGGCACTTGTTGCTCTTCGTCCCAGATTACTTTGCAGCCACCTGTTTTCAATTTCAGACAAATCTGGAATGAAATAACAGCTTTCATTTATTTATTTTCTAACTGTTAACAGTAGAAACCTGAACTAACAATGTCTTTTCTTTAAAAAAAAATGCTCTTTAAAGTTACTCATTGCATTTAAGAATGTAATCAATAGCAAATATATCTTTCAGGTGTGACAGCGTTGTTGCTTTTTGGCTTAAAAATAGACGTTTTCCAAAGATCTTAGAAAATTTCTGCAAAAGCTGGCAGCACCATCAGCCACTACGTCAACCCAAAAAGCAACATAATCCGAAACATATATTTACTAAAGTTTTTTTTTCTGTTATGGGCTTTGTCAATTATAAAACTACAAAAAAGGAACTTTGACAGGTCGCATTATAGCATAAACCTTGGTCAACGGATAATCTCCTTATCTAGCTTTGGGATATCACTTACTTCATTGTAACCGAGTATACCAGCCTCTCCTGTACATTGACCAGAAGCACCACCGCCAACTGTAGGAGCCAAAATTCCATGATTATTAGCATTGCTTAATTGGAATGTGCGACCATATGTTCCGACACCAAGAATAAGTTTTTCACGAGCAGCTCCTCTGGTTATCCAGTGTGCGACGCAAGCATCCTGAAAAAGTGTTTTACGTAGAAAATTGTGTTCGTATTTATCTCGATAAAAATACGTACAACGTTGAGTGCTTTGTCAGCCTGGTAATGTGTAAACTGAAGATGTATACAAAGGTGCATTGTGGCCGGTCACCGGATCCCAAGCCCCGTGTATGTCATAAGTCATAACATTGATAAAATCGAGATACCTGAAAACGGTTAGTACATACATTAAATAGTATTCAAATGTAAACAGTATATTGTAAATCTTTTTGTTTATTTCGAAATGGAATAAGTGCCTGCATATGTTCTTGTTGAGTATTACTTCAAAGTGGAATGAGGATTCGCTGAATTAACAATCTCAGTGAATGATTTCTCGAGCGGTATAGATTACAAAAATTTTCCACCAATGGTGTGCATAACTTACTAACTGTAGATAACCTTTACATTTTCAGAAGTGACTACGCAAACCAAACCATTTGTTGTCTTCTGCACATCTGTTACCTTTAGGATAAACTATTATTTTTGCACTCAAAAAATTGTTATCTGGGTGCTACAAAATTAGTGAATTATCTGCATTTCTTTGTCCTTCATATTTAGAAAATGAGCGCTAAAAGTATTTTTATATACTTTCCCCCATTCAAGGTTATTCATTTATTGGGAGGACTTTAGAAAACCCTTTAAACGAAAGAATGTTTATGGTTGGTTTACTGGTAAATCACCATTTTTGTTTCGAAATAAAATTGCATAGACCACTTGAATAAAGTAGGATATGGGTGAATCACTAAGAAAGAGTGACAGAAAGAAAGCTAAGCGTGGAAAAAGGAAGACAGCTGCTCATTATAGAATAAATTCTTTGTATTTTAAAAAATGCCAAACCAACACTGCGAAAAATATTGGTCTTAATATCAATAATCCACATTTTATTGAGTGAATTTTCGTCGACAGAACGAAATGTGTCATTGTTATTGTAAAATATTATTTACAATTGTTGATTAAGCAATAACAAGATCCCTTAATGAAATAAATTTGTTTTCATTGTTATAATAAATCATTGTACATTAGTCCATAGATACTATTTATTATGGTAACCATATTTTCGTACATTCAATAAATATTTTTGTTAATAATATGAATATGAACGAATATACATTGTTATTTTTGCATACAATTTTCATAAAAATATTCACCATATGAATGTACTAAAGTACTAAATGATATCCCCTCAATTATTTTAATGGTTTGCAATGTATTGCAATAAAGAACAGATAACATACCTTGATGAAAAGTGTACATCATGTTAGCTAATGCATTTATTTTAAATATATGTATAAAAGAAGACAATGAATAGAAATCACTGAAGTGCAGTTATTTATATTTCTATAATAACGAATATTCACAGGTTCAATGAAAACGTTCATTATATCAATAAATTATCAAAAAAGGAGGTATTTGTCTTGTGCAATAATCTTTCGAATGCACGTGTTGAATCACGTGCCTCTGCACTGAGAAAAATACTGTAACACAAACAAACAACATTCATCGAGTGAAATTTTCATCGGCGGAACGTAATGTGTCATTGTTATTATGAAATATTGTTTACAATTTTTGATTAGCAAGATTCATTAGTGAAATAAATTATGGTAATTATATTTTCACACGTTCCATAAATAATTTTGAATTTTTAAATATGAGCGAATATATATGTTGTTACTTTTACGCACAATTTTCATAAAATTATTCAATGATATGAACTCAATAAAGTATTAAATAATACTTTCTTCGTTAGTACAATGTTTGCAATTATTACAAGAACGAACAGATAGCATATCTTAATGAAAGGTGTACGGCATAGATTGAATTATCGACTTACGTCGCGGTCGCTGACTGACTGAGAGTTTGTCGTGTAGCTCTTAGAGGGCGTGCATCTCAACTCGTAATCTCTTAGGAGGATATCGTAAACTAATCACAAACTGGTGATTTCTGTTGGCCCATTTTAATCATGTTAGTAAAATCATATTTCGGCAACCATGATTAATTTACTGCTTAAACGAAATGACTAGTAAGAAATTGTTAGGGACCGTTTGTTCAGGTTATCTCATCTAATCTCGTGCAAGTTTACACCCATAATTAAAGTTTCGATACAATCATAAGAAAATACCAGTTCCACTAGAACAGTGATGATAAGAAAAAACACAGGAAACAAATGAAGGAAATATTGACTCGATAGGATTGTTTATGAAAGTATCTAATAAAACAGGTGTCTGTAGAGATGAGTCCATGTAAAGAAGAGGAGAAAATTGTCTTTCACTTTATTTTCTCATGTGTTATGTTAAACCAAGGGAGAATGGCACTACTGAGGCATAGATCTACTGGAGAAACTCACCCGTACTTAGTGTAGTAAAGGAAAAAAGGCCTGGCATCAATAAAAAATAAAGAAAATAAAATGAAAGGAGGAATAATAATTATGGTAAAGTTTTGCCAAATCAAAATACTGTTTTGAACTAAGAATTTGTGTACTTATTGTAGTTTGGTAGCTTCTAAAAATCGATGTGGCGTAAAAGTAAGGCGTTTTAATTTAATTATTGGTTAATCAGATAACTTGAACTAAATTTGAAGTAGGCTTATTTCCCAGAGAAGCATAAATACTCCACTTGCGTATTAAATTTTAACTTACCTATGGGATTTTGTATCAGTTGAAAGTAAAAATCAGAAAATTACCTGGATAATTCTGGAATTTCATAGGATATATCGGCTGAGGTGGAACATGCCGCTACAGCAGCGGTTAAAAGGAAGCCGTATTTGTCAAACTCCGCTCTAAACTCGGCTAGTAATTTCGAAAAGTTGACCTGCAACAAAAATATAATCAATTTGTGCTTTAAACAGGCGTAAGCAGTTAGCTAAACTCAGTAAAATGGTCCAATGTTTTTGTTTCTTTTTCTCAGCTCCCAGTCTAGATTTTTGAATGGAGTTTGTTTTATTAATTTCATAAAATAGTTGAATTACTTCACATGTAATATCAACAAGTGATATAGAACAATATTTTATTTATTTGTGACAAAAATCAATATTCTTTTTATATGTGAGCATAAATAAGTTAACTCCCGTCATTTTTTGTTATATGACCAGCCTTTAATTAACGAGGAAAATAAACGACTTAGCTCATGGACATTCAACTAGAATTAATAATCATTTTTATTTGCCTTTGCCTCTAACAGAGGTATCAAAACGTTATGTGACATTCAGAGTCTTTGAAAATATTTCAAATTTACCGCCAGCATGTCCTAGTGATTTATCTGGTAATATTTACAGTGTAAATGTGGCTTTTTCATTTGCTCTTCTTGGTTTAAAAACAGATTATAGAACTGTGTGGGTATGTTTAAAGCTGTGTGCAGATTCAACATGGATCAATCGTCATAATGCAAAGTTTACCGCCAACTTGGCATAGATCTCGGGAAACATTTCCTGCTGTGCAATCCCGCAATCATAAAATCATAAATAAACTGTTGATTCCGAGTACAAATTTAAAAAAGAAACAAAGGGTGTGAGTAGTTAAGCAAAAGGGAAGCTAGAAGGATTCGAAAAATGGCTGGAAAAAAGCCTGAAACGCATCGATTATACAATTCATATTGCTGACTTCTCATCTTTAAACTTTTTTGATCGTCTACAAAGCTAATACCATTTATTGCAATATACATTTTTATTTAAAAAACAGTAGTTTGTTTTTAACTAACAAAAAACAACCGAAAATAGTTTTTTTTTAATTTAAACTGCTTGGGCCCACTTGAAATATGTGAGAAATAAATGAAAATCTTTCTGTTCTTTACTGTTATTAAATTATAAAGTAATTCATACAGCAGTTATTATCTCAGTATGATGCAATACAGTCCAAACATATCCTAGAACAATCTAGCCTGATTAGATATTGAATTAGTGAGTATGGGCTTTTATAAAATAATAAAATTTATTATTTTAAATCAGCTAGTTCTTGAAAAAGGAAAATTAATTGATTACCTTATCTGCAGCTGTACCGCCTCTTTGTGCAGGATATTCCCAATCCAGATCAAAGCCATCAAAACCATATGTTTGCAAGAAACTAACTGCGCTCTGAATAAGTTTCCCTCTAAGGACAGAACTAGCGGCAACGGTTGAGAATTTAGTCGAACCTTCATTCCAGCCTCCAATAGCAACCAGTGCCTTCAGATTAGGGTTTTTCTTCTTAAGACCAGTGAATCGTGTCAGGGCAGCTGAGGAGAAATAATTTCGATGAGAATAGTAAAATATCGCGGTAAATATTTACCTAAATCAATATCAAGCCAGGAATCCATAATGCGAATGGTACCATCTGCATTAATGCCGACAAAGCCGTACATTATGTGGGTACACAAAAACGGATCAATGTTGTCGACTGTATATCTGCAAGTCCCTTGCCTATAGTTAGCCCAACTTCCATGATAACACACGATTTTATCTAAGTTCAAAACAGAGTTTAAGTTAGTTAGGAGCTTTAACAAAGTCACAACTCGTAATTACCAGTGGCAGCAAAAGCATTGACCGCCAATATGGTCAGCAGAGCGAAACTCGTCCACATTTTAGGTCTGGTGATCGGTAATACAGACTGCTTTTAGAAAAATCTCAACAAAAACACCTTTTATATGCTACTCCTTTGTTATCTGTTTGTGCATATTACATTCTGCAACGTCATGGATTGTTTAATCCCCGTTGGAACGAATGATTTCACGCGAAATAAGTTATGTGCAAATAGAGTATATCTTAACAAATAAGAACTGCGTTGCAATTAAGGTGTGTCATATCAGAAATAAATTAAGGTGTAAAATTAACTGGACACCTGAATTTTTTAAAATATTTCTATGTTATTTTTTTTAACATGTTTAAACTTGTTTATACTATAATATACGAAGCACAGCAGATAAAGCTTGCAGCAGTATAGCTACTACGCGTATGTCACACAGAAAACTGTTTTATTCTGTTTTCTTTTGATAGTTATTTCCATTGGAATAGGTTAAATTTTGTGCGATAATTATTTTTGGAAACTAAACAGGAAAGAATGTGGATCCAGGACAAGCTTCTCGAACTGTTTTTGTACAAAATAACGGAGGAAGTGAATATTACATCGCAAATTCGCTGGAAATTCCAAACAGATGCCTTAGAAAGGTTTCTGAAATCAGGACCAAAACAAAGCAGACCAAGACCCACAAATGATACGTGGGATCGGTACCTTCGATTGTGTGATCGCTCGATCGATAACATCAGCTCTTGTGCAAAGGTGGAACGACATCCATAACAACATGGTGTCATAGGGTACGTAGTCGCTTAAATTAAGGTAAGTTGAACTATAGAAGACCTACAACAGGTCCAAACACATAAGGAGGAGTATCAACCTTGTTAAAAAGGCAAGTCTCATCTGACCTGAATGAAAAACACCTAACTAAAGGACCTCTACTTATACTGTTATAAATATCTAAATCAAGCGACAGGCAAAAGCTAGATCGTAATGGCAGAAAAAAAAAGATAAACTCTAGATGGCAGACATAAACTAAACCACTAAGCGTAATAAGAAGAGTATTGAGGATTAAAAAGGCCCGACGAAGGCTCTAAAACATCACTGCAAATCTCGAAGCAATCCAATGAAAGTTTTAGGAAGGCAGCGTCAGGATTACAAATGACGATAATAGACAAGCAGTGCAAAATGTAGTGGATGCAAGGGCTTCTTCAACAAAATCGGAGACCACACCAGCATCTTCAACTACATTGAACAGCTGGTACCACTGTCCGTAAAGGCGGATAAGATCTCGGCCGTTTCGAGCTTCTCTGGGGTATATAGCGTAGATATCTATAGCAGGGAAACTGCAATGTCGTACATCCTCAAAACTAAATCGGGGTCCATCCCGCTGGTTTCTTGATACTTCGAAAACGCGTAATGGCATGAGCATTGGAATCTACAAGGACGGAGAGCGGGAATGGAAGGGTAGAAATCATCTCCGACAGTTAGGCTGCCCTCAAAGCTTTATGGGCTGTCAGATTTGACTCTGAGGTGGTACTGGACTGTCACAAAAAAATCTTAAAACAGCTGGCAGAACATCTAAATGTTACATTGAGGTCACTCTGGGATCAGAGGCAATGAGATTAGCAAAGCGCGCCAGCGAGCTGCCGTTCTTAGATCCAGAATCGACGTGTGGTAACTCATATGGCAGCATCAACATGTTTGTTAGGTGCCAACTTGCCGCTAGACACTGCTCCTTTTGAAATAGACTCGCCGGCGCAAGACACTGTAACATCTCTAGGGCTTCATCCGAATGAGGAAAGACTCTATAAAGCAGTCTTTATGAGCAGGGATAGCTTGAGATTACTCACAGGAATCTTAACTGGGCACTGCGCACCAAATAAACACACGTACCGCATGAGACTAGTGAATTCTGCCCTGTGCAGAAAGTGTGGGAGTGCGGAGGATATTCCCACTCACTTTCTTGTCAGCAGTGGACGAGGAGAGGCAAGCACACTTTCACTCGATCGCTTGGACGAGCACAGAGTCGGTAAGTTAACTGTCAGCCAGATTCCGAACTTTTTTGATTGGCTGCAGCTTGACTGTGAGGGGTTGACAGCGGGGTACAGTAGGTCCTTTTGGCACTTTTTAGCCTTCTTCGGGGTTCACCTGCTCATGGATAAAAAAAAAAAAATAGACGAGCGTCATCTGGTAGAAACAATGAATCAAGATCAGATGGATTTGGTTCAAAAACAAATCGTGATTGCGGTGTACGATTGCTTCGAGTGTGAGCATTAATTTTTAGTAAAGTAAAGTAAAGTTCAAGGCAAAGACATTCATAGCGAATCTTTAAGGAGCGCGGATTTAACTACTATTGAATCCAAAGACCTTCCAAAGAGGCCAAAGATACTAGCCTTGAATCCAAGTAAGCAGAAACCATTAAGGACAAGTTAGGGAGTCTGGAATATTTATAGTACAACCTTTGAAGTACCTAGAAATACTCAAAAATACTGGCGTTAACCAGCTTTGATCGCAGACAAAATAGGCCACGAGTTGAAGGATTTTACTATCCCATATTTAACTCGATAACCATGACTTACCACAAATCGAGGACTCATGACTAGACATACTCAAAAATACTGGCGTTAACCAGCTTTGGTCGTAGACAAAATAGGCCACAGGTCGAAGGATTTAACTATCGCATATTTAACTCGATAACCATGACTTACCACAAACCGAGGACTCAAGACTAGAAATACTCAAAAATACTGGCGTTAACCAGCTTTGGTCGTAGATAAAATAGGCCACAGGTCGAAGGATTTAACTATCGCATATTTAACTCGATAACCATGACTTACCACAAACCGAGGACTCAAGACTAGAAATACTCAAAAATACTGGCGTTAACCAGCCAGCTTTGGTCGTAGACAAAATAGGCCACAGGTCGAAGGATTTAACTATCGCATATTTAACTCGATAACCATGACTTACCACAAACCGAGGATTGATTGGGGGGCTTTTATTTATGGCAGAACAGTCTATTCAGCCTAAAGGGCACTTGTATGGGAGAGTGAAATACAAAAAGCCAAGAGGCTATAATGTTTTTGGAGAATCTATGTCAGACGGCGTCCACCAAGCAGAAAGAGAAAGTTGTTGTTACTGCAAAGCAACATGTAAAAGTTCGGCCCGTTTTAATGCCAGAGTATATAGAGAATAAAACTAATTTCCTCTCATTGACACAGTAAATTTATTATGAAGATATAATCTAGAGTCTTTGGTACAAAGTTATTTTATTTAAGTAATTTTCAGTGAATGGCATGTTAAGTTACATAATAATACGATAACTTTGTTAATACCAGTTACAAAGAAAATCTAGCTAATACAAATATAAACAATATCAAAGAAATTGAAAGAAATGTTGAGCTTTGAGATACACAATCACAACTGAGAATAGTACAATAGCTATTGTTTAACTCTATAAACGCCCTACTTTTCCATTGTATTCGACTTATCACTTAATTCAAATAGCAATTTGGGTATTGCCGAAATCGGGGAAAATTTTGCTTCCTAATTAAGATGGAGGACCTATAGAAATCCGCTTAAGAATAACTACTTTTTATGAGAAAATGACAAACTGTACTTTGTTGCGTCTTAGTCGATCTATTGAACAAAATAGTGTAAACATTTATATTATATTGACTGTAACGAAAGAGGATTTTTAATGTATTTGCGGTACTCTAGATTAATAAATAAAAATCAAACTTTTTGGTAACTAAGGAAACGAAAAACTAACAAATTATATTTTTTCGGTCTCTGAAAAATACATTCAGCCAAACATGTAAAGGTGCGGCAAAAATTAACACAATCTTAACCTTATATCTTAAATACACAACAAACACAACATTGAAACGCAGTAAGATTATCGAGGACCTTGAGCTTATAATTTGGTTCGCACATTTAAAAATACAAAATAAAAATAGTAATATGTTTGTAAATAGTATACCATAAGGCGTTAATCCTTTTCCTAAATATTTGAGTTTCACAAATCCTAGGTCTTAACGTACAACAAAGGTATTTATTTTTACTAATGTTGCAAAAGGATTTTTTTGGATTAATGCAACATGACATAGTCATATGTGTGTTGATTTATGTCCGTGAATTTGCAAACGGTTCGCCCCCCAAAGGTGGCCTTTTCATGTGAGTGGAAGTATAATTTTGTGTTTGTTTTATATTGCTTCGCGCTTTGCATTGTTGTTTCGTTTTTATGCTTTTAGTTTGAGAGATGGTTCTATATTTTAAAGAAGCCTGGATCTATCTCTCGTGCAGTGAATTCCCGATTATCGAAGATTATCTGGATGACATACCTTTAGAAATACATCATGAATGTTGTTTCGATAGGATAGAATACCTTTTCACAATGCAAGTAATGTCAGAAATATTTTAAATGAAAAGTTTGGTGCACAATGGATAGGAAATGGCTAGCGAGATAGCTAGACTCTTCTTTTGTGTGAGGTTTTTTGAAGCAGAAAATTAATATTACCTGTCCATCGAATTCGTAGAGTCTGTGGCCAAATAACAAACGATAACAAACTTGTATTCCACAATGTATTCCAAACAACGAAGGTCATGTTGAATAAAAGATATTTTTAAAGAATTTATGTTTTTAAAAGATATTTTTATTCAACATTAATTTATTGTTTCTTTATTCGTGTTGTTATGCTATGCATACTTGCGTAGAATAGCATGTGTTGTCATGATATTATTAAGGACCATTGTTCAACTGGAAGCTGACAAAAATAAATTGTAGCAATACGAAGGAGTATTGAGTCGACGGCTGTATTTAAAAATATATCTTTAGCTTATTTCATGTTTATTAGAATATATGGTAGAATTTTAACAATATTATTTGGAGAAAATGTTCCTAATCCTCTAATGTAAAAGATTAAAATATGCCACAAATTATTTTTGCTACCTGCAGGGAATATAGAATTCTAAACAGATGTTATCAATGAAAGAATTATTTTAGGTTTTAAAATTAAAATTAGTGATAAAATTAGTTCAATAAATTAAACTGCTGTTTTACAAACTTATGTTGAAAACTTATTAATGAACCATTTACTTGTTTTATAAAAGAAAAACTTGCATTAACAATTATTTACAATATTATTGAATTTATATACATAAGAAACATTGTAAGAAAGCACATTGTTCGTCAATCTCAGTTAGTGCTAAAATATTTGTTTTAAAATTTAATACATTTAATACTTTCTCATTTTCACTACCTAAATCTTATAAATAATTTTAAAACTACTTTTCATAATTTTTTAATACAGAAGAAAACTTTATAGTAATACAATATTTAAAAATACTAAACAACAATAATAGTTAATACATCAATAATAGTGTAATCAATAAATCTGTGAAAATCACATTGTCCTGAAACTAAGGAGCCTGATTGATATATTGGCTATTGCTAAAGTAATACTCGCGAGCATAAATCGAACACTATAATCAAAGCAGCACTGCAAGTAATATAATTTTAAAATCCCATCACCATATGCCTTCTTAAAAAAGAATTATCTCTATATAACATCAAACAAGTTAAATACATAGATACTTCTGAATGAAGTCGTCTGTTCAAGAGGTCTTTTTGTTGTTATGTATTCTTTTTGCATGAGTATTTCCGTATTTGGTATTTCTAAAGAAAACGCCGCCATCGAAACTCCAATGTGATTATTCTATGTATAATTTTTTTTTCTCTCTGTACATTTATATTTCTGTTTAAATTTTTAGGAATTAGACGCAGAGCAAAAAATATCTCTAACAGCCGAGATATCTGGTGTGACAGCTAAAATCAAACAGACTGTATATGGCCCTGCTTTCCACAACACAAAACTCCGAGTATTTATTTTTAATTTTAACTATATATAAAAATGAAACAATAAATATTATAAAAGAATTTGTTGTGTTTTAAAGATATTTAGAATCGTTAACTTTTCTTTTATCATCAGTATTTATATGCCAGATCGCAAGATGGGTCAAAATTGTTAGTAAACCATTAGTTTGTAGGTGTTTACTGACGACCCCTTTTATTTTTACTACCCAATAAGATGTCAGAGGAGAATGCTGCCGATGGCCTCCTCTGAAGTTCAACACAAAATGTGCTTACTCTAAATGAAATCGTCAGCGTAGTTATCTTGCTATGTTATAAAATATTAGCTTAGTTATATAAATTTGTGCAATAAAGTAAAGATTAGTTATATAAATTTGTGCAATAAAGATTTGTGCGTAAAAAATATTGAGTTTTATTTTTTTATCACCTGAAGGATTTTTTTTATCACGTGAAAGATACTACATGCGTTGTGAACAAGCTCAGGCGAGTTTAGTGGATTCATTTACAGTAATAAACAGTTTTATAAAATCAGTTTATTCAAAGCGTGTCTGACAAATTGTAAATTTAGTCATTTAATTGGTTGGTTTTGAAAAAAATGTAAGTGGAAGAAAGGTTGTGGGCACATGTTGAAAATTAGGTTATGTTTGAGATATAAGAAGGAATAAAATTTTGGATGTATTAGATTGAGCAGAAATGATTGTAAGAAATAGGAATTTTGATTTAATACTAATATCTTGGAAATAAGTGACAGAGATTGCTGTTGAAATATGTAAATAATGAATAGTTGCATTGTTATAATATTAATACTATTACTCTTTACAATATATTGTACTATTTAACCACAATAAAATTATTATTGTACTTGGCCTTTATCAAAGCAAACACCGAGTAAGACCAGCGGACTATCTAAAAGAACAGTTAAAAATATAAACAAGTAGGTATCAGTAAATTTCCCATCATTACCACTCCCAATGAAGCTAGTGAAATAAAGACAAATCTATATAAAGTTATTACTAAAGGTCGCTTGGCTCTTTCCATCAGTAGCAAGAGATATTTCTGCGATTTTATATTCAATTCATACCACTTGGATAGATAGCAGGATTCTATAATTTTATCGCTCTGAAATCAATCTTTTATTAATTTTTCTTAATACGCGGAATTAATTCGATATGGAGCTTACTTTAAAGAGTATTTGATTACCCAACCAATGGTACGCTGCCATTTGAGCGAATACTATGCCGGAATAGCCACATAAACCAATGATGTTTGTTGAGTCTGGATTGCTCTGTAAACATGTAGAAATGATGATATAATTAAAATATTCAGCTTTTGTAAGCTAGGTAAAAGTTGTGGCTTTTTACCAATATTGTTAGTTGTACTATTGTGTTGCATATGATAAAACACCCGACTGCGTATTGTATGAATAGAGGAAATGAAAGCAGGCCATCCATTTTTCTCACAAATCTAAATATAAAACAAGGAATATTAATTAATATTTATTGGAAATGCTGGAGCAGCGTTATATAAATTGAACAAAAATACTAAAGGATAATTTATTCTTAAATTACTATAATAATGTCAAATAAAAAATAATTCAAAAGTTCTTCCTTAATTACCTTCCATACTACATGTCATTATGCTGTGGACTTAGACTTAGAAAATTATAGAGACATCTTTTTGTAGACGCTCTTTCCTCGTCTCATTTTTTAGTGTTTTCGAGGTACATATTTGCAGTAAAATGTTGAAAATTGAAAAGAAAAAGAAACAAAATAAAATTAACCATTAAAAGTTAGCTTTCGGCAAGAAATCGAATTGTTACTTATTACTTGAGATAATTATAAAATGAAATAAAATAAAATAAAAATAAAAGAAAGTGTAATTAATCAATATTGGACGAAACACACTAAAAAAAATCCTATTATGATATTAGTACATTACTACTAAGTTTCTATTGCGTTATCTGTATTTTATGGTACTCTATAGGTAACTATCACCAAATTACAACTCTATGTCACCAACTATACCTGATGTAACTTTCGTTTTAAAGAAACTCTTAAATTTTTTTACTTTTTATCAAGTTTCCGAAAAAAAATACAATGAAGAAATTCAAATAAGTCATTAGGCAAATATACTAGAAGAATCACCTTCACAAGAGAAATTGAATAGAACTCTTAAGTATTAATTAAAATTTATTAATTAATTAAAATTTAAATGTGAAATTCATTTATTCGTTTCACATTTAATCCTTTAACAGTAAACATCTCACATAAATTTAAAGAAAAATTTACTTAACGTGTCATTAATTTTTAATTTTAAATTTCATTTTTATAACTAAATACTTTTTTATGAGATAAAACTTTCAATGAATGTAACAACTTTTCATTTGGATGTAAAGAATTATAATTTAAGATGAAAAAAGCTATATACATATAGCCGAAACGTTTACTTAATAAACATTTAAAATTTAAACGTTTTGTAATTCATCCCGTCCGCTACTACTAAGAATAACAACACGATTCATTGATTAAACGGACAAGAAATTTACCTGATTATTTTCGTTATTTTGTTATGAAAAAAGAATCGCTGAAGTCCCAAAAAAGGCAAGAATAGGGACAAATCCAGTATATATTATAAAGGACTTTTCACAATAAATCGAGGTCAGTTTTTTGTAATAAAGAATCTTGGCATCTTGGACTGTTCGAAGATCAAGAACAAGAAATGCATGCAAAAGGTGGTTTTTTATGATTAAAACAAGGACAGTCACAAAAAAGTACTCATATAATTTTCTTTTTCTTCTTAGATCGTTTTTAAAGAGATGAATATATATTGCAGGTACAAAATTTAAATACAATCAGAGAAATTTTGTTAGTGAATGAACCTTTCCCTCAAGGTTAAAAAATATGTAAAGTTAGAAGAAAAGAGAATATTTATGCACATAAAAACGCACAGAATTTTTTGTGCAATCTTCGTCATATTATTATAAACCCTGGTCTGGTCCATATTTTGAAAAATATTTTTTACAGACAAGGAGTCTCGACCTTTTATTTAATTTATTAGAATAAAACGCATTAGGTTTCGTGTAAAAAAATATATATTGGTTCCTAAGAAAATGGAACATAAAAATCACTATATACTGAAGGTTAATCTCAGGGTACAACTTCGCTATGTATCCTTCCAAATATTTTTTTTGAAAGATAATATATATATTGCTATGGTGTTTCCTGGAGGGAAAATACAGTACATTCTCTCTAAAGCATAGTTTGCCTTTTTCACCTTTGTTTAGAGTCCATATGATTTTCATGAGGCTTCAAATTTGGTTACAGCAGAGATTGTTATTGGGAGATTAAGTGCTTTGATTAGAAGGAACGATGAACAATGAAAGTGAATTATTTTGTAAAATTAAATCCTATACCCTAATACGAGGATTTTTGCTACAGCCTTTTAGAAACTGAAGAAATAAATGATCTCTTTGACGTCGCAAATGTATTAAATATCAGCTTTTATCTAGTAAGTGAACTTATACCCGTCAAACATATATTTTTTTGAGGTATTTTTCAATTAGTTTAATATGTTGCCAAACATAACGCCAATAAAAAATTTGAATCCGGTTAAATTTTTGATTAATAACAATTATGATATATGTCAAATTAGTCAGGAAACCCTAGTGAAAAAAACTGATGCCAATTTCAAGCCGCTTTGGTAAATTATCAATGAAGAAACAGAAGAGCATGGTAGTAAATACTAAGTGTTGACAAATATTAGAAAGCTTTGAGAAAAGTATTTTTTGTCATATGTTTCATAGCCAATCTGGTTTATTTGTAGCAAGTAGGTAATAGAGAATTACAGTAAGAGAAAGTTATATTATTAACAACAAAAAAGCAAACTGAGAAAAAACTTGAAATTCTAAAAACAGTACATCTACTTACCTATTAATTGCTTCATGTAAGATAATACATTCTTTCAAAATGTGCTCTACTAATACATCAATATTAGCAAATCCTTTTTTCGTGGTTTTATGGTGTAACAATTTTGTCCCGTCTTCCAATATATTCGTCAGTTTTCTTCCAGAATATCTAATTGAGCTCCGCATAACGCCATACAGGACATAAACAACACGTCCAAAGCAGTAGAAACTCCACTCATAAAAGAGACACCAAAGAGATGGGCGATGTTGTAAAGAATTGCATATCTCCCAGTAGGAAAAGACGCTGGAATTATTGGTCTAATGTTCGTAACAATTGGTAGGACGCCGAAGATAGAAATGAAAGTGGTAAATACGAAAGCAAAATAGCGGATAATTAAATTCGAGATTTTGTAAATCAGTCTGATGTGTCGGTTCAATTTTTCGTCATGACGATTAAAAATATCGCTTTCCAAGTCGTTTAAAATCGATTTTAAAGAATTTTTATTAACGAAGAGAGTAAGCGGTTTAGAATAGTAGAGTACCAAGGGCAATATTACGCAAGTCATCCAGTTTAGTAGATTAATATTTCTTGTTTTAACAGCGTGGATAATGTTTTGTATAACAATTCCTAGTGCAACGGCGTGAAATGCAATATTCAATATGTACTGAGCCACTGTAAATGGTGTTATTTTTTGCATAGGCCATAACCCGACCTTTCTTAACAACCAGATTCGATTTCAGTAAGGGTGCTAAACAGCTAACATGTACCATCTTTGCTCGTTGATTATTGAATAAATGAATTTAAGGTATTACAGTGTGTTATAGCTACGTATATCGGTTGCGATAATTATTATGGGTAGATCGTTTATCAAATTACAATTTAGGGTGAAAATTGTTTGTCAACCAATAGCAATTCCGTTGCTATTTTAGTAAAGGAGTTCTATTTATATGCGTTTTTTCGCATTAAAATTTAGCAGTTTCTCCACAATGGGAATTTTTTAATTTTTTCTATACAACTGTAATTTGAAAATGATATATTTATTCTACCAGCAATGCATTCATAATTTTGTTTCGGCTTACTTAATCATTTTCACTCACCATTACAATTCACGAATGTACGATGGAGATGTTCTAACAGCCCGTATAATATTGTTAAATTAGTTGCAACATTCATTTCTCAAACTTTATTGCATAGGTATGTATATATTGTGAATTATGTGTTTTACTACTATATTTATATTGTACTGTTAAATCACATATTGTGTATGCACTTTATATACGACATTATCTGGTAATTATGTAGAAAATTAGACCCATTTTCGCGTTCCATTTAGGCACTATGTAATTTTGAAAATTGCTGGGTGTTTGTAGAAGTTCATCTACTTGCATACTGTTTTAATGATTCCAATTAATCGTAAATACAGGTTTAGGGTTAAGCAGAATTTATTCGGGATAATTAATAAACTTTAATGGATTGCCGACATATTCCTATTCAAAAATAATAAATGATATCCTTGTTTATTGCTCGATTATTCAATAATAAATTTTAATTTGAGTAATTATTTCAATACTTAATTATTTTTTATTCAATGATTATTGTAATTTTAAATTATTTATGATAATAATAATAATATATAACACTTTCCTTACCACAATAATTTGTTTAACTTGCCTGATATTATAAAGAAACAGTGAATTTGTCTGGCAATGTAAAGTAATATTTTATAATTATCAATTTTATAAACAAAAGAATATGCCACAAAAGAAATACGAGCTAAACATGAAAAAACAGTATATCCAGTAGAAACCATTATGCTAGATTACCCAGTGGCGTCAATTTCTGTAATGCGTGGCGTTCCTGAAGGCCCTATAATAGGCCCTCAACCCTTTTTTTATTATTTGTACCTTTCTTTATTATTATTATCAGTGAATACATGTGAGATTTTATTTGATAATACTCAATATTACTACTGCATTTAATCTCTACACTGTATCTTTGAGCTAGTTCAGTAACATTGATTGTTAGGGAATTCTTCCCTAATTTCTTTTTTTCTTCTGACAAAAAAAAAATATATTGCTTAATTTCAGTAATTATATCACAAAATTTTTATGTGGTGGATCAGTAAGCACTCCTTTATTTAATCTTATTATTTCTTAAATGTTTATTTGTGACATTAAGAGTAGCAAATTAGAATACAAATTGCTGACTAAATTGACATGGCGAAAACAACGTGAAAATGTTTAATTTTCACATATGTTCAATTAACGTTTTTTTAAATTTTAACTGTATTTCAAATGCTTGCCCAATTTTCTTTTTGGGTTTATCAATTTTCATGAAATAGTTATTCCGTTTGTTTGTATCATCAGCAGACAAGCACATTTTGTTGTAGTTTATGTTTTCTGAGTGTGTGCAAAAGAAGTTTCGCTTGGGGATAAAAATTGATTAGTTAATAACATCGAATGTCCATATAGACTATCCTGTTGGTAAATAAATATAAAAGATATATAAAATAAACATGTTTTGATCGAAATAGCATAACTTTTTGGCCATGATTAACCACTTTGTACGGTTGCAGTAGCTAAAATGCCAATTTCAGGCCTATTATGTAATACAGTGTATATGCGTAAAATGTGTAGATGACGATCTGTAATAAAACAATAAGAAATCTACGATCGATGTCCTAAAAGAAAATATCTTTATTGCTCGAAATTGCAAGAACAGCATTATTTTCAGTGAAACACATTCTAATCTAATTGTATCTAGCTTTTATCAAAGCAAAAACTGAATATGACCATCGAATTATCTGAAAATACAGAAACTTATTTGTACTTCAAAACATGTTTTAAATTTTTTCCTTACCTGCACTAATGATTCCAGCGAAATAAATATAACTTTATATATCGTTATTACCAGAGACCTTTTAGCTCTTTCCATTAATAATACAAGACAACGTTGACTTTTTGTATCTAATTTGTACCACTCAGATAGATAAGCGGCTTCCATAATTTTATTACTCTAAAATTACGTCCAATTAAAATCTAAAGTAATATAAAATTTAAATATCATACATACCTTGTAAAATATCTCATTTCCAAGCCAATGGTACACTGCTACTTGAGCAAATACTACTCCGGAGTAACCACACAAGCCTATGATGTTTGTTGAATCTGGACTACTCTAAGAGAAGCAAGCAGCAGTTATCAGAATTAACTCAATAAATAAACAACAGAAGGCGATTACCAATATGGTGAGTTGTAGAATGGTGTTGCATATTAAGAAGGAGCCAATTCCATATTGAACACACAGTGGAAAGGAAAGCAAAATGCTCAATTTACTTACAAACCTAAAATGGAACAAAATATTAATGTTAATAATTGATTAGTTAAAAACAAAGTTTATTTTTCAGAAGAAACTAATTATTTACTGCAAAAACTCGAAGTGTGTTGAAGAGAATTGACAACTCTTTGATGAGTTTTTTAACGGAATAATTAACAAGCTTTGTTAAACTAAAATGTTGTAAAAATTGCGTGAAGGATATTGAAAGTAGTGTTTGCTTCACGCATACCTACACAGAGAAAAAGGATTCTTAAAATCAAAGCAATATTTCTTTGCCACTATTTAAAAGAACACATTTTCTTCAGTTAATACATATTTCTTTCAATTGAAACTGATATTATTTCAATGAAAGAAATGCGTGTTGACTAAAAAGAAATATTTACTAAATGAAAGAAATATTTCTTTTAAATAGGGACAAAGAAATATTTATTTGATTTAAAGAATCCTTTTTAACTGGTGGCATTAGTTCAAAGGGTTGAACCTCACATATCATTTATATTAAATATGTAGGTTTTAATAGTCCCCTGGTTGAGGTGGGTTACATACTTTCTATCGATAAAAGTGTGCGTTTAGTGTAGCCTTTTTCTTTTTAGAAATGTATTATATTTTGCACTACTCTATATTTTGAATTTCAGTGGCCAAATCGTAGTGTTTTTGCCGAGAGATTGTGTTGTCATTTTCCTGAACTCCTGGGCTCTCTATAGAGATTGTTCACTGGAAGGAAATTCCTCTCTATCTCGTAAAGTCTATATAAATTAAAATTACGTCGGTAGCACTTTCCCATTTTTTTTAAAAAAGTACTACAGTTATCTGTTATAACTTTGTTGCAATAAAATCACTATATAACAGATTACCGTAGTAATTTTTTAATAAATTAAGGAGTACTACTGACTTCATCTTTACCTTTAAACCTAATTATGGACTATCAAAACTCCCTTTATATAAATTGTTGTAGGAACATGATATTTTCATAAACGTAAATTTTTCGGTATTTATACGGAATGTTTCATAACCTTTATAAAAGGAGAAGGAGATTCTTCAGCCCTTCTTCGAAGTGCTGAGATCATTCAAACTCAGTTTGGGGGAGAATGTAAAGGACTGAGACCTACACAGATACCTGCCTCGAGTGCACAGAGAGAGGGTTTCGATCTAGCGCGTAAAATAATTGAGGTTTCTAGGACACGATGGGCAATTGAATCCTTTAAACCCTTTAAATTGGCTAGTTTGGACGGCATTTTCCCGGCACTGTTATAACAGGGCTTGGAGGCACTATCTCCACTTTTATGTACCTTCCTAAAGGCAACCTTGGAGATGGGTTACACGCAAAACAGCTAGAAAAAAAGCCAGGGTGATATTCATTTTTAAACAGGGCAAGCCGTCCTATATGGAAGCGAAGTCGTACCGGCCCATCAGTCTTACCACACTTTTTCTCAAAACTCTTGAGAGAAATCCCTCAGGTGCTTGTGCCTGAGGGATTCGGCTTTGGCAAGATCGCCTGTTCACGAGAACCGATTTGCTTATCAAACTGGTAAATCCTGCGAGCATGCCATTTGTTGTTCTGGCTCGTCGAGTGATAATTGCCTTCGGCAAGAAAGAAATCGCGCGAACGAACTTCCTGGACACCGAGCGCGCCTTTGGCAGGGGGTCGTTCCTGTCGATGAAAAGGGCGCTGCGAAAACGTGGAGTCGAGCCAACGATTATGAGATGGATCGGGTACATGATAAGAAATAGAAAGGTTCACGTGTCGCAGAACTTCTTTACGATTAGGGCGGCTGTGGCATCGGGGTGCCGCAGGGCGGCGTACTACCACCGCTGCTATGGTTCCTTGTGGAGGGCGGCCTGCTCTCTGAACTTCGGGGGGCAGGCTTCCACGCGCAGGGTTATGCCGATGACATCGCCATTCTTGTCTGTGGGAAATTTGCGGGCGTGCTTTCCGAAAGGATGTAGGTCGCGCTCAGACTTGTAGAGAGGTGGTGTGTAGGAGAGGCTCTTAATGCCAACTCGAGCAAAACGACTATGGTTCCGTTCACGTGGAAGAGGAAAATTCCCAAACTCAACCGAGATTAAATATCTGGGTGTTGTCTTGGGCGTCAAACTGCTGTACAAATTACACCTAGAACATGTGACGAACAAAGCCATTAGGAACTTCTAGGTCTGTAGAGGTATGTTCGGTAAAACGTGGAGGCTAAAGTCTGCAATGGTACACTGCTGTACACGAGACATATATAACTCTATAACTTACGCCTCGCTAGTCCGGTGGCATAAAACAGATCTAGGCTGTGCTACAAGTGCGCTTAGTAAAGCCCAAAGGATTGCCTGTTTGGGCATCACGGGAGCCATGTCCTCGACGCCACCGGCTACTATGGAGACCATCCTTGGGTTTCCCCCGCTGTAGTTGGTGTTGTGGTCTGAAACAACCCTTGGGGCTTACAGAGCAAAATGTAGCGGATGCAAGGGCTTCTCCGGCAAAGTCGTACACCACCAGCACCTTCAACTACATCGAACAGACAGTACCACAGTCCGTAAAAGATCTCGCCCGTTTTCAGCTTCTCTGGACGGATACAGTGTCGATATCTCTAGCAGAGAAACTGCAATAGCGTACATCCGCAAACCAAATCAGGGTCTATCCTGTTGGTTTTTCGATGCCCCGAAACGCGTAATGGCACGGACATTGGAATCTGGAGAGGCGGAGAGCCGTACGGCGAAGATTTTAGCCTAGGGGCCTCCCCCACCATTTTCCAGGCCGAAATTATTGCTATCCAGGCTTGTGTTGAGGGCATCTCAAACTGCCTGCGCAAGAATGGAAGGGTAGAAATCATCTTCGACAGCTAGGTGGCCCTCAAAGCTTTGCGGGCTGACAGATTTGACACTGAGGTGGTAGAGGGATGCCACAGAAAACTTAAACAGCTGGCGAAACATCTAAATGTTAAATTAAGATGGGCGCCAGGTCACTCTGGGATCAGAGGCAATGAAATAGCTGACGCGTTAGCAAGGGGCGCCAAGGAGTTGCTGTTCTTAGGTTCAGAACTGACGTGTGGTAGCTCATATAGCAACATCAAAACGTTTGTCAGGTCCCAACTTGCTGCTTGGCACTGCTCTTTTTGGGCTCTTCTAGGGCTCTAGGGCTTCAACCGAATGAGGAAAGACTCCGTAAGGCAGTCTTTATGAGCAAGGCCAGATTGAGATTACTCACAGGGATCTTAACTAGGCGCTGCGCACTAAATAAACACATGTATCGCATGGGGCTAGTGAAGTCTCCCCTGTGCAGAAAGTATAGAAGTGCGAAGGAAACTCCTAGGCGCTTTCTCGTCAACTGCCCGGCAGTAAACGGGGAGTGACAGACGCACTTTGGAGTAGATCGGTTGAACGAACCCAGAATCGGGTTAAGTTAACTCTCAACCAGATTGTGAACTTTATGATAGGGTGCAACCTGACTGAGAGGGTTAAAATGGACATGGGGGCACAATAGGTCTTTCTAGCCGAGTTGCCTTCTTCGGGCTACATCCGGCCATGGATAATTAAAAAAAAGCGTTTATATAGCCCTCAATTTTGTGTTCTTTAAATGCAATGCCCCTAATATGATTGTATGTTCTAAAGAAATAAGATGTAAAGTGCTTTAGGCTTAAACTTGTCAATTACTGAGATGTCTTTGTCACTTAGAGTGATTTCTATAACATCACTTTAAAATTACTTAAAATTAAAATGCTCATAAATAATATACAGACTTTTATTAAAATATTAAAGCAATATTTATTATGAAATCGGCCTTTACATTGTCTGATGTAATCAGAAATTCAGGATTTTTGAATCAGGATTTGAAAGGTTATAATTACGCATTTTCAATAATATTTACGTCATTTAAAAATGTATGTAAAACGTTCTCGATACCTAGAAAAAATGGAATATTTTGTATTTTATATTTATATTTAATAAACATATTTCTACCTATTGTATTATTTTATTGTCCGGCCTACTATTAATTCCTTTGATAGCACCTCTGACTCCAATTAATTGTAATTACCTCTATGAATATGCTCAAGATTACCTCTATGAATATGCTCAAGTAATGAAATGAATTATTTACGTCATCATTTAACATAACCAACTCATGAACATCACCCTCTGCAGGGGATTGTATCAAACCAAACCAACTCCAAGAAAATGAATACATATTTGCGTTGCAGCCTCTTCATGCTTACCGTTTCAATACTGTTGCTTGACGTGTAATTCTTGGCAAGGAGTTAGTAGAGTATGAGTTAATGTTTGGGCTGTTTCCAATCCTTTGTTGGATTGTTTAAATTTGATATTTCGGTAGTGTATCTACTGTCGTCATCAGGGTAGTAGAGACTAGCTCTGATAAGGACTGTGGTTTTCCAGTTCCCTAGTTGGCAATGGAAATGTAGAAACACTGCCGAAAACGAATTTACGTAATCTAACAGCCTAACATCAATTCAGATTCTACAATACTATAATTATGCCAGTATTGGAAACTATACCTTGTGCCCTATGCTTCCTCTTTTATTCCTACAACGATCGTTCTATTTGAAAGGGTTTTTAAAATGTTTGTGCTGTCTTGCAATAATTTTATTAAATTTACTATTTTAATCTTTACTGTAAATTTGACAATTTCCATACAATGAATTGATATATGTGGAGATTATGGTTTTATGGTTGAAACGTTTAGATAAATAAGAAGAATATGTAATAAAGAAAATAAATAAGCCGAAAATATCCATTACAAAAACATTTAATTGAACTTATGATTGCTGCTACTAGAACTATATATGAAGGGTATTATTATTATTGTTATTGTAGCCCGACCATTTTGTATGCTTGTCAGGCACCCCTTCATATAACCAATAGCGAGAGGATTTTACTTGAATTTTAAAAACTGTTGTATTAATGCTGATTTATTTAATTTTTTTGGCCGACACTACGCAATTACTTTTATGTACACCCGGATAAAGACAATTACGCTGTACTGACCTGTTAATAGTTTCATGCAATATGACACATTCGGAAAGCGTATGCTGAACTACGTCGTGAATAGTAGCAAATCGCTTCTTGAGCAACGGATCCGTGAAAGCCTCATTCGCGTCAGCCCATATATTCGTTAACATTTCTTCCAATATGTCTAACTGCGCCGCACATAGTGTCATGAGAGACATAAAGAACACGTCCAGTCCAGTAGATGCAGTTCCTATAAAGATGCAAGCAAAAAGATGTGCGATGTTATACACAGTTTCGTATTTTCCAACATCGAACGGCGCTGGAATTAACGGTCTAGTATTTGTGACGAATGGTAGCAATCCGAATGCAGAAATGAAAGAGGTTAAGACAAAAGCGAAATAACGAATAATTATGTTCGAAATTCTGAGTATAGATTGGATGTGCCTGTTAAGTTTCTCACTGTGGCGGTTAAAAACATCTCCGCTTATATCATCCAGGATTGAGATTAAATATTTTTTGTGTGCGAAAAGCGCTATTATTTTCGCATAATAATTTATTAAAGGCATAAATACACAGGTCATCCAGTTTAACAGATTGATGTTCTTAGTTACGACTGCGTTTACGATATTATGTAATACGATATATAAGAATACGATGTCATATATAAGATTCCCTAGGTACTTCAATGCAACAAACTTTGTTATAGCTCCGAGTGGCCATAGTCCTGCAGTTTTCAATATCCACATAGGTTTTCGTAAGGGTTCTGAACAATTAATGTGAACCATTTTTACTTTTCTTTAAGGAAATTAAAGTTTTGGGGCTATATAATCACGAATTACTCATTTAAATGAATTAGGGATGGTTCTGACTTGACTGTCAAGTGAATACTGAAAGAATGGAAATAATTGAAGCGTCTGCGTTTACCTTCACCTGCTTAATTACTACAACCATGATACTCAATTAAAGTAATTGCATTTATAATCGCTGATAATTATCCTAGTTGTTTTTATGTTAGATATTATAATCTATCTAGGGTTTGCATCTTACTTGGTTCAAAATAAAAACGGTGTAATCTTGTATTCCTTGGTACATTTGCATCAGGGATGATTTACAAAATTTCACTTATATTTTTCTCTGCTAACATAATAAATTATGCATGAAAATTTTGTTTACTTGGAAGGTCCCAACTGGTAGTTAATCAATGGTACGTTAGAAATGCCATTTTCATTAAATGCGTAATTAAAGTTTGCTGATTTTTTCAACCAATTTCAAATGCAGGTTAAACAATCTATAAAAAAAATGCTGCTTGTATAGATAAAAGAAGTTTGCAACATTTTTTGTTTTTGATTATTGAAATTTGACGAATCTTCTTTCTGGTGACAAACAATATCAATGCTTATGTTATGCGTGTTAAAATAATGTTTTAAGTTGTTTGGATATGCTATATTGACCCACAGAAAAGTTTGCTTCGAATTTTAATAACTTTCAAAAATATTTGTTTCGTCAATGATCGTTGGTCACATTGAGAAAAATGAAATGATTATTTCAACAATTTATTAAACTTTCACCTATTCATTAAATGGTCAATCGAACACAAAAATTAAAAAGAAAAACTTAAACTAAATACTTTAAAGATTAATATAACACTTAAATGTGTTATTATTTCTTTACTCACCTGACAAATATCCCAACGTAGTAAAATTAGGATATCTTAGTAATAACAATAGTTTGCAAATATTTATTGTCATACTATTCACCAATCTGTGTAATTCTTCGTGTATTAGGAACTTTCTTTTGAGGAGTAAGTAATTATATAACAATATTATTTAGTCCTGCAGTGTATTCTGTTTTTTTTACTTAATTTATCTACAGAAACAACCTCTAAAGCTCTGTATGCATCTGCTTCTGAATGCTCTGTCATCAAACACGTTGTGCATGCACAATATATAGCGCAGCTTTCGATATAATTGCCCGGAAAATTATGATAAATCTTCAATCGTTTACTATATTTATCGGTGAAATTACAGGATAATAATATTTAACCACAGTTTACGGTATGCTAAGTGGCCCAAAATAAAATAAGCGAAATGAATATTGTATATTAATTCGAAATGCAGATAAATAAAATTACATAGGCAATCGAATTACATTTTATTTTACAGCAATTTTAAAGAGTGCATGGGATATAGCAATACACAAAGGGGTCAGTATTCTACTAATCTCTAACAATACTTACTACAAAATTAAAACTTATTAAAAGCACGCCAATAATTGGGATACACCAAAAACTGAAAGAAACAAAAAATATGTAGGTAAAATATGTACCGAAATAAAAATATAATAATTGGCATTTCTATACACATGGCTTAGCGGATTCTTTTAAAAGTTATTAAGTACGAGTGCTAATAGCGGTAAATGAGGTTCATGGTGTGGTATAAAAAGTATAGCTGGGAATAATAAATTTTCATTAAAAAACGAAGAATTTATTTTATTTGGCGCTACCCTCATCTTTTCTCTGCTAAAGAGAACTGAGGTCATGTCTACCTATTAAGAATGGATAATTTGTACCTCAAACGTGGCAAATGCTAGTGATGGTCATAATCGAACGATTTCGATAATCGAATGATCATTCGATTATCACTTTCTTTGGGACCTTTTTTGGGCATATTTTGTCCCAATTCTTAATATAATAATAAACCTCTTTTTTTAGTTTCTCATATTTCTTTTCTATGCATTATTCCTTCAGATTCTTCTATATATGCTTCTTATAATCAGCCACGCTTATTCTAATAATTCATAATCGATTATCGCTCATAATTGAATGATGCGACGTTTTAGTCATTCGATTATGCCCATCACTAGTAAATGCCAAAAACAGATAGTGCAGATACTAAATAATAGAATTATACTCCAAATTGACGCACAAAACAATACTTTGAGTATGAAAATATTAGTAAGCACGTATATGGAAACTTAGAGGTGCAGAAGCAGATGTCAAATAATTTCATCGTCATGAATTGCAAACAGCTGGTAAAAAGCGTTTTATGGACATTATCAATATTGAAATATGGCCATACGTCAGGTAATACCGAAACTTGTAAAACATTGTTAAAATAAATAATAACAAGAAACGAATTTAAAGAAAGACACTTCTATACTTATCAAACAATTGCTACTTGTGGGGTAGAGTTTATCATAAATTTACCTCAGAATTTTTACGCTAATACACATGTAGTAATGCAAATTAGTAATGATTCTTGTATTTTCTAAAATATTTTCAAAACATTTTTTTTCTTTCTTTTGACCGACTAACTAGAACTATTTTGCTTTAAGTAAACAAACTCTGTCGATTTAACAAAATATCGTAATTATTTTTGATTGAAGTAAAAATGAATCGGTCATTTCAAAAAATCCATATGTCCATATTGTAATAATAAAAAATAAATAAATTCATTAATTGTAGTCATCAATAAATTTTTATCATCAGGGTCGTTAAAGGATTTGAAAGAACATTATCTGGATAGAATCACTTACCTTGATTGTATTCAAATTGTAACTTATTTTGCGCCTTTCAGATTGTGACTTTCGGCAGTGTGACCACTGTGTAAACTGTATAAATTCCTGTTTATCTGTTTAGGCGAGGTAAGTATTAGCCTCCAAATCAAATGATAGTCGACATAAAAGTGTTGTGTTAAGATATAGACGATTATCAAGGAAAACACAGTTATTCTCAGGTAATTTTTAACTTGTATATTGTACCATCTTTAACAAATTAAATGTGAATCTAAACTTCACAAATCTTCGATTATTTATGCAACCAAAACTACAAGTACTGCATACATAGCGATGTGTTATTCAGAATTGATGGTAAATAATCTTTCATTCATATTTTAGTGTACTGTACTAGATTCGCATTTAATTTGCTAAATATGGTACATAAAATAAATGTGGATTATTAAATACAAATTGAAATGAAAAATTGGGTTCTTACATGTATTTTAGCTCTTTCACAAATTCTCGTTCCAACTTGACCTCTAAATTAGATTAGGATTACGCTGTACGGTATAATAGTGCAACTACTTGTGTAATAACAATATTAACTAGGTATTTTTGCAGGAAAATTAAAATTAAAATACGAAGTTCTCAGGAAAATACTTTTATTGCATCTACCTTTCAGTGAAACCACATAAATTGGTGGAATTTAATTGTACCTTGCTTTTATTAAAGCAAAAACTGAATATGACCATCGAATTATCTGAAAATATAGCAGCTCACCACAATTCAAAATTACTTTCGTTGAGTTAATTTACCTGCACCAGTGATTCCAAAGATATAAATATAACTTTGTACACAGTTATCACCAGAGGTCTTTTAGCTCGCTCCATTAACAATGCAAGGCATTTTTGACTTCTTATATCTAATTTGTACCATTCAGATAGATAAGACGCCTCTATGATTTTATTACTCTAAAATGTTTCTTGTAATTAAAATCTGAAATGCTACGAAATGGAACATTACATATGTACATACCTTATACAGGATTTCATTTCCGAGCCAATGATATACTGCCACCTGAGCAAATACTACTCCAGAGTAACCGCATAAGCCTATGATGTTTGTTGAATCTGGACTACTCTAAGGAACGAAAGACTTAAGTTATTTGAGCTAATTAGAATACAAACCGTTTACCAAAATCGTGAGTTGCAGAATGGTATTGCAGATTATGAAGCAGCCGATTCCATATTGGATACTTAACGGAAAAGACATAATATGCTTAATTTATTCACAAATCTAAAATAAAGGAAAAAAAAACTGTTGAACTATCCCAAAATATTTTTTTTTTGTGATAAATTATTTCATTAGATGTGCTTCAATTATTTGTTGTGAAATCAAGCAATGTACTAAGTCTAATTTATTTTCTTTTTCCGAGGTATTTAATTGAATGTGTAGGATTTTTGCAAATATGGTCGAGGAGCAATTATTTTGTTTTGTTATTCTATATATTTTAATTGTAGTTTACACTTCTTTTCTCATTTCGTTACTTTCCTTTCAATTCATTGGTTATCCATATTCAGATTACAGATTTATTTCTCAATAACATTTTTCAATTGATCTAAATTAGTCTTAATCTAATATAATTTTTCTTAAGTAAACTACCCAAATTCCGAGTTTGCATGTATACCTTTCTATATTTTTGAATTGTTCTAGGTGATGTCTAACATTTATTCAATACATTTTTTTGTAACATCAGCCAATGTGCTAAGCCTAATGTATTTTCTTTTTCCAAGGTATTTAGTTAAATGTACACGATTTTTGCAAATATAGTCAACGAGTAATTATTTTGTTTTGTTATTCGATAGATCTTAATTATGGTTTGCATATCTCATTTAGTTACTTTTCTTTCAATTTATCGGTTATCGATGTTTAGATTACTTATTTGTAAATAATTTTTTTTAATTGGTCTAGGTTGGTCGTAATCTAATATAATTTTTCTTAAGTCAAGTCAACTTGGAATTTGGGTATCCCAAGTTTTCTTTTGAAATGTTCTAGGTGATATCCAACATTTTATTGAGGAAACAATATCTCGAGAAGTGAATAATCAAAAATTTACCCATTTGTATGAAACACACTGTATAAAAGAAGCAGCATCTTATTTATCCCTATGTAATACATTAGAAAAGTTTAAAAATATCAAAATACAAAGGCAATTACCGCTCCTTGAGGAAGATCAGAAAACAAAAACTAAGCTAAACATAAAGAAAGACCATTTTTTTTTGAAATAGCGAAGAATGCTTTATGTTTGGACAAAATACCCATTCCAGAGTAAAAAGGAATATTTTGTATGTATAAGAAAATTTATAGAAAGAATCTCAAAAATGAATAAAAGATTATTCTTAAAACTCATTCATAACAAGTGTGGATTTTGATTTTCCCAGTGCCCTCAGCTTTGTGTATAGGCAATTTCCTGTAAAATACATACAGTAATCTCGTTAAAAAAACATAGCATTTTGTATAAAATTTGGCATTATTTATTTAGTGAACTCGTGATCTTGCAGCTGGTGAACCACACAGACTTTGTGCGAATGACAAGTGTTTTTACAAAGAATTGCAGGTACTTATTGCGGCTTTTGACACATCTGGCGCAAGATGTATGATATACCAATAATTACCTGTGAAATTACTTGCACTTACTAAAGCAATGTGTTAGTTTAAAGAAATTGTTAAACATTACATGGATACATGCTTTCTCTATGTAAAATATCATAAAATTACCTCTAAAAACGACTGAATAATATCGGAATTAATTTAACTAAAAAATAATTTGTTGTTTAGACGTGGTATCAGTAGAAAATAGCTGCAGTCAAAAATAATATATTTATCTTATTTAACTAATTTTTCTTTCATTAAGGACATATTTTCTCCTTCCTTCAAATTAACCAATGTTATACTCGCCTAAAACAAAAACGGTAAACGTGGCTGTCTGGATAACTACCGTCCCATAACTATTGTACCTGTCTTTTCTAAAATCTGTAAATCTTTCATGAACTAGATGTTAATTTTTTCTAGGTAACAACATAGCTTTATTTCTAACCGACTTGTGAATACTGCTTTTTTGTAGATATCGCTTAATATTGACTGTAAATACTTGTTAAATTACATAGCTAGGTATTATGGTTTATAAACTTTACTAATTGTTTAAATTAAAGAAGTATTAAATGTATAAAATAAGTTTTTCCATTTTGAAGTATTATGTTATGCTTGTTTTAAGTTTTTTTTCATGTGAATATTAAAATTCTTTAAGTGTCATGTAGGGAATTACTATTTAAGAATGATTCATCATAATTTGACAAAAAAGATATCCATGTTGTGAAACTTTTTAGAGAAAATAATTGCCATGTTTTACCATTTTTCTGAGAAAGAAAAATTAAATACCTTATTATTTGAGCTCTTCCGTATTTTACGAATTTTTCTGTATAATGTTTATTATAGGCAGTAGCACCCATTTTTTTGATAATCTCTCTAGACTACAAATTTAGCAATTCTAGAGATATGAGCAACATTTTTCCCAAATAAGTTAAACTGGATGAAGAAATTTGATCAAAGATATATAAGATTCTGAGTTCTTATTTTTCGAAAATTCCTAATACTCATATTGTAGATGAAAATCAGCAGCACAATATAGTGATTAGGAAGAAACTATGATTTGTTGATAAACTTGCGAATAATGAACACTTTTTTATGCCTAATAGGTGAAAGAGAACTACGAAGTACCAACCTGTTGATCGTTTCATGTAATATGACACATTCCTTAAGTATATGTTGTACTACATCATGGACAGTGGCAAATCGTTGCTTAAATAAAGGATCCTCAAAGGCTGCATTTGCTTCATCCCATATATTCATTAACCTTTCTTTTAGTATGTCCAATTGCGCTCCACACAATGCCATAAGGGACATGAAGAACACGTCGAATGCTGTAGATATAGCTCCCATAAAGACTACAGCAAAAAGATGACCAATATTATACAAAATTCCATACTTCCCGAGATCATACGGGGCCGGAATTATCGGCCTAATATTTGTCACTATCGGGAGAACTCCGAATATTGAAATGAAAGATGTCAGCACAAAAGCAAAATATCGGATCATTATGTTAGAAATTCTGAATATAAATTGGATGTGCTTATTCAATTTCTGACTGTGATGGTTAAAGATATCACCGCTTATATCGTCCAGGATTGAGATTAAATATGTTTTGTTTGCGAATAATGCTATCGCCTTTGCATAATAATTAATTAGCGGCATAAGGACACAAGTCATCCAATTCAACAAATTGATGTTTTTGGCGACAACTGCATTTACGATATTGTGCAGCACGATGTATAACACCAAAACGTCGAATATAAAATTCCAGCAGTATAGAAATTCAACACCCTTTGTCACAATTACCAGTGGCCATAGACCGCTAACTTTTAACAGCCACATAGGTTTTTGTAAAGGTTGGATGCAATTAACGTGAAACATCTTCGGTTTAGCTTAAAAAAATTGTAGGAATGGCCACGATACGTTTTCAAAGCAACTGAATAACACTTCCGACTTGACAGTCAAGGGAATACTAAGAGAATTGAAAAGAATCTGTGTTTCGTTTGCCGTACTTACTGCATCGATGTTATAAGATAATTGAATTGTAATCAGTGGTAATTGTGCGTACATATTTTTATGTTGGCTGTGTAATCTGTCGAAGGATTTATTTCTTACTACATGGTTGATAATGAAGTCATTATACCTTTGTGGCTAGTACAAATCTATCATTAAGTTTGCACCGAACTGGATTTATAAAATGTTAATTATCTTTTATTTGTTTTTTTTTATCTATGTACAAGTGTCTGCTAACGAACTAAATCGTATAAAGAAAAAATTAAAATGGTAGTTGGAAAATTTTGACAGCAGTTTTATTATTCATCTTGTTTAGTTGCTTCGTAAAAAAACAAAAGATTTTAAAAGACAATGTCAGCTTTCTATAAAAATTTCCGTTGGGTACATTTAATATTTTGTATTACTCACCTAAAGAATATAAAAACGCAACAATATCGGAGTACGTTTTAGCTAGCGGTAATAACAATAGTTTATAAAAATTTACTATCATAGGTAATTCCTGACGTATAGAACAAATTATCTTTAGAATAATAACCACTAGATTATGTAGCAGTGTTATTTACTTTCTGTGAAGATTCCTTCGCTTTTATTTTATTACTTCGCAGAAACACCTAACAAAACTCTCCAAGTATCTGTATATCTTTAACTGCTTTGACATCAACACTGTGTTCAGGATATATACTCTTCTTTTCGGTAATTGCATAGAAAATTATAATAAATCTTCAATGTGGTTGATTTACAGGTAAATTACGATGCGTTTTTGAGCGACAGTAATTTTTTATCGGCCGGCGTCCTGTAAGTGGTCCAAAAATAAATTATAAGGTAAGCGAAATTAATAAATAATTGATTGTTGGTTAAATAATTGTTAGTGAAATAGAAACAAAAGTAATAGAAGAAAATGAAATAACAATATGCAATAGAGAAACTTCGTTCATAGTTTAAACAGGCATAAATCACGTATAGATGTAATTGATATGAGATTCATAAAAATAGCAAATTAGATAAAAAAAAAAGCAGAATAGGTAATGAATTTTTTTAAAATTTACATGCATATTAATGCAATAAATGATAGAAAAGTTAAAGGACGGTTAGGGTGATAGTTCGAACATTTAAATTTTGAGTGTTTCAAAGCGTACAGCATTTGACAACACCTCCCTACAGATCGATGATAAGAGCTTCCAGCAACCGTGGAGTGGTAATTTGTAAGCGGATGAAAGCCACACTGGAAGGAAGACCCACTGAAACGTCGTTTTAGTAAACAAACTCTGTCGATTTAACAAAATACCGTAATTATTTTTGATTGAAGTAAAAATGAATCGGTTATTTCAAAAGTTCAAAAGATCCATATGTTCACATTGTAATAATAAAAAAAATTATTAATTGTAATCGTCAATAATTTTTTTATCATCAAGATCGTTAAAGGATTTGAAAGAATATTATCTGGATAGAATCACTTACCTTGACTGTATTCAAATTGTAACTTATTTTGCCCCTTTGAAATTGTGACTTTTCGACAGTGTAACCACTGTGTAAACTGTAGAAATTCCTGCTTTTCTGTTTGAGCGAGGTAAGTATTAGCCGCCAAATCAAATGATAATCGACATAAAAGTGTTGTGTAAAGATATAGACGATTATCAAAGAAAACGCAGTTATTCTCAGATTACTTTTAACTCGTATATTGTACCATCTTTAACAAATTAAATGCGAATCTAAATCCCACAAATCTTCTTGTAACCAAAACTACAAGTACTGCATAACATAGCGATGGGTTATTCAGAATTGATCGCAAATAATCTTTCATTCATATTTTAGTGTTCTGCACTATTATAGATTCGCATTTAATTTGCTAAAGATAGTACATAAAATAAATGTGGATTATTAAATACAAATTTAATATGAAAATTAGGTTCTTAACAGGTATTTTAGCTCTTTCACAAATTCTCGTTGCAACTTATCCTCTAAATTAGATCAGGATTACGCTGTACGATATAATAGTGCAACTACTTGTGTAATAACAATATTAACTAGGTATTATTTGCAGGAAAATTAAAATTAAAATACGTAGTTCTCAGGAAAATACTTTTATTGCATCTACCTTTTAGTGAAACCACATAAATTGGTTGAATTTAATTGTACCTTGCTTTTATTAAAGCAAAAACTGAATATGACCATTGAATTATCTGAAAATATAGCAGCTCATCACAGTTCAGAATTACTTTTGTTGAGTTAATTTACCTGCACCAGTGATTCCAAAGATATAAATATAACTTTGTACACAGTTATCACCAGAGGTCTTTTAGCTCGCTCCATTAACAATGCAAGGCATTTTTGACTTCTTATATCTAATTTGTACCATTCAGATAGATAAGACGCCTCTATGATTTTATTACTCTACAATGTTTCTTGTAATTAAAATCTGAAAAACTACGAAATGGAAAATTATATACATACCTTATACAGGATTTCATTTCCCAGCCAATGATATACTGCCATCTGAGCAAATACTATTCCAGAGTAACCGCATAAGCCTATGATGTTTGTTGAATCTGGACTACTCTAATGGACGAAAGACTTAAGTTATTTGAGCTAATTGGAATACAAACCGTTTACCAATATCGTGACTTGCAGAATGGTATTGCAGATTATGAAGCAGCCGATTCCATATTGGATACTTAAGGGAAAAGACAGTAATATGCTTAATTTATTCACAAATCTAAAATAAGGAAGAAAAAAAATACCATTGATGCCAAAATATTTTTTTTTGTGATAAATTATTTCATTAGATGTGCTTCAATTATTTGTTGTAAAATCAAGCAATGTACTAAGTCTAATTTATTTTCTTTTTCCGAGGTATTTAATTGAATGTATAGGATTTTTGCAAATATGGTCGAGGAGCAATTATTTTGTTTCGTTATTTGATATATCTTAATTGTAGTTTGCACTTCTCATTTCGTTACTTTCCTTTCAATTCATTGGTTATCCATATTCAGATTACAGATTTATTTCTCGATAACATTTTTCAATTGATCTAAATTAATCTTAATCTAATATAATTTTTCTTAAGTCAACTACTCAAAATCCGAGTTTGCATGTATACCTTTCTATATTTTTGAATTGTTCTAGGTGATGTCTAACATTTTATTGAGGAAACAATATCTCGAGAAATGAATAATCAAAGACTTACCCATTTATATGAAACACACTGTATAAAAATAGGCAATTAATGCTCCTTGAGGAAGATCACAAAGAAAAACTTCCAACACCATTTATTTTATTTTTTTGGAATGGCAAAGAATGCTTTATTTTTGGACAAAATACTAATTACAGAGTAAAAATAGTTATTTGTATCACTAGGCCAGAAACTACTGTTTTGTGAGTGTAAGTACGGTTTGTAGAAGTATGAATACTCGCAAAAGAGTTTCTGGCCGTGTGATACACAGGGTTTTTTGGGCCGACAAATCTTAATTTTGAAATGAAAATAGAAAAGAAATTTTGACACTAGGGAGTTGACAGTACAAGTTCGTACACATTTACATAACTTAGTATTTTGACGTTTCAGGGAATAAATCTTTTTCTGTAATTTTCTTTCTAGTTTAATATCTATTTATCAATAATAAGTGCAATGAAGACACCAGTTCATCTTAACATGGTTGAACAGTAGCTTAATGACAATTTATTACACATATGTCATGTGGAATCTAGTGTGACCAATCTTTAGTGACATTTGTGCCCGCCTAGGCAGGAAAACGGTAATTTTCCTGCCGCTTTGAAGTACAGCAAAATGAGTGTTTTTGGGCGGAGCCGCAAAAGGAATATTTTGTATAAGAAAATTTACGAAAAGAATCTCAAAAATTCAAAAAAAAGGTTTCAAATCTCAATCATAACAAGTGTGGATTTTGATTTTCCCAGTGCCTACAGCTTTGTTTATAGCCAATTTCCTGTAATATACATATTAGTAACCTCATCAGAAAACACAACATTTTGCATTATTTATTTAATGGACGTGTTCTTGCAACTGGTGAACCACACAGACTTTGTGCGTATGACAAATGTTTTTACAAGAATTGTAGGTAGTTATTGTGACTTATGACAAATCTGGATATATGATGTATCAATAATTACCTCTATAAGAAGACTTGGATATTTGTTTATGAAATTACTTGCACTTACTAAAGCAATGTGTAATTTTGAAGAAATTGTTTTAACATTTACATGGTACATGCTTTCTCCATGTAAATGTCATAAAATTACCTCTAACAACGACTGAATAATATCGGAATTAATTCAGCTAAAAAATAATCCGTTGTTTAGACGTGGTATTAATCGAAAATACTCTATTTTTAAATCTGATTTCTTGAGGTATGAACAATGCTATAAACAACCGCTTCACACAATCAGGAGAAATCATAATGACAATTACATAATGACTATTCATATATCACATGCAATATTATCTGTAAATACTTGTTAAATTACATATCTGGTATTAGAGTTTATAAACTTACTAAATGTTTGAATTAAATCAAGTATTAAATACATAAAATAATTTTTCGCATTGTGAAGTAATGCATTATGTTTTATTTTTAAGGTTTTTCATATGAATATTAAAATTCTTCAAGTGTCATGTAGGGAATTACTATTCAAGAATGATTCATCCCAATTTGACAAAAAAATCAATGTTGTTAGAATGTTAGAATTTTATTTTATGAAAGGATAACTTTTTAAGGAAAATAATTGGCATGTATGCCATTTTTCTCAAAAAGAAAAATTAAGTACCTTATTATTTGAGCGCTTCCATATTTTGCGATTTTTTCTGTATAATATTTATTATAAGCAGCAGCACATACTTCTTTTTAATATTCTCCCTAGACTATAACTTTAGCAATTCTAGAGATATGGTCAAAATTTTTTCCAAAAATAAGTTAACTGGATGAAGAAATTTGGTCAAAGATATATAAGATTTTGAGTTCTTATTCTTCGAAAAGTCCTAATACTCATATTGTAGATGAAAATCAGCAGCACAATATAGTGATTAGGAAGAAACTATGATTTGTTGATAAACTTGCGAATAATGAACAATTTTTTATGCCTAATAGGTGAAAGAGAATTACGAAATACCAACCCGTTGATCGTTTCATGTAATATGACACATTCCTTAAGTATATGTTGTACTACATCATGGACAGTGGCAAATCGTTGCTTAAATATAGGATCCTCAAAGGCTGCATTTGCGTCATCCCATATATTCATTAACCTTTCTTCTAGTATGTCCAATTGCGCTCCACACAATGCCATAAGGGACATGAACAACACGTCGAATGCTGTAGATATAGCTCCCATAAAGACTACAGCAAAAAGATGACCAATATTATACAAAATTCCATACTTCCCGAGATCATATGGGGCCGGAATTATCGGCCTAACATTTGTCACTATCGGGAGAACTCCAAATATTAAAATGAAAAATGTCAGGACAAAAGCAAAATATCCGATCATTATGTTAGAAACTCTGTATATAAATTGGATGTGCCTATTCAATTTCTGACTATGATGGTTAAAGATATCACCGCTTATATCGTCCAGGATTGAGATTAAATAGCTTTTATTTGCGAATAGTGTTATCGCCTTTGCATAATAATTAATTAGCGGCATAAGGACACAGGTCATCCAATTCAACAAATTGATGTTTTTGGCGACAACTGCGTTGACGATATTGTGCAGCACGATGTATAATAGTAAAACGTAGAATATAAAATTGCAGCAGTATTTAAATTCAACACCCTTTGTCACAATCACTAGTGGCCAGAGGCCGTTAACTTTTAAAATCCTCATAGGTTTTTGTAAAGGTTGGATGCAATTAACGCGAAGCATCTTCGGTTTAGCTCAAAAAAATGTAAGATTGGTCACGATACGTTTTCAAAGCAACTGAATAAAACTTCTGACTTGACGAGCAAGGGGATACTAAGAGAGTTGAAAAGAATCTGTGTTTCGCTTGCCGTACTTACTGCATCGATGTTATAAGATAATTGAATTGTAATCAGGGGTAATTGTGCATACATATTTTTATGTTGGCTGTATAATCTGTCGAAGGATTTATTTTTTACTACATGGTTGATAATGAAATCATTATACCTTTGCAGCTACTAGGAATCTATCATTAAGTTTGCACCGAACTGGATTTATAAAAGTTTAATTATCTTTCATTTGTTTTATTTTTCTATGTACAAGTGTCTGTTAACGAACTAAATCGTATAAAGAAAAAAATTAAAATGGTAGTTGGAAAATTTTGACAGCAGTTTTATTATTCATCTTCTTTAGTTACTTTGTAAAAGAGAAAAGAATTTAAAAAACAATGTTAGCTTTCTATAAAAATTCCGTTGAGTACATTTAATATTTTATATTACACACCTAAAGAATGTTAAAACGGAAAAATATCGGAGTACGTTTTAGCTAGCGGTAATAACAATAGTTTACAAATATTTACTGTCATACTATTTGGTAATTCCTGACGTACCGAACAAATTATCTTTGGAATAATAACCACTAGATTATGTGGCAATATTATATACTTTTTGTGAATATTCCTTTGCTTTTATTTTATTACTTCGCAGAAACACCTAACAAAACTCTCCAAGTATCTGTGTATCTCTAACTGCTTTGACATCATCACTGTGTTCAGGATATATACTCTTCTTTTCGGTAATTGCATCGAAAATTATAATAAATCTTCAATGTGGTTGATTTAAAGGCAAATTACGATGCATTTTTGAGGACAGTAATTTTTTATCGGTCGGGGTCCTGTAAGTGGTCCAAAAATAAATTATAAGGTAAGCAAAATTAATAAATAATTGATTGTTGGTTAAATAATTGTTAGTGAAATAGAAACAAAAGTAATAGAAGAAAATGAAATAACAATATGCAATAGAGAAACTTCGTTGTTTAAACAGGCATAAATCACGTATAAATGTAATTGGTATGAGATTCATAAAGATAGCAAATTATACAAAAAAAAAACGCAGAATAGGTAATGATTTTTTTAAAATTTACATGGAAATTAATGCAACATATGATAGAAAAGTTATAGGACAGTTAGGGTGATAGTTCGAACATTTAAATATTGAGTGTTTCAAAGCGTACAGCATTTGACAACACTTCCCTACAGATCAATGATAAGAGCTTCCAGGAATCGTGGAGTGGTAATTTGTAAGCGGATGAAAGCCATACTGGAAGGAAGACTCACTGAAACGTCGTTTTATCAATTTTGTCATCAACGAAGTGCTTGTAGCCCTAAATAATGCAGGCTAATATATCCAGAGCTATGATGCATATTAGTGAGGAAAAAAGGCAAGCATTATTTCTGAACTCATGCAGAAAAAGAACAGAAGGGTGGTGTATACTGGAAAAAGAAAGGTTAATCCTACGAGAAGTACACTAATTCCCTTAACCAAAGGAAGAAAGCTGGATGACCTAAAACCCCCAACTCTTCATAATTCAGTTAAGATACCAAATTCTTAGGAATAGATCTTGACTTGAAGCTACAAGAACAAGATGTTGATTTCAGGATTCGACACGATAAATAAATGTGAACCAGCTTTAATAATAATCCGTAGAACAATTGAAAAACGCTGAGGACGAAACCCAAGCATAATATACTGGTTATTCACTGGAGTTGCATTAGAATCTATGTGTGTTTGATTTGGTGGACCAAAACTCTGCAGAGACAGGTGGTCTTCTCTGAGATTGCTTTTATATTATATCTCAGGAATACATGAATTTAGAACTATTCGTAGAATTTAAGTAACGACTGTAGCGAAAATATTTATATTTGTTTGATAAACTTACTTCGTCTAGTTTCTCCATATCCTTCCTTCCATGAAGAGTAGACAAATTCATGAAAGTGAAGTACTTTGCATATTAAATTTCTCAATTCTTTATAGTACAATATCTTCTTAATAATCGAAAACTTTTTTTCTAAGGAGGTTCCCCACAATGTTGTCGCAATAGCCGTTTGTACTTCCAAAATTATGAGTAATGTCTTTAACACCATCCCAAAGCCTTGCTGTTTCTCATCAGATATCATCGTATTTTGGATTAGCACCATGATACACATAAAAAACTCGCGAAGCATCCCACTAATGTGCACGTGTGTTGTATGAAGGTTTGACGTGAACTGAAGGGGTAACAACTACAAAGTATCTTAGTAAACACAGCAATTGTTCAATTATTAAAAGATTGTAAATTTTTTACTTTTTTATTTTAGGGTGTCTACAGTGAATTATAGTAATCGGAAAACGGAATGTTACCCAAGAATAAAGCTAGCCAAGATGAATAATAAATTTAAGTACAGAAGAACAATTGGAGTTACTAGCATCTTAACATCTTCAGGATGATCATTTACTTCTTTGGTTTCATGGATGTGATGGAAAACTATTGGGTGTTCCGAATCAGGGAAGGATATCTGACGTGTATAATAATGGTGAGGGTTTCCGGAATATAAATTACAATTACGCAAACAATACATAATTTTCTGAAGTGATCGGAGTAGGATTTCTTTGTGTTAGCTATACAAATTAATGTGTAAATATAAGTGATATCAACTGATGATTTGATTTCTTCAAAATTCAATTCTTGTAAAATGTTTAGGATGAAGGATTGAATGAATGAGGGGACAAGAGTACAAAAGACGCATGCCGAAAGGGATAGGTTACAAGAATGCAGTATGAAATGATTGAGAAGAGTTAAAAGGATATCTAACAACGAAATAAACAATAAAGAAAGAAATAACGTGAGAAGACCTAAGTAACAAGTACAGAACTATAAATAACTATAATATGAAGACTAGTAATTGAAAATCGTTGATCATGTGAAACCTAAGCAAATGAGAAATACTACAATAAAAGGTAAACTGGATGAAAAACCTATTAAATAGAAAGAAGCTTCCAAATTGGCAAAAGATCATGACAAGTTAAAAGGAAATTTCTTTGAGATGTTTCCAATAATGTCTGAATTTAAGCACACACCAGACAGGAAACAGCTCAATCAAAATACATATGAATAACGATGCAAAACAACACCTAAAACGATATTGAACAAACCAGCACTCCGGATTTCGGTTCACAATCCGATTTTAATATTAATACTGTCAAAGTGTTCAACATATTTAACACAAAAAGGCCATTCTGAAATCTGGATAGGTCGTCATTATCTTCACCAATGTGTGTTTGGTAACTAACTGTAACTATAACAAACGGAACCAGATCAGTTATGATAATACATTTTAGCGAGCTGAACACACTCTTATATAGAAGCAATAATAATTTTATTTTTAAAGTTTTATTTATAATCAGTTGCATACATTGGCAATCATAAACACATTGATTTGCCAAAACGTAAAGAAGTAATTTATATTTAGTACGAGATGACCAACAACGCACAAACTTTTTTTGCATAACTATTTGTGCGTATCACTTTACTTTTTAACATTTTAATTGAAATACAGTAGGATATTAAACTTAATTCCAAAAATGTGGAGGGAAATAGTCCTCTGTAGGTGTGCATAGGAATGGCGATAACTTCCTAAAATGAACATTTAGAAAATAATCAAACAACGCGTAACCTTTATAACATACAAGAGCAGGAGTGAGAAAAAATGATATATTTTAACCCCCTAACCAGCCTGTGGGTACGCCACTGATGTTTTTTTAACCTTTAATCTTTACTCAATCTCGATATCTCTTCTCGTTTCTGAAATATTGCAAAACTTTGTGTTTTTTGGAGGGAAACATTGAGCTCTCATTACACTCCCTAGAACCAAATATGAGACGCTAAAAAAAATACGTGTCAAATATTTTTCAGTGTTCTTAATTCCTATCAAATTTTATCAAAATCGGAGAGATCAACTTAGTTGCCTTTCTCTGTCAGTACAGATCAGATCTTCCCATGATCCCCTTTACACCGCGAGCTATGGTTTATTGTATTATTTAGTATTTAGTGTATTTCTTTGCATAAAGGGCTAATATCCCTTTATCTAGCTTTAGCAGCCTGTGTGGTAAATGGTTTTGGGGCAGATCTGTTATCGAGTTGATTGCTTCCAGCAATGGTAGTCTTTACTGTTCCAATGCAACGCATTCAAAATCAATGGGATATGCTGTCTTCTTCCTAGTGGTATGTTAGACTACATTTAGATTTATCTTTGAAGATGCTTATTCTATGTAATACTTTCCTAGGCAACCTTGTCCTGTTAATCGACTCGTTATCGTTTTAAACTGTATCCATTGTCAAATGCCTAGATGGTTGCCTCATAATCCGTTTGCTGTGTATCAGTCCTTCTACGCTGTTCTAGTGACTCTGTTATTTCTTTTTGATTCACCCAGCCACTGCATAATCAGCTCCAGTGAATTTTATGCCTCGGCAACCATACAATAGTAACTTTGTTGTGTTTAGCCAGTATCCTAAAGTTTTCCAGGCAAATCCTAGCTACTTTTGAGGTTATCCGTTAGTGTATGTATGTTTTTAATGAAATTTTGTTCTTAGCCGATAACTATTATAAGGGTTCTTCTTTTTGGAGATAGCGGCCTTTTTTAATTTTAACTTACTTTATTTCTTTTTATAAATAAATGAGGGCTCATATTAATTTAATAAATTATTTTTAATGTTTCGAGAATTCTTATTGTCTTCTTGAGAAAATTAGGTAATTCTGGAACATATGGGCTACTAACATATTTAAAGGTACATATTTGGATTTGTGTTTGTTTTTTTTAATCATTTGTTTGGTGTTTTAATGTTGGTGTATTTTATTTTTAATTGTTTTTTGGATTAACGGTAAACGGTAGTCATCTTTTGTAAATTATTTTTTACTGTGTTTTAAAACCTCTTTTCTATATTTTGGATTGGTCAATACAATGGATCTACATATTAAAGCTGACATTACGTTTAAATAAATATTTTAATAAATTATATTTAGTTCTCATTAATAATTACGTATTGTATTTATCTGCTCGATTTTTATTTTGCATTTTTTTAGGTTATAAGTTATAGTAGCATACAACCCGCTGCAATAAGTATACACCGAATTACTTTTAAGCAGTAAATAACATTCCCTAATGTTACTGGAAGCACATAAAATACAGAACATTTGTTAAAACACCAAACTTATTTGTTGACTTCAGCTTTTTAGTTTAGTTACCGTATTTTTTGGACTATGAGACGCACCGGACGATAAGACGCATCTCAAATTTAGAGACGATTTATTGAAAAAAAATATTATATATAATATCATGTTACCTTCGGACCATAAGATGCACCCAAAATTTTAGTCTATTTTTCTATGTAAAAAGCGGGTCCGTTTTAAAACTACCGTATTTTTAGTTTTAAAAATTTATGCATTGATATAACGATATTAAATGGTGAAATAAACGTAACACGCATTGTCGACAGATTGTCGAAATAAACATTTTCATTTTCTCTCTGTATGATCTGGCGTGTGTTACCTGATGTGGAAATATTTAATCTTACTAGAACATATGGAAAATAAACGTAGAAAGGAATGCGGATAAATTACAAAGAAAACCAAGAGAGCATAATATGAAAAATAAGTTAATAAGAAACAATATTAAAGTAAAAAAAAATAGAGATACACACAACATACGAACAAGACATTTAGCTAATGAAAATTAAAAAAGAAATTGTCAGTGATAAGAATAACAAAAACCCAAACACAGAAGCAATTACCCAATATAATAATTTACCAACAGAAATTAATTAACGACAATAAATTACTGACAGGCACATTTAAAGAAAAATCAATGAAAATGTTAACAAATGACCATAAAGAAAACAACAACAATAGCTAGACACCATAGCGCTCTCATTGTCAGTACTACCAATAGTCTGAGACGGAGCACTATAATCTCATCATATTATATAAGCAAATAATGTTTTTGATTTGTACGGTGCACGTTCCAATTTATTTTTTTATTAATTCGCATTTATTATCAATTCTTTAATTTAAAATCCTAAACCACCGTAATTAAGTATAAATTTGAGAGCTTAGTTCTCCTCTGTAGACTCCTAGGTTTAATTTTACCTACTTACATATGTCCAAGAAGGTATAATTTCAAGTAATAAAGTGCACAACTACGCACTAATTAGAGTAGTGATTATTTATAATCCAAACCAATCATCTTAATTTCGACTGCGCATAGATAATTTGAATTACGTATTGGAACTTCATGTTTACTTTTCTTGACGAAATCAGATGGATGTGGTAAAATATTTAGTGTAAAACAACCGATAATATGAGAGAAACTAAACGAAAAAAAGTACATGGTTTCTAATTGAGGATAATCTTAGAGATTTATAAGGAAAGGATATCGGATTTTTGATTTAGTAGTGTTTCTGTCCTTTCGAAGAAATACTTGTTAGAAAAGTTATCGAGAAATAGATAGTAAGTAAGATTTATCATCGCCAGTTTATTTCTTAAAACAGTCAAACATTCTTTGATAAGAAATTGACAAATAAAAATTTATTTTCGAAATTTACGTAACATTTTGTAGTAAATGCTATTTAGATTAGAATATTTAACATGAATTATACTGATATGTCAATTCAATATATTAATTACTTTTAAAAAGGGGAAAAGAAGAGCAAAATGTTTTAGTAGATGTGTCTTTCATGTTAGTTAGTGTCTATTAGAAAATGTGAAAAAGCGTTCTCAACTAAGGATTTGAAATTAACGATGAAAGCCCTTAATGTTATTTACGAACGTTTTCTGTAAATTAAAAAAAAAAACGTTTCTTGGATAATCAAAGTAAGCAAAACAAATTAAATTCTTTTGTGTCATTGAAATTAGGTTCTTAAAAGCAAGTCATAACATAAATCAACAAAAAAATCTTGATTATCTTTGGTGTGCTGAATCCGAATATACAAACTGCTTCTTTTTATAACCTCTATAGTTTTAGAGATACAGCAATTCAAGGATTTATAATGTTTTAAGTAATGTAGTGCTTTCCCTTAGTTTTTTTTTTGGTTAATACGACAATGGGTATTCCCGAATATGTTCTTGGTTAGATTACTTACTATACGTCCTTTCTACATATTAGCAACAAATATGCCTCAGTACTAATTGTTCACTCAATCAAAATGGAAGAAGATTGGGGAAGATAAAATATAACAAAAATTAATTTGTGCGAACCTAAAGATGCTACCTTCGTTTTCGGTCAGCAGAATAACCAAAATTTATGTGGAATTAAAAAAAAATTTTTAGATATAATAATTATCGTTTTCTATGTCATATCATGTAATCGAAGAAGTTATTTTTGATAAAATTTGTATAATTGGTCTCATATCGTTGACATTGTAAATAGTAAAAGGTTATGCTACTAAAATATTTATTTTACTTTTTATGAATAAACTGAAAATATGACATATGATTCAGTATTTTATAAAAGATAACTTCCTCACAATTTTCTATCATTTCTTCTTGACCCAAAGGTATTTACGCATTTTAATACTTTATCACATAGAAACCAACAGCCATGGATCAGCAAGAAATTAGATGCATTGATGTGCTCGCCCCTTTAGAAAAAATGCTGCGTATTTCTGGAATTTGGCCCTTAAAACATATGACGTTCAAGTACAAACTTAGAACGGCAATTAGTTGGTTATTTTCATATGCTTTCTTGGCATCAATGATCGCCGAAGTTATTCACGTAAAAGGGGATACTGAAAAAATTAATGAAGTCCTTTGCATCTTAACACCGGTTTGTGGATGTTGTTCCAAACAGATATCGTTAATATACTACAAAAAGAATTTTTTCAATATTTTGAAAATATTGAAATCCGACACCTTCAACAAAGGTAATGCGAATATGATACAAAAAATTATGACACTTACGAAACGGGGAAAGAAGATCTTTCACGGGTTAACATTTGGCACACTGGTATTATATTCAGTAATTCCTCTCTTCGACCAAAAAGATTATCCAGTTCCCTTCAGTTTTAACGTTGGTCGTTATAAGCGCGCTATGTATCTGTTTCAAGTAGCTAGCTTAGCTGTTGTTGCATGGAATATAACGACAATAGATCTTTTATTTGTGGACTTCTTGGCGTTGGGAACAGCATTGGCGAATAATTTGAGGAAAAAGCTCTCAAATATAGTAGGAGGCAAGAAAGAATGTAATGATTATTGCAAAATTTCTACAAAACTGAATGTGGATGAAATTATGAATAAAGTTGCGCTAAAGTCTTTACGGGAATGCATAAAACTTCACATTAGTATTTTGAGGTAAGTAATAGAATATATGGATAGAATTCAGCATAGTGATTATGCATATAATCATTGTACTGAAGCAGATCAAGTAGAATTAAATTAAAGGTAGATTGAGCACTGTGAGATATATTGATAACTAACACAATATAAATAAACTTATATCTCACAAAAGTTTTTTCATCTTCACAGTATGTATGATTAGCTACGCTAACATCTTCAGGTGCACAAGTATATTGTCAGAATGCCAAATATGTATACATAAAACGCATATCCTAGGTTGCAAAAGATAAAATCAAGCTTCAGGACTATTATCTCAAATCAAAGCTGTTTTATTGACTATTATCTCAAAGCTATCCGAGTCTTAGAATTTTTGGGCTGCAAAGAAAAGCTGTGCGGATCCCAAGTAATTTATCATTTCGTGCTGACTGTCGAGAAGCATTTACAAGATTAAAAATTTTAACTTTAAGTTTATGTTGGAATGCGTTATGTACGTGAAAAAAAATAAAATATAAATTGTTACTCTACTAATGCTGCATTTCACGGCTATAACACAAGAAACAAAATGATTTAAGCATTAAGTACACTCGTCTCAGTTCCACACAAATGATGTCTTACCATCAAGGCATAAAGTTTTACAATGTTCCCCACAAAATATTAGAGATCTAAGCAGAAAGTCATTCGAATATGCTATAAAAAAATATTAATTCATCAAGCTTTTCATACAAGTGAAGAGTATTTTCAACACTTGTTGTAGTTGCACCTTCGCACTTGGTGCTCACTTTGATTTTATTGTTACTGTATTTATTATATTATATTTATTATTAAATAATTATTAAATTAGACTCATGACTTGTGTAAATACTTTTGTATAGCCAGCACCAATAAATTATATATATATTTATTTATTTATTTGACCTTGTGGAATTATTTTTTTTTTTTGAAATGATCTGACGATAATGCTTTTAATCTTAGAAACAACAGCCAGGTGATTAGTTCCTCTACGGAAGATTAATTTATAGTAAAATTTTATACGCTATTGAGGTATAGTTCCATGCCTAACTTAACACACGTCAATTGTACAAATTACTGTAAAAATGACGTTTTTTTCCCTCTTTTGTCTTTTATTTACACAATCATATACATTATGAACATTTTTAGTACTAATAAACATTATTTTCATCATTCATAAATACACACTTCATAAAATGAATTTCGTTTTCGCGTTTTCTTGGCACCCAAGAGGAATTTGTCAGCACGATTTATTCTATGCACCGTTGGCGTATATGTTTGGACTGAAAGAGTATTTTTTGATTTTTTTTTTCTTAAGAAGGTACTTATTTTTGCATAAAAAAATATTCACACATTTTTACCATATGTGTTATGGTTAGAGACCGGATTATATGCAAAGAAAAACTGGAATATATGCGCATATATATGCATTGATTTTTGAGAAAACATGCATAAACCTGGGGCATATATGCAAAAAAATTGCGACAATATGCAAAATTTTTACATAAAATAAATAAGAGCAGAAATTTAAACATTAACTTTATTGCACAAAATTTTTTCACAGCATATTTCTAAAACAATTTATAATTAAATGTTTTTCAAAATTGTGTAAAACAAAGTTTTGTCTTCTATCAGAATACATATGTTTCGAAATAAAAAAGCTTCTTTCAACATTCACAGGCGTAATTGGTGCATTTTTTTAACTTTGCAATACATTCTAAACTAAAATTAAAGTCGAAATCGTTTACTGTTTCACCTTCCAAAATTTTTCAATTTCAAATACCCCGCATTTTTATTTATCACTTTTTAAATTTACCGTATAAAATTACCTTTTGTACCTTAACCTTCTTACATAGCATATTCAAATTCGTTTACTATTTCGACTGATTCCGAGAGCGACATCTCTTGCGTTTCTAGTTTACGAATACAACTTGAAACAAAGCTATAATTTGACTTAATATACAAAAGGTTTTGTAGCAATTCTGTTGATGTTACTATCTTTTTGCAGTTTTCTAGAGCAATGCAGTCAGCAGAGATTTCAAGAATTACATGTTTTATCCCTTCAAAATTATCGGCGGAAAAAATTGCAGCCTCTAACCATGTACCCCATCTCGTAATAATTGTTTGGGGCAACTTAACACCGGAAGTCGCTCCTTATAAAATTGGATTCGTTAAGGTGCTTTTAAAAATACTTTTTTACATTGCTAATTAAATCATTAATCAAAGGAATGATTCCTAATGTCTTCGGTTACACGATTGAACCCATGAGTTAAACAAGTGGTATGAATAATGTACTATAATTTTTTTTAAATTTTGCGCGGCTTTTATCATGCATGGTGCAGCGTCGGACAACATTAGTAAAAATTTTTCACAAGGTATACTTCCGGGTAAAAAGTAATTTGATAAACTCTTCAACGAATTTGGCAAATTATCCCTATTTTTGTTTAATTTCTGCTATTGTTGCTGGTAACAAGATGTGACATAATTTTTCCAAGGTACTTTCGCAGTATTATGTTGGAATATTTTTGCAGAAATGATTTCAAATTAACATTGTTTAATCTTGCTAATGGTATGTTAGACGAAAATTAATGCGTTACACAGATCCGATATTATATTCTTCTTGTTCTGAGTTTCGTGAAGTTGATGCTAGACATTGACGTACAGTGCAACATGCGGATCGCTTTAGTTTTTCACATTTTCCAGTATGCGATGAAGTTTTAGCGTGTTGATCAATCAGGTATTTTTTCTCAGAAGACAGCTACAATAACAATTGTCATTTTATTTTAAAAGTTAAAGAATTTAAAAACAATTGTAAAGCTTTTAGTAAAATTAAAACTTACCAGTTTACTGCAGGCTCGACAAAATATTTTGTCGCCATCCTTTACCAGTCAGGATATGGCTTAATCCATAAAGAAAATGTTTGTTCGCTATACTCATTTGTGTACGCACAGTATTTAAAAACGTAATACAATTACATGCTTCGCTCAAAGATATTCAATGAATGAATAGTTTATTTGGGAATTAATAATAGTAAAACGTATTTACTACATCCCTTCTGCTAGGCGAAATTAAACACGTGCAGTTCTTGGAAAAAAGTATTAGAGAAACCAATGTAAAAGATTTATCGTTCTGATAATTGTCGGTTGTCGATCTACATTAGGAATTACTAGGAATTTTTACTAACAGAAAGGATAAGAAAAAGCTTAAATATGCAATGTATGCAACTTTTGTAAAAATATACATAGAAATGCCTAAATATGCAATATATGCAATCACTAATTAGCGCTAATTAACTTCAATTACGTAATACGTCTACATATAGACCATAATTAAAGATATGCAAAAAATAAAATATATGCACTTTGCATTATAATCCGGTCTCTAGTTGTGGTATATATATTTCCACGGTGAATGCCTTACATTCTCCATATTTTCGTCTACAGATTTATTATAATAAAAATGAAACTAAAAAAATGTGTTAGATACCTTAAAAAAAAACTAGAAAATAAAAAATGTTCTACAGTAGTACAGGCGTACCATTGATTTAAAGGTGTATAACAAAATAACGGCCCACTGTCGCATATACCACTTTCACCTTTTCATAAACTGTCACGTACTTTTTCATACTCGCTGCAAAGCCACAACAATATGCTGGTTTTGAAATTTAACTAAGTATGGATAGAAAGTACTACTTAGCCATACTTTACTTGGAAAAAGCGAGATCTTTTCAATTGTTTAGAATTAGAACAAAAACTGTTATGGAATCAATCAATTGCAAATAATAACCGCGTGATAGACTATGAATGTTGTTATGATTTTGTTGCGGGTTATTGTCTTGATAGAGCGTTGGGTTTACGTTTCTTTACAACGATTCTGAAAACTGTCTGTACATTTTTAATTTTATAATTCTTGTTGCGTTAGTATTAAACTCAGATATAATTTTAGGTACATAAACGATATTGAAGCAGTATTTTCCTTTTCTGTAATAGTGCATTACATGACCGCAACTCTTCTACTTTGTAGTAGTTTACTTCAGATAACAACTATGGTAAGTAGATTGTACAAAGAATATTAGCAATTGGAAATTAAAAGTACAGACCAAGAATTTTCTTACACTATTTAACACTAGAAATACACTAGCATTTATACAGGACTTCCACTCTAAATAGTGTTAAAAAATGTACCCTAACTTAGTGTAAACAGTAGTGTAAAAAGTACCCTTCACAAATGGCAAAGTCTATACACTTCTAGAGTTTCATTATTAATTTAGTGTAACTTTTTCTACACGAAGAAAGATTTCTTTTTACGTTAATAAATATGCATTAATCTTAAATTATTATGTTAAATAGTAATAAGAAAATATTTGTTAGGTCATAAAAAAAAAAAAAATTATTGAAATCAGAGCATTTCTGAAGATGTCTGTAGCGATTGAGAACGAAACTATCAGCCAGAAGAAGATCCAGAACGCGGTTCGAAACCGGTTAGGCGTTGATTAGGTTGATTAAAAGTGATACTCGATTCTCAGTGCAGGCAACGTAAACAGCACTCGAGTACTTCAACAGCTACCAACACACTTTACAGGCGAAGACCTCACCTCACTTTGAATAGCCAGACTACTACTAAAACTAAAACCTTGCTCGTGTGGGCGAGCATTTGCACTGTCTTTTTAATTTATTTGTTAATTCCTGTCTTAAAATCCACAATGACAGTAACGTTCGGTGGCATCTTTGCTATCGCGGGAGTTTTTGGTCGTAATTTTAATTGTCCCGCGCACATAATGCATAATCATTAAATTTAATTCTTACATAACAAAGTGTGTGTATTTTACCTTTTTTGGGAAGATCGTGTGTCAAAATACGTTCGTTTCCCCATTACTTCTAATTGGTTTGGATTATTGTAATTTTTCTACCATTGTATATTTTCTAGGTAGATATCCATTCAACCCAATTTATAAGATGTTGTTGGTTGGCAGTTAATGCTCTTTTGGAGTCGTTCCTGTACCATTGGTTCGGTAATGAAATAATCGTGAAGGTATTTAACTAAAGCCCTTATGGGAAAGTAACATTTCTACTTCAGGAACAATGCTTTTCAGACTGATCAGATTAGTGAAGCATGCTATTCATCAACTTGGTACAAATGTAATCTGGAATTGCGAAAAATGTTGTTGATAGTGATGACGGCGTCGAGAAAATCTGTGGGAGTTACAATATATAAATTTACAGAACTGTCGCTGGTATCTTTTGTAACGGTAGGTTTAAGAAATACAAAAGCGCACTAGACATTTTTACTCATTTTTTATTATTATTGACGCATAGTACTATATTTAGATATAATGAATATTTCAACATCCTTATTGCAGATGCTTCGTTGGGCTTATTCCTTCACTGCATTAGTCAGAGCTAGATACGTTGCAGATTAAACATTTACAAAATATTTATACAATTGTCGCTGTATTTAAAGAAAATTGTAGTTTTTTTTCTTATTTATTAATTAATTTAAATTTAAATTATTCTTTGATTTACATATAAATCTCTTATGAAGCTTTCTATAAGTTATGATAAATCCAACTAATGCACACAGGCAATGGTAAATAAAACAGAAACAAAGCAACAGAATTCCAGGACGTAAAATATGAAAATGTGGAGGAAATGCAGCTGTAATAATATGTAGTTTACTACTGGAACAATTTAAGTAATGAACCTTGACGTATCTACATGCATATATTAATTTGGAATAACCGTATATAAAAGGGTTCCCAAATCATTGACTGCAGTTAAATTTTATCCCTTTCAAGTGAAACATAACTGGTCATCGTTAAAAATCATGCACTTTTGCATAGAGTATATAGGTTTCTCTACAACAGCAACATTGATAACACAAATAGTGGAGTTAACACGTATTTGGTTACGCAGACGTTATGGAGAAGCATGGATTCTCAAATTATTGCTAATAATAACTAAATACTGTTTTTTGGCACTAAAAAATAATCTATGCCTATCTACATTAATTAGGCATGATATGGTACCTGATTTATTCGCAGAAATAGCAGATATTGCGCGGAGTAGATCAACCATCGTAGTTACTATGTATACTAAATATGAGATTCCTTGCGGAAATCGACAAAGGTTTGTTAGCTATAGTATGCAACGGTTTTTTATTTTTAACGATTTTCAGCAACATTTAATGTTTTTCATTGCTAACCTAGGTTACAATATTCCCTGGTTGTTAGATCACAGAAATAAAAATGCGTCGTGTACCTCCTTACTATTATTTTAATATAAAGAACCAGATTATTTATTACTATCAAAGTAAAAGTTTCCAATTTCTTCGCTTTTAGTAGTTCAACCGAAGTAAAATTATTAAGTTAGTTAACCCTCAAATAATTTTGTTAATTATTAACAAAATAATTTTGTTAATTATTGTTTCACTGGCAGAGTTAAAATTAAAAAGTAGATTTTCATTATGATACTTGCTATTGTAACGGACTAAAAAAAAATTTCCAAATCTTTTATCCTAAACTACCTTGTAAACATTACTTTCGCTAATTTTTCTTTCATTTCTTACAGTGAAGTAGAAGGTGTTAGGCCATTCTACACATACAATGTCTCTTCGACTATTCAAATTTTCTAAAAATAATTGGCCTTTTAACTTAGTTTTTGATTAGAAAAATTAGCATTCTTACATAAGTTTTATTGTAAACATTATTATATCATTTTTTGTCAGTGAGGACAATTATGTACTATATACTTTTGTACTACTAGTTTATATGTTAGTCTACACTTTTTTATAGTATTCTTACTTACTTCCACTGTGCAAATTAATTAAGATTACACTCATAGAAAAAAAAAATACGCTTTTTTTTTTTTCGTTAAATAAATATATTTGACTCTACTTTAGAGCAAATATATCTTTATTAAATATAGAAACATCAACCTCTTTCTCTGCTAGTGTGCATTTTAAATTGAAAAAAGACATGATATTATAAACCTCACACTAATAATATTAGCTATTTGTAGATGTTTAGTAAACTGAAATCTGTATTTCTCACTGGATATAGTTCGAAGGCATAGAGAGAAACCAGTTAATGATAACTTTTTAAGTTATCCGTTGCTCCAGTATTTGAACAAGTGTCTTGGTTTGGTGCATGCGAAAAAGTGTTCGCATATTAACAGAAATACTTTCAGCCATTGTAGGCTGAAAACACCTGAGTAAGCTTGAATTGGAAAAAAGATCCTGAATGCAGATTTTGTGGAACAGTTATGAAACATCCATCCACCTCCTCTCAAAAACGCGCAGACTGTTGCACCTCGAGGGCATTGCACCTGGAGCATGGTTGAAATCGAGAGGGAGACTTACCTAGGACTGGGGCCCTCTGACATCCTACACTTTCTAAAAAAATATTGATTGGAAGGCCAGCTGTAAAGCAAGCAAGAATAGGGACACAAGAGATCTTTTAGGTCGCAGTGTAACACCCAGCCTTTCTATTTACCATACATACATACATGCGAAAAAAGTTATTAACACCCAATCCAGTCTAAGAACCAAGACTGCCAATAGAAACTTGACCGTAAAAATGCCAAGGTGGTTGTCTCTGCCTTTACCGATCATTGTAAACTCAGAAAGCATCTACACAGAATCGGCCTCTCTGATGAGACTGAATAAGAACAACCTAAAATGATTTTGGTCTTTTTGGTCAATTTATAGTATCTGTGTATTTATGTATATAATTAAGCCAATAAATAGTGATATGATATGATATGAATGCCGATTGTGTTTAGAAGACGAGCGACAGTTGAGCATATTTCCTGTTACTGCTCTGCTACTGCCAAAAACAGGTATGTTACCTTCGGAAAGGCTGACTCTTCCCTAGAGACCTGAAAATAATCTCATTTAGCAAAATACTGAGCTACCTTAGAGGCCTAAACTTCATGGGTGAACTCTAAGATAGCAACCCCTCTACAATAGATCCTAGTGGTCGCACTGGATGATTAATCAAACCATGCGGATGCTATCATTTTCTAGCTAAGTAACTGCCTCGGAATTTAATTACCTCTAATGAAGACTATTGATATTTGAAGCTGAATATTAAAGAATCACGCCGATAAGCGAAAAGGGAAGTATGTGCCGTCTGATATCATTAATTTTTTCAAGACCATGGACGTTTTATAATGCAAAATGGGCGAACAAAAGATTTTGAACTCTCATTAGTCATTACTGTATTTTCTCCATTTTTTTTTCATATGTATTTGATAATGCTAATGATTTGTTAAAATTAAGTAATATAATGGAAAAACTAAAACTTGTCCCAAACAGAATAAGTTCACACACAAATCATAGTAGTTTGAAGTATTTTATTTGTAAATTCGTTTAACAAGTTTTAGGTCCTACTATAAAAACCCCTATCTTCAGTATTACATATGTAAGTGATTGTTTAGCTTCTTTTTAATAGAAACACAATAAATTAGTAATATAAATCATTGCCTTTTATTTATTTATGTTTATATAAATTATTTAAGAGTTAAGTATTCTTCCTGTCTCTTCCTACGGCAAAATATGTATAAGCTTGAAGTTGTTGCCATTAGGTACTATAGACAATAATAACACAGTGCAACAACCAAAATGGGAATGGGATGTGACCAACTGCAAATGAAAGTTGGACATGATCGCATAACAAAACCTTGAAGGTTTTAGTTCAGTGCAGATTTTTTTTACACGCATTTGAAGTTGTTGAGTTTGGAACGCTGATCTAACAGGAAAGAATCATTGAAGAATTTGATAAAATAATGCCTTTTTATTTATTTATCCTGGAAAGATATGTGGTCTTACTGTTTTTGGGGTCGCGAGGAATTCATGTTTCCATATGTATTTTTACNCTAGCTAAGTAACTGTCTCGGAATTTAATTAACTAATGATACTATGATATTGAAAGCTGAATATTAAAGAATTCACGCCGATAAGCGAAAAAGGAATATGTGCCGTCTGATATCATAATTTTTTCAGACCATGACGGTTTATAATGCAAAATGGCGACAAAAGATTTGAACTCTATTAGTCATCAACTGTATTTTCTCATTTTTCATGTATTGATATGCTAATGATTTTAAAATTAAGTAATATGATGGAAAAACAAACTTGTCAACAATAAGTCACACACAATCATAGTAGTTTGAAGTATTTATTGTAAATTCGTTAACAAGTGTTTAAGGTCCTACTATAAAAACCCCATATTTCAGTATTACAATGTAAGGATTGTTTAGTTCTTTTAATAGAAACCAATAAATAAAATAAATCATTGCCTTTTTATTTTTTAGTTATATATAATTATTTAAGAGTTAAGTATTTCCGTCTCTTCCTACGGCAAAATATGTATAAGCTTGAAGTTTTGCAATTAGGTACTATAACATATAACCAGTGCAACAACCAAAAGGGAATGGATTGACAACTGCAAATGAAAGTTGACATATCATAAAACAAAACCTTGAAGGGTATTTTTATTCAGGCGAAGATTTTTTTTACACGCATTTGAAGTTGTTGAGTTGGAACGCTGTCTAACAAGGAAAGATCATTGAAAATTTGATAAAATAATGCTTTTATTTTATTATCTGAAAGTGTGGTAAACTACGGTTGTTGGGTCGAGGAATTATTTTCATATTTATTTTACTAAACGACGCAGAAGTGCGCTATCATACAAATGGTGTTATTCTTGTAAAAATTTTCAATAAAAAAACGTGTATTTCTGTTCACTGCTTACACATAATAATTCAGCCTTAACGAATCTATACAAAAACAAGACAGCATTTGTAATACTACGGAGTTCATCTGGACTTGCTGGTTTGGTATTGGAATAAACTCTCTGTGTTAGGTAATTCTGCATATTTTCAACCACATAAACAATGTCTCTATTACTCTGTTTCTCCCTTAATAATTTAAACAACATAACACTGAGATTTAACGTGTTCCCTAAGAAATAAAATGCAAAAAAATTATATGTTTAATGTATAGACATGTTGTACCATATATGAATAAATAAGTTTAAAAAAAATTAACTGATTGTATAAATGGAACACCAAACTGCATTGATCTCTTCTTTTGCGTTTAAATAGTATTAAAGAAGAAACAGATGTAAAAGAGGAACATGGTATATGTTGGTACAAAATATGCAGAATTAACCTAAACAACATATAGAGTTTATTCCAATACCAAACTCAGTAAGTCCAGATGTAACCTCCGTAGTATCTACAAATGCTGTCTTGTTTTTTGTAAAAATTCTTTAAGGCCAAATATTATGTCTAAAGCAATGAAAGCAGTAAAATACATCGTTTTTATTGATGAAATTTAATAAGAAATAGCACAATTTGTATGATACGCCATCTAGCGTCAGTTTTAGGTAAAAATAAATATCGAAAATGAATTCCTCGACCCAAAACAGTAAGATATCACAACTTTCCAGGATAATAAAAATAAAAAAGCATTATTTAATCAAATTTCAATGATCTTTCCTTGTTGAACAGCGTTCCAAACTCCAAAACTTCAAATGCGTGTAAAAAAAAATCTCGCACTGAACCTCAAAAAAAACTCTTCAAGGTTTGTTATTGGATAATGTGCAACTTTCCTTTGCCAATTGATCTCATCCCATTCCCATTCGGAAAGTTCGATTTTGTATCACTGTGTAATTGATCTAAAATATAGAGCTGGACAATCAATGAACCAATCCTTATACAAAAAAAAAGAATATTCACTAGATGTTTTAATTACGGTATGAACTATTGCCTAAGTCAGTGAAAATGTTTAAATATGGAACAGCAGATATATAAATCCATTGTCACATCCATTTCCCACACTCAGGAAACAGCATGATGTTAAATTGAAAAAACCGGTTTCGTTAACAAGATATTGTTAAATTAACAAATTAATGTATTTCTGCTATTAACTGTAATAATTAGGAGGAATTTTTCCCAAGAAATTTTTTCTACTCACGCAGGACAGGAATCTACATCCTCTCGTTTTCCGGACGTGCGCTTCACCAATTAAGCTAAGAGGATATCCAAGGTTGAGCGTTTAACCGAACATACGTCGATATTAGATCTTAGAAGGCCGGCAGGACGACAATTATGCGAGGATTGCACGCTTTTTACAGTGAGAATATAACAAATTAATATATTTCTGCTATTAACTGTAATAATTAGGAGGATTTTTTCCCAAGAAAAAATCCTCGTAATAATAGCAGGAATACATTAATTTGTTATTTTCTAATTGTAAAAAGCGTGCAATCTTTGTATATTGTTAAATTGATCAAAATTATAGTTAATCCAACAAGAAATACATAGTGCAGGCAAGTATATCGTTTTGTTCCTTCTATTTTATTAATATAACACGGAATGAGTTTGGCAATTAGTGTTCAATTAACAAAATAAGCGTTATTAAACGAATATAAGTTAATCTGTTAATCTAATTAAAAGTGCAGTAAATTTAATTAGTGATGGACATAATCGAATGATTTCGATAATGGAGTAATCCATAATCGAATAATCGTAATAATTGAATGATCATTGGATTACCACTCACTGGAAGGAGATGGTTGTAGCTTTTTTTAGGTCCTCATTTTCTTTTTTGTGCATATTTTTCCCAATTCCTAATATAATGACCTTTTTTTTTAGGTTCACATATTCCTTTACTATGCATTATTCCTCCCAATTCTTCTATATAGCTTATTACAATCATCAAACACGATTATTCCAATAATTCATAATCACTCATAATTCAGACGTCATAGTCGAATTATCGAATGATCGTCAATAATTGAATGATGCCTTTTTCGTGGTTCGACTATGCCCATCTCTAAATTTAATGTAACTATGACGTTTAAATTATCGGTTTTCCAAATCTAGCCCCTCCAGTTCTTAAAAACAGCTGCTTCGATCTAGATAATATTGCAGCAATGTTTTCTATCCGTATAATAACTGTGATTATTAAAATGGCTGCTCTTTCAACATTCCGGGCTAATCCTTGCGCACGAACCTTTTTTACGTTACTATTTTTTGTATTTATCACATTATTTTTTTCTATTTTAATATAACAAACGATTTGTAATTGAAATAGAATGGCACATTAAATGTAATTCTAAAAATATGAAGGAAAGCAGTCTTCTGCAAGCTCACATAGAAATGACGACAAGTTCCCTAAAATTTAGAGACCAAAAACACGTACACTGTTGAAAATTTTAACACTTTTTTGACTAATTTAATAGTCAGGACAGGTCCACACTCTTTTCGTGTTATTTTGTCGAGAACTATAGAAGTTTAAATTTGACGAGCAAAGATAGTCAAGTAATGCTATTGCTAAGGGGTTATTTTGTCCAACTGACACGTGGAATATAAAATACTTCTAATCACATTTTATTTGATCTAGACTAAGACAAATTTTACTAGCTGTTAAACTAAATGAATGCGATCTATTGGGTGTTTTAACACCATTTCTAAACACAACGTCTCTTAATATGCAACTCCTATTTCTTAAGTGCTCATAAATACTCTCGTTTAAAGACCTTTCCTCAAGTATAAATGTGCAAAACCACTCATCACAAGTTTAGGTTTCAACTAAACGTACCAATTTTAAAATGATTTTTTGAGACCCATTATAAAAATTAATGTGAATGTTTATGTATTTGATTCAAGTCTAAACTAATTGCGTAAATAAATGTTTCCCAATACATCTTTAAGATGTTGAATTTTTTTATGAATTAACGTTTATAAACGAGGTTACACTTTGCAATCAGTCACATTTGGTGGTTTGTTTGGATATGTTATACGGCGAAGAAATCAAACCGAAAACAGATACACGTGACAATGCAGGTGGTGCGTATAATGCAATACTGTATTAGAATAGGTGGGGTTTCTATATTTCTATCCGAGGGAAAAATTCTGATTGGTTGACGCTTCTGAATGTCTAGAAAAATAGTCAATCCTCATATCTAAACAAAGAATTCACATGAAATTCTAGTCATTTCTGTTCTATTAAATACGCGCAGTCAACTCGTCTGGCAAAGTTTGGAAAAATCAACACTAAAATATTTGACTAGCGCAAAATTAACGCCAACACCGTAATATTTTCAACAGTGTAATCTTTATTTTTTTCATGTAGTTAAGTAAAGACTAAAAAAACGAACAACTGACTTTATAATATACAAGAGTGAAAAAATGGTATTTTTTAACCTCCTAACCAGGCCCATGAGTGCGCCACTGTTTTTTCAGCCTAAAACGTACGGCTGCCAACAAGCAACGATTTGATCTTTACCCGATCTCGATATCTCTCCTCGTTCCTGAAATATTGCAACAAATGTGCTTTTGGGGAATACTTTGAGCCTCCATTACATGCCCTAGAACCAAATATGGGACGCTAAAAAATACGAGTCAATAATTCATAATTTGGATTAGCCGCCATTTTTGCAGATGGTGCCAAATGTCACTGTGCTTTGACATTTATGACGTAGATATATACAGAATTAGTTGTTAACAATCCATGGAGCGATACACACTTCAAGAACGTGGAATTATTGTTATTGCTTATTTAACAAATTTTAAGTCTGTTTTCCTGGTCGTCGTGTTCCATGTGCTCGAACAATTAAGCGTGTGGCCGAGCGCCTCGTGCAAATGGGTCTAGATCGTCGCAACAGCCATCGGAGCGACCATCGCTGCTGTTGCCGACGACGTCAGAAAGAATCCACAAACATCAACGAGAAGACGATGCACACAATTAGAAATCAGTACCGTTTGTTGCAACGAGTTTTGGTGAAAGATTTGAAAATGTTCCCCTACAAAGTGCAAATTGTTAACGAATTGCTGCCTGTTGACCGTCGGGCAAGGTTAACTTACTGCCATACTCTGTTCAACTTGGTGCAAAAAGAGGATGATCGTATCAAAAATCATAATGAGCGACGAAGCCCCTTTCCACTTAACTGGTTATGTTAACAAATAAAGTTTGCGATTCTGAAGCACAGAGAATCCACATGAAATGCAAGAAGAGCCATTGCATCCCCTCAAAGTGACTGTTTGGTGCGGCGTTTGCACTGAAACAGTGATTGTTGTTGATTATTTTTTCGAAGACGTAGATGGCACTACCGTAACCGTAAATGGTGAGCGTTACAGGCAGATGCTAAACGAGTTTTTTTGCCGCAAGTCGCCGCATTGCGTCCCGATCATTGTTGCTTTTAATAGGACGGAGCAACCGCTCACACAGCTCGGGCAACTATGGAGATTTTGAGATACCAATTTCCAGGTCGAGTGATCTCCCGTTTTGGAGATTTGACCTGGCCGTCCAGATCGCTAGATCTAACAGCACCAGACTTTTTCCTTTGGGGCTTCTTAAAATCTCGCATTTACCACAACAAACCACGAACCTTGCAAGCCTTGAAAGCTAACATTGAAGCAGAAATCGCTAATTTATAGCCAGATGTTTTGCCAGCAATAATTCAAAATGCCGTAAAACGAGCGCAATTATGCATCGACTCCGGAGGTGGCCATTTGAGCATTATATCGCTCAATTTTTCCAATAAAGTTGTCAATTTTACACTTTCAAATAAACTTTTTATAAAAACAAAGTTCTTTTTTTTCATTTATAACAAAATGCCAGCCAAATCAAATTATGACATTACTTTTGCGTCACCCAGTATTTGTCGGTGTTTTCATTATCAATTCTTTAATTTAAAATCCTAAACCACCGTAATTAAGTATAAATTTGAGAACTTAATTCTCCTCTGTAGACTCGTTGGTTTAATTTTACCTACCTACATATGTGCAAGAAAGTATAGTTTCAAGTAATAAAGTGAACAACTACGTACTAATTAGAGTAGTGATTATTTATAATCCGAACCAATCATCTTAATTTCGACTGCGCATAGATAATTTGAATTACGTATTGGAACTTCATGTTTACTTTTCTTGAGGAAATCAGATGGACTGTGGTAAAATATTTAGTGTAAAACAACCGATAATAGTGAGAGAAAACGAAAGGAAAAAAGTACATGCTTCCTAATTGAGGACAATCTTGGAGATTTATAAGGAAAGGATATCGGATTTTTGATTTAGTAGTGTTTCTGTCCTTCCGAAGAAATACTTGTCAGAAAAGTTATCGAGAAATAGATAGTAAGTAAGATTTATCACGCCACTTTATTTCTTAAAACAGTCAAACATTCTTTGATAAGAAATTGACAAATAAAAATTTATTTTCGAAATTTACGTAACATTTTGTAGTAAATGCTATTTAGATTAGAATATTAACATGAATTATACTGATATATAATTCAATATTTAAATGACTTTTAAAAAGGAATAAAGAAGAACAAAATGTTTTAGTAGATATGTCCCTCATGTTAGTTAGTATCTATTAGAAAATGTGAAAAAGCATTGTCAACTAAGGATTTGTAATGAACCATGAAAGCGCTGAATGTTATTTACGAAGCGTCTTCTGAAAATAAAAAAAAGCGTTTCTTGGATAATCAAAGTAGCAAAACAAATTAAATTTTTTTGTTTCAATGAAATTAGGTTCTTAAAAGAAAATCATAACATAAATCAACAAAAAAACTTTATTATCTTTGGTGTGCTGAATCCGAATATACAAACTGCTTCTTTTTATAACATCTATAGTTTTAGAGATACAGCAACTCAAGGATTTATAATGTTTTAAGAACTAAGTAATGTAGTGGTTTCCTCTAGTTTTTTTTTGGTTAATACGACAATGGGTATTCCCGAATATGCTCTTGGTTAGATTACTTACTATACGTCCTTTTACATATTAGCAACAAATATGACTCAATACTAATTGTTCACTCAATCAAAATGGAAGAAGATTGGGGAAGATAAAATATAACAAAAATTAATTTGTGCGAACCTAAAGATGCTAACTTCGTTTTCGGTCAGGAGAATAACCAAAATTTATGTGGAATTGAAAAAAATCTTTAGATATAATAATTATCGTTTTCTATGTCATATCATGAAATCGAAGAAGTTATTTTTGATAAAATTTTAATAACTGGTCTCATATCGTTAACAGTGTAAGTAGTAAAAGCTTATGCTACTAAAATATTTATTTACTTTTTATGAATAAAATGAAAATATGACATATGATTCAGTATTTTATAAAAGATAACTTGCTCATAACTTTCTATCATTTCTTCTTGACCCAAAGGTATTTATGCATTTTAATACTTTATCACATAGAAATCAATAGCCATGGATCAGCAAGAAATTAGATGCATTGATGTGCTCGCCCCTTTAGAAAAAATGCTGCGTATTTCTGGAATTTGGCCCTTAAAACATATGACGTTCAAGTACAAGCTCAGAACGGCAATTAGTTGGTTATTTTCATATGTTTTCTTGGCATCAATGATCGCCGAAGTTATTCACGTAAAAGGGGATGTTGAAAAAATCAATGAAGTCCTTTGCGTCTTAACACCGGTTTGTGGATGTTGTTCCAAACAGATATCGTTAATATACTACAAAAAGAATTTTTTCAATATTTTGAAAATATTGAAATCCGACACCTTCAACAAAGGTAATGAGAATATGATACAAAAAATTATGACACTTACGAAACGGGGAAAGAAGATCTTTCACGGGTTAACATTTGGTACACTGGTATTATATTTAGTAATTCCTCTCTTCGACGAAAAAGATTATTTAGTTTCCTTCAGTTTAACGTTGGTCGTTATAAGCGTGCTGTATATCTGTTTCAAGCAGCTAGTATATCTATTGCTGCATGGAATATAACGACAATAGATCTTTTATTTGTGGACCTATTGGCGTTGGGAACAGCACTGGCGAATAATTTGAGGAAAAAGCTCTCAAATATAGTAGGAGGCAAGAAAGAATGTACTATGATTATTGCACAATTTCCGCAAAACTGAATGTGGATGAAATTATGAATAAAGTTGCGCTAAAGTCTTTACGGGAATGCATAAAACTTCACATTAGTATTTTAAGGTAAGTTAGCTAATGTGTGAATAATTGTGAATTGAAATTTAGTACAGTGATTATTCATATAATCATTGTACTAAAGCAGATCAAGCAGCTTTTGCTTTCCAATTTGCATCGTCCATGTCAAACCAAGCATTAGTTTGCACTGTGTTATATCTTATTATCACTGAAAATTATCTAATACAGTCTAGATTATAGGCAAAATCTAATACTGATTATAATAAGGTTCATTAATACTTAATCATTCAGTTAATTGTTTCTATTATGCAAATACAATATAGTGCAATACAGTAACTTAAAAACGTTTGCAGATTTATTATAGCGTGTTATAACAAAACTTCCTTCTCCATATGCTTCAAAATACGATAGGCAAATGGGGCATATCAGCCAGAAATCGTACAGCGTTATATCTCGAAAAAAGTTATTAAACAAAAATTCAGAAAATTTTATAATAAATCACTGGTCGGCGAACATATTGTATGCTAGTTGCTCTTTTTAACTGCACCACACCAGGAAACTTTATTTAACCGACTTTGTTTCTTTTTAATGGAATATTCTACTTTTGTTTGATTTTTGGAACTGTAATGTATTTATGACAACATTTTATATGACTACTACCAATTTACCTATAATATTTTTTGAAATAGTAGTAACTTTTAGTTATAGTTTGATAAGGATAGGTTACTAGATGTTAATCTCAGTTTTGGTTCTGGCTTTTTTTCCGGTGGAAGTACCCCAAGGTTCTCCTTGAAGCCTTGGAGTACTTCTGTAAAGTAGAACTTGCGTGACAGTTTCTTGGCTCGAAGGTTTTGCAATAACTTGTCTATTACTGTTAAAATTTGAGTATTCAAAAGTTTAGTATTTGTTTCAGAACTTTTTTGGTACCGAAGGTTTACTTTAACTATGACAATACCTAAGTAATGAAATTGTGTTATTATGTTATTAGTTATACACTCATTGACATGTATATATTTAAAATCTGTGACCTGTATAACCCTTTTTTTAAATATATCTGTAAATCGTCATCATAGTAATAAAAGTAGGATATTCCACTAAAGGAGGTCTCTGGCAATAGTGCTTTTAATCTTAAAAACAACGGCTACGTTATTAGTTCCCCTACCGAAGATTTATTGGAAAATTTATATTCGTTTTTGGATATGGCGGGTACCATTCCTCAATGAGCACACTTTATTGTAGAAATAAAAAGATTTTAGCCAATTTCAACGTTAAAATTAACTACGGTAAACGTTAAAATCACGTGATATCACGTCAATACGGTCTACGCAATAGCGGAAGGAATCGTTTTACAAATTTAGCAGGACTTACGGAAGCACGGCTTCCGTATACTGCGCAAATTAGCTTTCATAACCACACTTTTCAGTCGCTTTTGTATTGTTTTTTATTGGATATTAATTCTAATTATGGAATATTTATAAGCAATTGCAGTGTTGGAAGGTATCGTTAATGTTGTGCAAGATGGTATATTTATTTTATTATTAATTAATAAATCCCCAGAAAATGTATAGATTTGAGCGAGTTACATAGAAGTATCAGCGATTTTGCTATCTCACAGTGTCGTTTCTGGATTCAATTTATTTGTATTATAATTTTGTTAGGAAGTTACTAGATTGTTAGAAAAGATAATATATTGCAGAAAAGATTGATAGATATCATTGTTCCTTTTTTTCGTAGTGTCGTAACTTATATTGCTAAAAAACTGTTAACGCTTCTGAAACATGGGTTATAAAAGATTAATGACTGAATCATATCTACATAAGATATGCACGGATCGTAATAGATTCTGACAAAAGGTAATAAAGGCAATGGAGTAATAGATCTCTTACAAAACCAATACAAAAAATAAATCACACTACAGTGCATATAGATGGCATTTTTTCGCTTCTTTTTGGACTCACCAAACAAATGACGTCCCTAAATTCAACAAACCGTCAAAGGCTAACACGTCCAATAAGTGATCCGGTATTCCAAGTAAACGTTAACGCACGCGCATAAACACACAATTTAAAGTTAGCGTTACCGTGAGTGATACGGTAAGTTGCTAAAACTCTCTATTTATTTATTACTTGGCACTTCACTTACAAGGGAACACCGGCGGGTGTCCCCCTCCGATTTCGATGAAACTTAACAGATCGAAAGAGTACTTTAAAATAAGAGACACGTATTTTTTTTATCGGCGTATCCGCACGATTTGGGTACAGCCCCTCCAAGTTTGGACGATTTTTCATTTTTGCAAATATTTCCTAAATTATAAAGATATTAATTTTCTACTTAACATAATTTGCAGCATATTGCATGGCCTAAGGGTGGCGTCGTCCGTATTCGCAAAAAGTTAATAACGGGACGGGTACCCCGTACCCTCCATTTTTTCACATTTTTTCTTTTTCTTATTCATCAAAAGAACGCCGATTTTACATAGAATACGATGATGTATAACAAGTTTAGAAAATTAATAATTGTAAAAATAGAAAAACAATAAAGCTTCAAAATTAATAAACTTGTCTATTGATATAAATCAAATAAACTATAACAGAAATAAGTTTTTATTCTTAACATAATTTCCAGCATAATACATGGTCTCAAGATAGATATCTTCATAAAAAGCTAATAACGGGGGACGGGTACCCATACCCCGTTTTTTTAATAATAATTTATTTCATTATTCATCAAAAAAGATCGCTTTTACATAGAAAAACAATGGTAATAAATTTGGAGGATTAATAATAAAAATAATTGTAATAATAATAATATAGTACATTAACAACAATTATTTGTTATCGTTAGTCCGCTGCTCTCCTTACTTAAATATTTCTTAATTTAGAATTGTATCTACTCGACAAGCTATGGTCAAACCTTTCTATGCCTACTAACTTATACTATATACTATAACAAAACTTTTATCGGTGTGTAGCAATATGAATCGTTTTATCAACTGCAGTTAGTGACTGCGTTTATATATTTCCTTAATAAAAATGTTATTCATTCTTAGAATACCATAATCCTTTAGTGCGCATATATAACAAATTTGCTACACAGGACGAAGGATTAAATAATACATACATATATATTTTTTAATTTATTTCAATTTTTCGTGCAATGTAGGTGTACAATGTAAGTATTCAATGGAAATATAAATATAACTAATGTGTTTCTAACGATTATAACATTTCGAAAAATAGAACAGAATTAGAAAAACATATAATGCTTATAAATGTTTTAAATACATGACATACTGTAATGCGATTATTGGTATAGTATGTATTTGCAATAGCGAACAAGATTAATATACATATTCCAACCAACATGCTATTTTCAAATTTGTAAGAACGTATTCAGTAATAAACCGTAATTTATCCGTTGGGTGCCGCCTCTATTAACACTTTCTTCCCATCTGCGTAACTGTCGTAGCAATTTTACTTTTTTGAATTTTTGGATGACACCTGCCAAAGTACGTGGCTTGGATTTACCACTTTTCCAGTAGTCGACAGCTCTAGTTTTGTAATCTAGGTCTATAACGCTACCCCCTTCTTCAGGAACACATGCAATATCTTCATAATTGTCTTCTTCGTCTTCTGCTGTTTCTTCCACAAATTGCGCTTCGTGTGGTTCTGCTAATTCTTCAAACTCTAATCCCGTTACATCTTGAAAGGAGAACATGGCGTCTTGTTGAGCAGATACAATTATATTTTTCAGGGCATCATGAAACTCACTTTCTTGTGGTGTCAAAGGAATTGTTGCGATGTTAGTAACTTGAAACGTTGCAAGTAACATGTTCAACACATTTGCTATATTTACGACCGCCATTGTGCGAAACTATAGGTACTGACCTACACTGGACGAAAAACGACTTCTGATGTTTTCATTTGGAATACTCGTCTTATATACCTATTTCCTAAATGCAGACGTGGCCACTTAAACGTTCGTGTTTAATTACTATGCATTCGGGGATTTATTTTTATCTATATAATAATATGATTAATCGCCAGATCTGAAGTGACTGAATAATTAATTAAATTCACGTATGCGTAGATAAGTGCATATCAAATTCATCACAATAGACACGTACATATATTTATTTTGAGTTATTATTACTAGTATTAATTTTCTAAATTTATTATACATCAGCGTTTTCTATGTAAAAGCGATCTTTTTTTGATAAATAATGAATAAACTTATTATTAAAAAAATGCGGGGGTATGGGGCACCACAGTCCCCCGTTATTAGCTTTTTATGAAGATATCTACCTTGAGACCATGTATTATGCTGGAAATTATGTTAAGGATAAAACTTATTTCTGTTATAGTTCATTTGATTTATATCAATAGACAAGTTTATTAATTTTGAAGCTTTATTATTATTTTTCTATTTTTACAATTATTAATTTTCTAAACCTGTTATACATCATCGTATTCTATGTAAAATCGGCCTTCTTTTGGTGAATAAGAAAAAGAAAAAAGGTAAAAAAAATGGAGGGTACGGGGTACCCCGTCCCCCGTTATTAACTTTTTGCGAATACAGACGACGCCACCCTTAGGGCCATGCAATATACTGCAAATTATGTTAAGAAGAAAATTTAATATGTGTTATAATTTAGGAAATATTTGCAAAAATTGAAAATTCGTCCAAACTTTGGAGGGGGCTGTACCCCAAAATCGTGCGGATACGCCGATAAAAAAAATACGTGTCTCTTATTTTAAGATACTCTTTCGATCTGTTAAGTTTCATCGAAATCGGAGGGGGACACCCGCCGGTGTTCCCTTATTAGAAGGAGTGAATCTATCCATTTGTTTAAAACCAGTTGTGAATATTGGATTCAAATTGCAAATAATAGAAGCATGATAAAGTATGAATAGACAATAGACGGATGTGTTATCTAGGTTGTAGTGGTTTATTAGTACTAAAATCAGATATAATTTTAGGTACATAAACGATATTGAAGCAGTATTTTCCTTTTCTGTAATAGTGCATTACATGAGCGCAACTGTTCTACTTTGTAGTAGTTTACTTCAGTTAACAACTATGGTAAGTAGATTGTAGCAAGAATTTCAGAAATTGTAAGAGTAATATATACAGTGTGTCTACTTATATCAGACCCACAGGTTTCTTTTATTAATTTATTAGAAAAGAAGTATTTCAAAGTGTGTAGACTTTCATAGCCAGTATTAAATAAAGAAACAGCTGAACTTACACGCAGACTTCTGCGGTTGTTGTCCATATTATACTCTGCTTGGCGTCCGACTTGGAACCGCGTCTGGCCAACGTTTCGACCTTCATTCGTAACAGACATCTTCAGGGTTGCTGCAGTTGATCTGAAACTGAAACCTTAACGCACGGAGACGAATTATTTAAACAGGAGTAACGTTGTGCTAGGAGCGTGACGGTTGTTTTTGGGAAGTAGAAATCCAAAGAAAGAACCACTGAACCGTATGTTAGTCTTTTAATTTCAAGTCTATAGCAGCACCCCTGAAGATGCCTCTTGTGATTGGGGACGAAACTTCAGCCAGAAGAAGATCCAGGACACGGTTCCAACGGAACTCAAGCAGAGTATAGATTAGGTTGACTAAATGATTCGTACTAGTTCTCAGTGCAGGCAACGTAAACAGTAACCGAGTACTTCAACAGCTACAACACATTTTACAGGCGAAGAATATCACCTCACTTTGAATAACGAGTCTACTGCACTTTTATTTTGATGTGATGTTTATGTGACAGAACACCGTTTAGTGTTTTTTTTTTGAGTTCCTAGTGCCGCTCAAGTTGTTTGCCATAGAGGGGTACAGACGGATAGTACTTTTCTACTAAACCATGAGCTAAGAGCTCCAAATCTGTTTTTTCAAAAAAGTATTAATTATACAGGGTGTATCAAATAAAAAAGTAAACTTTGCTTGGGTGTTAACAACACGACATATAAAGCACAAACCCACGAAACCGGATTTCATCATTAAAGAATAAAAAAGGTAAAATTTAGGGCCAAAAATTCTTTAGTCCGGTCCTGATGCAAGGAAACGTCATGTTAAGCACCCGCTAAACGTGGTATTATGTATAAATACATTGCACTCATTTAGTATTATTCTTAATGGTATGCCGTAAGTTCATTTAACGTCATTCTGAATAAATAAAGGCCAATCGGCCAGTGTGGCTTTGTAAAAATAGCAAAACTGAAGCATTTTAAATTTCTTCTTTTTATAAAATAAACATTCCTTTTTTTGTTAAGAGCATTCTACGTAAGCCTACAAAGGATTATTTTTAATATCCTGATAAGACGTTCGAGTTTCACCGGATATGCGACTTCACTAGTTACAAAAAACGTAAATATTTTTCTTTTGCTTTGTCGAATCGAGAGTTAGTTGTTAATAAACGGTACCACATGAATCTGAGTTATTTCTTTTGGATTTATTTAATCATATAACGCAAAATGAATCGAATCGAATCACACAGAAATAAATGTAGATTCAGAAAATTTGCAAACACGCCTTTTTACTATGATATCGCGCGAAAATGAATCTATACATTCCCGCGCTTTTGCCGATGCATCAAGCTTCGATTTTCTTTATATGAAATCATGATGGTCCTGAAAAGGATCATTTTTTCGAGACGGGAAGAATTTAAATAAAATGTTCGAAGTGGCTTGCGCTCCAAGCGGCGATCCACACAAAACTAACAGCGGTAATGGCTGAATGATAGTGGTATGTAGGGGTATACACGGGACAGCATTTAGGTTGGGCACAGGTGCGGCTCTAGCCAACGGCATTTATAAAATATTTTTTTCTCGTTAATGCTTACAGATAGACCCCCTGTGCATTAAGGCTTTTTGGTTGTATGTGATTACAGCTTCTACATATTATTATATTTACCTCTATATCGGATACACCCTGTATAGTTAATATTGTTTATTAAACGTTTTTATTATCTAAAACCTAAAACGTAACCATCAGTTTTGCTTCAGGTATATGTATTTATAAAGTTTATCTAAAATTAGAAATACATTTCTAATAAGCACGCCCATCTGCATTGACAAATTAGGGTCGGTTTTTTGTTTGATAAATCTTTCTACACATTGGAGAATATTCTACATAGAATAAGTTTGTTCCCTAATAAGTATTTTTATAATTTCCTTCTTAATTCTTGTCTTAAAATCCGAGACGAGGTAGGATGGCATCTTTGCCATCGCGCGAGTGTTTAATCTTAATTATACACAGATAAAAATACGGAGTTGAATCTAACACTGTTTTAACTCTTTTCCGGTGTTCCCTCGCGACCATCCGTTCAAGGAGCCTCCATTTCGGAGTTAAATAATTTTGCTAACTAAAACGGATAGAATACAGAGATAATTTGCTTTCCATAGGAGAAACACATCTTTAACCGAGGCAACCTAATCCGTTAAGGACCAATTCTCTCTTATGCAGTTTTACTATTTTGCAATAAATGTAAAGTTTCCCGAAAATGGAGAAATTTTAACTCCTACTGCTGTTATTAAAATGAATAACGGATGTTGTTTCCCCCATATATATGTAATACTACTATACGTATCAAGATAAAATTACCTCATATTATGCAAGTAAGTCCACATGGAAATAGTTAATTAAAATGTTTACGGGAACAAATGTTTCCAATCCGGAGGTAACCTTTCCTTTTTGGCGTTGAGGTTTAGAAATAGAAACATCTGTAAGTAAACAAATTATCACCTCCGTGATGGAGAAAATATAATGCAATGTTAGGGATATTTGTTCACATTTAGGACTTAAATACGGTAGTGTAAGATGCGGAGAGAAACCGAGATTATTTTCTTCCTGCTAAAAAATCGTTTGAAGCGGAGAAAGTAAATTCAAATATCTCCGCTTTGGTGGAGTTTTGTATAAAACCCAGGAAATACTTTCTGTTTTCAGCCTATCGGCAACTCCTTTTTTGGAAGCAAAATACGGACTCCTATTTTCACGTCCGTCAAATGTTACTCGTGTTAATGTGCCTCGAGCATTGGAGGATAATGCAAAATTATTGAGTTTAATTCTTACGTAATTCAGTGTGTTTTTGCGAAATCGTGTGACAAAATACATTCGTTTCCATACCACTTCCCACTTCTAATGGGATTGAATTATTGTAATTTTGTATCATTGCGTATTTTCTAGGTAGATATCCATTCAACTCAATTTATAAGATGTTGCTGGTTGGTAGTTACTGCTCTTTTGCAGTCGTCCCTATACCATTGGTTTGGTAATGAAATAATCGTGAGGGTATTTAACTAAAGCCCTTATGGGAAAGTAACATTTCTACTTCAGGAACAATGCTTTTCAGACTGACAAGATTAGTGAAGCATGCTATTCATCAACTTGGTACAAATGTAAGGTGGAATTGCGAAAAATGTTGTTGATAGTGATGACAGCGTCGAGAAAACCTGTGGGAGTTACAATATATAAATTTACAGAACTGTCGCTGGTATCTTTTGTAACGGTAGGTTTAAGCAATACAAAAGCGCACTAGACATTTTACACATTATTATTATATAGTATTATTTAATAAATGAATATTTGAACATCCTTATTGCAGATGCTTCGTTGGGCTTATTCCTTCACTGCATTAGTCAGAGCTAGATACGTTCCAGATTAAACATTTACAAAATATTTATACCATTCTCGCTGTATTTAAAGAAAATTGTATTTTTATTATTTATTAATTCATTTAAATTTAAATTATTCTTTTATTTATATTTAAATCTCTTAAGAAGCTTTCTATAAGTTATGATAATCCAATCCAATGCGACACAGGTGATGGTAAATAAAACAGAAACAAAGCAACAGAATTCCAGGATGTAAAATATGAAAATGTGGAGAATATGCAGCTATAATAACATGTACTTTACTGGAACAATTTAAGTAATGAATCTTGACGTATCTACATGCATATATTAATTTCAAATAGCCGTATATAAAAGAGTTTTCCAATTCATTGACTGCAGTTAAATTTTATTCCTTTCAAGTGAAACATAGTTGGTCACCGATACAAAACTATGCATTTTTTCGTAGAGTATATAGGTTTCTCTACAACGCCAACATTATTAACACAAATAGTGGAGTTAACACGTATTTGGTTACGCAGAAGTTATGGAGAAGCATGGATTCTCAAATTATTGCTAATAATAACTAAATACTGTTTTTTGGCACTAAAAAATAATCTATGCCTATCTACATTAATTAGGCATGATATGGTACCTGATTTATTCGCAGAAATAGCAGATATTGCGCGGAGTAGATCAACCATCGTAGTTACTACCAAATATGAGAGTCCTTGCAGAAATCGACAAAGGTTTGTTTAGATCAACGATTTTTATATTACGATTTTCAGCAACATTTAATGTTCTTCATTGCTAACCTAGTTCACTATATTCCCTGGTTGTTAGATCACTAGGAAATAAGATAATGCGCTTCTGTGTACCTCGTTTACTATTAATTTAATATTAAGAACCAGATTATTTATTAATATCAAAGTAAAAGTTTCCAATTTCTTCGCTTTTAGTAGCTCAACCGAAGTAAAATTAATGAAGTTAGTTGCCCTTAATAATGTTATTACTTCTTACTTAACTGACAGAGCTAAAACTAAAAAGTAAGTTTTCATTATCACACTTGCTGTTATAACCGACTATATTCAAGACTGCTAAATAAATTTTCCAAATATTTTTATCCTAAACTACATTGCCAGTATTACTTTTACTAATTTTTCTTTCGTTTCCGACAGTAAAGTAGATGCTGTTAGGCCATTCTACAAGTCATAATATCGCTTCGACTCTTCAGATTTTTCTTAAAATAATTGCTGTTTTAAGTTAGTTTTTGAGAAAAATTAGTTAAGTTATATTGTAAAAATAATTTATCTTTCTTTTTGTCAGTGAGGACAATTATGTAATACATGCTTTTATATTACTAGTTTATATGTTAGTCTACAAATTTTTATAGTATTCTCACTTCCACTGTGCAAATTAATTAAGATTATACTGATAGAAATAATTCTTTAAACCAAAAGAAACAATTTCTTCATTTTTCTTTAATATTGATTTGACTCTATCTTTTGAACGGCAAGATATTCCATGGAATAAAAAATAACTCTTTCTACCAGTGTAAGCTTTAAATTGAAAAGTGATAAGCATTGATATAATTTCTAGTTGAGATAGATATTAGCACTATTAGACATTAGTAAACTGAATGCGTATTTCTACAGTATAGTCGAAGTATATAGAGGATACACGTAATGACTTTAAGTTTTAAGTTAACCGCCCGTGATTCAAATTGACTCCATTGAAGAGTATTGATATTTGAAGTAGTTGTTCATTTGCCTGGCCCCCAGCCCAGATGAAGATCGTCAAAGCTACTCATTAGAGTCCACTCTTACTTCGGTATTATCAAATCACCAACAACGAGGTCTATCAATTAATGGACACACAAAATATCTAATCAGTCCACACAACACGAGATTTTACCTAGTTTATCTCATTGTCAGTCTGTGTTACTGCTAAAATGGTAGTAGGTGTGCTAACTATTTACTGTAAACTAAATAGGCATATACCCACAATCGACCTGACAGAGGACGCCCTTCGCAGATTTTGCCAAAATGAAGAGGAAACCCAAAGTCTGCATCAATCGCATAGTAGATGAACAAGGAAGCACGTATCGTCCAATACCATTCATTTATTCTAGACTACGGACATTTTCCAACGATTTCGAAAATGGCCGAACAAAAAGGTGTCATTACTCATTACTGTATTTTCTGTATTATCTCTGTTTTATTAAACAACATAGAATTAAGTGATATGAGGAAAGAACTGAAAATTGTACCAAACACAAGAAGTTCATCCACAATTCATAATATAGCACATTGGTTTGTAGTATTTTATTTGTGAACTCGTTTGGTAAACTTTAGGTATTACAAGAATGCAGTCAATCTTCAGTGTTACGTACGTAAGGATATGTAAATGATTGTTTAGCTGTTATTAATAGAAGTACAATAAATTGTCATTCTAAATAATTGTGTTTTCATTTATTCATATTTATGAAGATTATTTGATAATTAAGTATCATTCCTCAGTCTCCTTTCTAAATTGTTGCAATTATAGTACCTAGCAATAATAATTGACTCTAAAATATAAGGCTGGACAATCTATGTACCAGTACTTACACAAAAAGAAATATTCACAATACAAGTTTTGTTAACAAAATTTTGTTAAATTAACCAAAATTATAGTTAATCCAACAAGAAAAACGTAGTGTAGACAATTATTATATTATTTTAATTGCTTTCAGTTTATTAATAGTTTATTTCCGAAATTAGGGTTCAATTAACAAGTAAGTAAATTTGATGTAATTATCCCGTTTAAATTACCTTTTCCTAAATCTAGCCTTCAATTTCTTAAAAAACAGCTGCTCCAATCTAGATACCATTGCAGTAAAATTTTCTATCCATATAGTAGCCGTGATCATTAAAGTGGCGGCTTTTCTAATCGCCCTAACTCTTGATAACTGCTGGCTTTGCAAAAGCTGTGATGTCGGATAAGCACTATTGTTTTCCTTTAATTTATCCAAAATCTCTTCGCAGAAGTATCTTTACACCTCATGTTGTTAATCTATGGTATCTGGACCATACCCTTTACAAAGCGAAATGAATGTCCCTTTCTGTAGTAGTGTAACAATGTAATATTATATCGAAGTAAAATCTGCTTTTGGCTTAACACAATTTTTCTATTTAACTTAACACAGTAACAATAGTTGTATTAAAACAATAACAGTAGTTCCTTTTAAATATTTGTTTAATTTAACCAAAAAATACTAACAGAAGTGTTTTTGTTTAGTTAACAAAATCTCCTACTTTGGCTGTATTATTTGTACTATTGTTAACTAAACTGAACGAAATCTGGGCCTACTACGTGCTCCTTGGCTGGTCAATCAAATAGATATCCATATCTAATTAAATTACTAATCCACATTTTTTTTTTAGTCACTGAGTGAGTGCGTAAATGGGAAAATAATTATATATTTACTTTGATGTTTATTTCTAAAAATGCTGGAATCATGAATGGACGTGACAAGCAACAAGAGAAAAAAGCAAAATGAAATTTTACTCCATATATAGTTAATAAAATTTCTACGTAGTGATATATCTAATTGTAGTTATATAGGTTAAACAATATTGAATTATAAAATAATAAGAGTATCACCGACATACGCAAGATAGGTACAATTATTCATAAATTAATATTTTGGTATCTTACTAACAAGGGAACACCGGCGGGTGTCCCCCTCCGATTTCGATGAAACTTAACAGATCGAAAGAGTACCTTAAAATAAAAAACACGTATTTTTTTTTATCGGCGTATCCGCACGATTTTGGGTTACAGCCCCCTCAAAGTTTGGACGATTTTCCATTTTTGCAAATATTTCCTAAATTATAACAGATATTAAATTTTCTTCTTAACATAATTTACAGCATATTGCATGGCCTTAAGGGTGGCGTCCTCCATATTCGTAGAAAGTTAATAACGGGGGACGGGGTACCCCGTACCCTCCATTTTTTTTACATTTTTTCTTTTTCTTATTCATCAAAAGAAGGCCGATTTTACATAGAATACGATGATGTATAACAAGTTCAGAAAATGAATAATTGTAAAAATAGAAAAATAATAATAAAGCTTCGAAATTAATAAACTTGTCTATTGATATAAATCAAATGAACTATAACAGAAATAAGTTTTTATCCTTTATCCCCATAATTTCCAGCATAATACATAGTCTCAAGGTAGATATCTTCATAAAAAGCTAATAACAGGGGACGGGGTACCCCATACCGCCGCATTTTTTTAATAATAAGTTTATTCATTATTCATCAAAAAAAGATCGCTTTTACATAGAAAACAATGGTAATAAATTTGGAGGATTAATAATAAAAATAATTGTACTAGTAATAATATAGTACATTAACAACAATTATTTGTTGTCGTTACTCCGCTGCTCTCCCCACTTAAATATTTCTTAATTTAGAATTATATCTACTCGACAAGCTATGGTCAAACCTTTCTATGCCTACTAGCTTATACTATATACTATACGAAACTTTTATCGGTGGTAGCAATATAAATCGTTTTATCAACTGCAGTTAGTGACTGCGTTTTATATATTTCCTTAATAAAATGTTATTCATTCTTAGAATACCATAATCCTTTAGTGCGTATATATGAACAAATTTGCTACACAGGACGAAGGATTAAATAACGCATACATATATATTTTTTAATTTATTTCAAGTTTTTCGTGCAATGTAGGTGTACAATGTAAGTATTCAATGGAGCATAAATATAACTAATGTGTTTGTAACGATTATAACATTTCGGAAACAATAGAACAGAATTAGAAAAACATTATAATGCTTATAAATGTTTAAATGCATAACATACTGTAATGCGATTATTGGTATATATGTATTGCAATAGCGAACAAGATTAATATACATACGGTAATTAGGCTATGTAAGTATTACAGTAGTGATAGTCTGTGTAAAAGTGTTTAAAACACAGATTTTGTGACTGAATAATTAATTAAACTCACGTATGCGTAGATAAGTGCATATCAAATTCATCACAATAGACACGTATATATATTTATTTTGAGTTATTATTACTATTATTAATTTTCTATATTTATTATACATCACCGTTTCTATGTAAAAGCGATCTTTTTTTGATGAATAATGAATAAACTTATTATTAAAAAATGCGGGGGTATGGGGTACCCCGTCCCCCGTTATTAGCTTTTTATGAAGATATCTACCTTGAGACCATGTATTATGCTGGAAATTATGGGGATAAAGGATAAAAACTTATTTCTGTTATAGTTCATTTGATTTATATCAATAGACAAGTTTATTAATTTTGAAGTTTTATTATTATTTTTCTATTTTTACAATTATTCATTTTCTAAACTTGTTATACATCATCGTATTCTATGTAAAATCGGCCTTCTTTTGATGAATAAGAAAAAGAAAAAAGTAAAAAAAAATGGGGGTACGGGGTACCCGTCCCCTGATTAACTTTTGGCGAATACGGACGACGCCACCCTTAGGGCCATGCAATATGCTGCAAATTATGTTAAGAAGAAAATTTAATATCTGTTATAATTTAGGAAATATTTGCAAAAATTGAAAAATCGTCCAAACTTTGGAGGGGGCTGTACCCCAAAATCGTGCGGATACGCCGATAAAAAAAAATACGTGTTTTTTATTTTAAGGTACTCTTTCGATCTGCTAAGTTTCATCGAAATCGGAGGGGGACACCCGCCGGTGTTCCCTTGTAAGCGAGCGTTTATCCGGCGCCTGCACCAAAATGTAATTCGTAATCAGAGCATAGGGGTAATCACTTATTGTTGATGAGATACTTACTAAGTATTCAACTATAACAGAAATTCTTAGAGGAACACCCGACTTATAGCAACACCTCTAATTAAATAATAATTAAAATAAGTTTAAACAAATTCACAATTTCCGAATCTCAAACCAATTCTAAGCATGTAACCAATATCGGTTTCCAATCTTGCATTGAAATCTCCTTCGGCTTTGCGTTCCTTACATAGCAACCTGTTTAGTTGTTTGAATATAATAAGAGATAGGGCGAATTTTGAAGCATTACTGACAGTAGTGCGATATACCAAGTTTGGATAATCTATAAACATAGTTATATTCATATCAGAAAACAGAGCTTATTGGAAAGATCGCAAAGAGATATAAGTTACTGACTTGAAACAGGTAAGTTCTTTTTTAAGTGTCTTCAAGGAATTGTACTGAAGCAATTAAGGTGCATGTTGAAAAAGACATGCACCTAAAGATAATTGCAGAAATAAACTTTAAATGAGGAGCAAAGTGATTCAACTCCACCTGCAATGTAACAAACAAAGAAAGAGTGCCAAGAGCAGCCTAGCGTTTGAAGGGTGGGGGTCGGTAGATTATAATGCACCTGATAAGGAGCAGAATTAGATTATTCTGCAAATTCCGTAGCGTCACGTATTCAGAACCCCGTTTCTAGTTCAATGCTATAAGTTAAGCGTAGAATTTTCTTGTCGAAAACATGCCCCCTCTTGTACTGCTAACTCCTGGAGATCCAAAGTATGTATCGTCGATTTCATTCGCTCCACAAGTTAATTAGCGTTTAGTTTAAGGGTATCTTCTAAAGCTCTACACTTTTGTTAACCAACAGAATTATGAAACTACTTCGCATGTTAAAATCATCTACAAAAATTGGTTCTGTTGGATGGGGAAGTAAGTGCATAAAGATAATGCTACGGATTTGTACCAGTAAGGATCCGGAAGTAGAACTGTTAGTGTCCACAGTACGCCGACTTTTACCAATAGTAAATCGCACGGGGCTGACTATAAAAAACTGTTAGACGAACTTAAGGAGGCACCCCTTTTAGGAATGCCATGTGATGCCATGGTTCAAACATTTAACCTAGGTAGAAAATATCAGGTTATAATACCAGATAAGAAGGACTGGGAGGCAGGTACTCCGGTAAGAGCGGACTCAAACTGGTATACTGACGGCTCTAAAACGGACTAAGGCGTTGGAGCGGGAATATACACTAAGAAGCCTAAAAAGGCTCTTTCGGTAAGCTTCAGCAAAGACACGACTGTGTTCCAAGCTGAGGTTGCTGCAATTCATCACTGTGTCCGAGACATAGAAAGATGTTCCGAACCAGGTAAAAGCGTCGCTATCTTCTCTGACAGTCAGTCCACACTTAAAGCGATTAGCTCCACAAGCGTGGACTCTAAGCTGATTTGGGACTGTGTAAGCGCCTTAAATGAGGTGGGCACCCAAAGGAAAGTAATCCTAGCCTGGGTCCCTAGCCACTTGGGCGTGAGAGGAAATGAGGCGGCGGACGAGCTGGCCAGGCGAGGTTCGTCAAGGCCATGCGTTGGAGCCGACTCCTCTTTCGGCACTACCAAATGGCAAATTAAAAAATCCATCAATGAATGGATACATAATCAGTCCAGAGAGTGTTGGCAAAAATCACCGGGACAAAGGCAGGCAAAAGAGTTCCTAAAGAGCAGAGCCCTGAATTCACGAGAGATCTACTGATAAAAGACAAGAGACTGTCAAATGATTGTAGGTCTGCTGACTGGTCCTGTAGACTGAATAGGCATATGTACAACATAGGCCTGGCAGATGATGCAACCTGCAGATACTGCCAAGAAGAGGAAGAAACACCAGTTTATGTGCTGTGCCAATGTGAAGGTCTGGCGGGGACAAGGTTTCGAGTAATGGGGGAGGGAATCCCACAGCTAGTAGCTACATAAAGAAGCCGCTCTCAAAGATGATAGGCCTAATTAAGAGGGTAACATTAGAGAGCGTCCTCTAGGAAAAAAGGGGATCACAATAGATCTGAAAAGGTCGCGGTGAAACAGGTCGATAGGCCACCCCAATCCTAATCTAATCTAATCTAATCTAACCAGTAAGGATCCGGAAGTAGAACTGTTAGTGTCCCAAACCATTATTAAGTGCAGTCCTTCTCTTTGTTGTAATCTCCATTCTTCATTTATGTAGTAGTACATGGCGACTTAGAAGATCTATTGTGTCCCCTATTCTTGCTGTTTTACAGCTGGCCGTCTGCTTACATTCCTTTCAAAAAGTGCAAAGTATGAGAAGGTTGCAAGACAGGTAAATCTTCACCTTCGATTTAGAATATTCTTAAGTGTAACACCTTTGACTTTCAGAGTGCTACGCAATTTGAGAGGGATGGATGGGTGTTTCATCCTCTTCCTTTCGCCCTGATAGAATCCTGTATACCCCTGTTAATGACTGTTTCTCTATTGCAATTCTTAGTCTTTTCAGTATTGTATTGTTACTAACCCTACAAATTAATTTAGGGCCTAAAAATGGTGTACCAGCTCTTCTTTTGTAAGATTATGCGGTATTTCGTTTCCTCCGCTCATATGTGTCCGGAACCCACAGAAAGATAAATAAAACAGCTCGTTTAATGTTCATAGGCAATCCCAGCACGTCTTGGATCTTATTACGCATGAGCTCAGCGCTTTGATGGCTTCCTGTTTTCCGTAATTTCTGTCAACATTGAACAGGATACGTCTTTCAATAGCGTATATTTCTGCTTGAAAGATGTAGGGTATTTGCCCAAGCTTACGAAACATGTACATACTTGGTTCTAGGCCCATATATTCCTATTTCAGCTCCATCTGCCACATTGAAGGTTTCCGCGTACCATGTAAAAGCATTTCCGTTCAATTTTAATATGACGTTTGGTCCCACTCTCTCTTGTTGCTAAGCTTTGCGGTAGACTCTTTCACAAGGCTGAATTTTTGACTTGTCGTGTCCCAGGTTTGATCATCGTCAGGAGATTGAGGCTTGTGTTTTATCAATCATTCAACCAATTCAGCCAATGTGGTGATTTAACTGATAAATTTCTAAATATAGTTACACTTTTTTACACACTTTTGGTGTGCTTTCAAAAAAATATGTGTACATATATAGAAACGATTCCTTAAAGAAAAATAATATTAAAAAAAAGTAGAGCTGGAGCCAACAAATGCTAGGAATAAGTGAAAATTAGAAGGTTTATTAAAGAAGGTAGCGTATGATATGACGCTTGGAGTGTTTAATAACAGGATAATCATTAGCTTTATTTTAGTAAAAAAAAATAGTTAAATGGTATTTAAATGTTTTTATATCATTGGCAGTATCTAACATAAAGAAAAAGGAAATTAAATAAAACAAATAAGGTTTTTAATAAATTTTGTACATAATTACCTAGATGATAGATAAATACCTTTACTTCACCATCTTTTTAACACTTCTAACGGTCGCAGTAGGTCTATGGATGGGTGGATTGCATGCAACTCTGTTTCATACCTACCTTAAGCTAATAAAATAATGATTGTGCACCAAAACTAAAAAGTGACTTTTTTTATCCGTGTCTGGTTGAAATAGCACATCAGATTTTGTGGCAGTCATGTACACATTTTTTAGGTGACCTTATGTAAAAAAAATACAATTTTTTTAGGCTTTTATTTATGACTTATTGATAAAATTATTTGCATAACAACTGAACAATAAATGTACATATTTGCGATTCCTTCAAAAATGCTTATCTTTCCTTTGTTTGTATTTAAAGCAATTTCATTTGTAGTTATATTATTTGTATGAAACCTGTAATGAAGATTTAATTTATCTTTATTATAGTTTATGTAAATTAAAGTACAGCGATTCGGTTTGTTTACGGTTTGCTGGCTGTTAATTTATTTTGTTGTATTTTTAATTGTTGGTAATGTCGGTATCATGTTGCAATGTGAAAAACTATCGATAGATGACGCCACCTAAACAAAAAAAAAATGGAAGCGGGGAAAGGATCATTACCTTCCAATCGCTTTTAACTGGTAAAAAATCCACTTTTTGTTAATATCTGCTAACAATTAGTTTCCTTTTTACTTCTCGCTATTCATTAAACGATTTTATTGAACAATAGGTATTACACAAAACAAAATACTTAATATAAAAGTATATAGGCGCATGCTTTTAGAGTAGTTCGTTTGAAAGCTGTCGGAATCCTATAAAATTCCGAAATGTTACATTTATTAAATAAAATACAGAATAAAGTGCTTTTCGAACGAATTTCGAAAATTCTCGGAATGCTTTTTCCTCAAAAACAATCACAAAATCATCAATTTTTTTCAGCAGATCTTAGTTTAATACATGTATTGCGTTGGTAGGCTTCTTTTTGCCGTCGGCCGTCGGTTGCTGCATTTTATTCATAAGAAAATGTATATTAGCGGCGGGTACATACGTCTGTTTTTTTTTTTATGGAACTGGAAAACTAAATGTTACAACAGTAATATAATATTGACAAAAAGATACATATGATTCCTTTTACTCACACAAATTTATGATTATAAATAAACAATTTGTGTACTTATTAAAATTAGAAAGATTACTGTTGCATGCATTTTGCCTCTGTATAATGTCGAAGATTAAAGGCGTTTTACATATCGATACGTCTTTAGGAAAAATAATGTATTTTCACTTATATTTTACAAGTATCTATGCCCCTTTTGTATTCGAATATCAGCTAATACTGTTTCAATAGTGACAAGCTTGGAATACGATCCTTTGTTTATTAAAAGGGTTTTATTTATATTTCCTAATTTTATCGTAAAACTTTATTTTAATAACAATAATAACGGTTTATTTTCGCAGTATTGTAATAAAATAAGAAATTTTAACATATAACAATAACAATAATATAGCATCGCACTATTTCGGCCATCTTTGTAACAATTTCTGACCCTGCCCTAATTACTGACACCTTTCCTATATTTTTTCCTATAATAGTTTCTTTTTCTGTGTTTTAGCGTAGCTTTCGATTGAAAATAATCTCGTAAACATTTAATTTAAGTTAAAAAATCAAAAATTGTTCTTCCAGTGTCATCTTGGAATCTTAAACATTCACATCATTCTATACCTCAAAGTAATTGGGACTTCTACCTTATAGTAAATTTAATAAAGTACTTAAAACTTGAAGCCTTTAACATATACTGCATTTAGGTGTCAAATGAAAATATTATTGAGAGAAGAGCAGAATTTGTAAATTTGTAAAAATCGTGACTTCGTCTTTTTGCAGCAAAGTAGTTTTATCAGATTAGTATAAATAATAAATTACGCTACTGGAAATCAGGAAAATACTAAATAGGCAGTAAATATAATCACCAAAATTTGATTGAAAATCCGGGTCGTGTTGATAAACAGAATTATAATCTGGTCCTTGCCTTGTGATTGGGAATCTTTTACAAATAATATGAGAGGTGACTGAATAGTTATAATACTGTTTCTATTTTGTGATTGTATATTATGATTATTATGCAATACTGAGTATTATTATGTTATTAGTATTATCATTAATTATACCGAATTTCTGATTTGTATAAGGATAACCAATAAAGACATGCTGAACAGCTTCGTAAAAAAAGCCTTTAGTATCTGTTGGTACAAAATAGCTCATACATAGAGATTTTGATTTAACATTAATTGTAAATAATATTTGCATGTATCAAGTAAAAATTGTTTGGACAATGCAAACTGATATTTTTTAGTTAAATTAATGGTTAAGGTATATTTCCTTTTCTTACTAAAATAAAAATTCAAATTATGTATCGAACAATTACGTCATGGCAAGGAAATACATATGATTTTCTTAAATTTTTTAAACATTTCTTTGTAAGAATTCTTAAAATTACACGTAGAAATTGTGTGTCTTTAACACCTATTTCACAAAGCTTGGCACAGTTTCGTAATGCTTTTATTGCAATTTTTGCCAAAATGCATGTGGTTACTAATATTTACTATTGAATTATGATAAATTTTTAAATTGATATTGATGGAAAAGGTTCCTCAAACCAAAGAAAAAAATGTCTTAATCTAAAAAGAATAAACTAGTAATGAGCAACTCGGAAGTGTAAAAAAAGCGTCTGCAGTGATACAATGGGTAGTTGTCTGTGTAATTATTATTATTAATATTAATTATAAGAAATTATTATTGTCATTATACTATGTTATATAATGCAATAGGCATTATTTAAGAAATCAAAACTTATATGTCTTTTTCTGTCTGTAAAGTTCCTCTTTCAAATTGCTTTAAACAGTTGTCTATTTTGACATTTATGTGTTCTGCCTTCTTGTGATATCTTTGGTGTCAAATATAAGTAGGAACATATTTTGGTTTTATTTTTGCAAATCGAAGTGTATACCAATGATATTTCTATCTTTGATTTTTTTCTATTATATACAAAACTTTAGAGAAAATGAACAAAAAAATACTACAAGTAGATTAAATTCAATTGAAACATTATTTTTATGAATATATGGCTTTAATCTAACGATAAAATGTTATTCTTGGTAAGGGTTTACTGTAAATATAGAAAGAGAGTTTAAATGTTAGATTTTAAACATTTCTCGTTTAATTGCTGCTTGAAATAATATAATATCTGTAAAATGTACAGCAATAATTTATGTCGGTTATTTGAGAATTAAACAAAAAAACATTTATTTCTAGTGTAAGAAATATAAAAATATTGATTTCCTCAGAAAATAAAAACGCATAAAAATCAATAATTGTGGCGTAATTGCAGCACATATAGGAGATGTACATTTCACCTATTAGGACATATACTGCACTATATATTTTAAATAATTTATCAGTATGCAATATTACATGAAATTATTAAGAATTATTATTCATAAATAGGTCAGCTATTATAGATGGTATTAGCTTAATTACGAGTTTAGGTACGGCTCACTTCGACACACAATCAATAACAACATAATTTATTATTAACCGGCATCTTTAATTGGAGAAAATTGTAGGTAGGATACGGTCTAGATAATAACGGCTAATTTCCCTGAATATTTTCCCAACAGATTTAAATATTCATCACGTAATGGGACGAGCGGGTAGCATTAATGAGAAAAACTACATTTGGTTAGACAATTTTCTTATATAGCGGTACAGTAATTGATTTACGTAAGATAGTGTAATTTGAATATATAGCATATGTAACTGTATATAGGATTCAATTTAAATTATTTTGTAGTTCAAATATAATGTTTAAATTTAATATGTATTTTTACCAAAAGGAATAATAATATGGACGGCTTCGTAGGATTATAACGCTTCACACTTAAACAATGATATTAATGCTTCCTTAGAAATAAATATAATTTTATTATGCTCTTTATGATTCTTGTTCATAGAGAACTGCATTAACAAAGAAAAATTTAGAGAATATAATGATTATATTCATGTAAACATAAAATAATATAATCGTACAAAAAATCAAAGAAATATTTCTTGGCGCTATTCAAAAGAACTATTTTTTTTTCGGTTAATACAAATTTTTTTTCACTCAAATAATATCATTTTTAATATAAATAATATTAACTGCAAGAATTTTTTTTTTTTTAAATAGCGGTAAAGATCATTTAAAGAGTCTTTTTTTCTCAGTGTACATACTTCTTGTTATTTTATAGTGATTAAACCGTATTTTAAATAGGTACTATAAATTATTTTAGGAATAAGTATAGTTTTATAGTGTTTATTTAAAATAAATAAATATCTGTCATGCGTGCCTTTTTGTTTGCTGTAAACATAATTTATTTTCACATAATTTACATTTAAATTTATAGTTACCCCTTTACATTCTTGAATTTCAGTCTGCTAGGTGAATGTGCATAACTGCTTTTAAATGTTTCCACATTATTTTTCCAAATTTTAAATTAAAACAGATAGAAACAAGTTCCTACGAAAATTCGATAATAGTTTATAAGTGTGCTTATTATTTCAAGGCAATTAAATAATTTTTATAGTATTTTTTATTCTAATAACCCTATAACATAATAAATATTCCAACTACTTAAGAGAAAACAATTATTTTTTTATTTAGGTTTATAACAAATAATATGTTAGGCACATATAACTCAAATACCCATTATAAATTCAAAATATAACTCTTATTTTTTCGTATATAATCCTATATAATCCTATATTTGTTGTTTATTATTATTTAAATATTATTAGTTACGCCAACACTATATGCATTTCAATTAAATTCATGATCATCTGTTTTCCAAATTATTTATTATGGTTTAATTTAAATCCCATAGATAATGCATTTTGCCACCACATAATATTATATTTATTTTTTATTCATCAATGTATATTTAGAAAAAACCTCAAAGAAATAGCACGCGATTTATTTGATAAGTTTGTTATGCAATTGACTTTCCCTAAATCAACTTCTCTTTAATTTGAATTTTTTATCTTAATCGAATTCATACCTTTCTATGTTCATCTAAATGGCAATCCATTTATAAACCCTATTCTCTAATTCGAATTCTCCTTTAATCGAATCAAAAGTTCCAACATTTCATAAAAATTTTAGGCCAGTTTTTCTCCAAATTTCTCCAAATCGAACATCAACAGTTTTCACATACTTGCAGAAGGTACAGGCATATTTTCAACAACAAATCTATAGCGCAGTTTTGAAACAAATGAAAATTTCCGACTTTTTAAATCTCAGTAATTATTTTTTATCATCACATATAACTGAAGTGCATGTTATAAGAGTCTACTTTTACTCTTTTTTTGCTTGAAATTTTTTTTGTTAGTAATTTATATTTCAATTCTATGATAGCAAGTTTGTGGATTTATGGCTTTGAAATGAAAGACAAGTTTTCAGATCATTAACGACGGCGACGTTTCGACAATTCATTGTCATTTTCAAGTTTAAAGGAATTACTACAATACACAAAGAAGCATGTCATTTTAATTAACAGTAAAAAAATAAAAAAAATTACGTGAAAATGATTACTATGCTGTGGTATTTCCATACATTAAATTTAATTTCTTTTTTTCTTGGTTTTTAGGTCTCAATATTAAAAACATGAATGAATACGACGTTTCGCTTTATTGAAAAGCTTTTTCAAGTATATAAATAAATGTAAAAATTGTAAATTATAAATAAAATGTTTTTGTTTAATAAATGACAAATTGTTTTGTTTACTATGATTTTGAATATATTATTATGTTTTATTTAAAGATTGCATTTTAAAATAGGCTGTTTTGATTATTTGTTTTTGAATTTTGTAATTAAATAGTTCTTTAAAAATATTGTATTTAGTTATAATATTAAATTATATGATTTTGTGAAATATTGTATATCGGTTTTATCATTGACTGCATTTTTTATGTTTATAAATTTGAATTATTTCAAGTATAGTACGTGTTTTTAAATTTTGTTCTTTGTTTAAAATTGTTACGTTGTTGAAATCAAAGGCATGATTTTGAGTTATTTCATGTTTTTTTAAAGCTGTAAGATTTTTATTATATTTGTGTCCTTTTATTCTATTTTCCAAATATTGCATGGTTTCACCTATTTATACACCATTACAATTTTGACAGTCTATTTTATAAACTACGTGTGATGTTTTACTTTTTTCAATTTTTGATTTTTCATTTTGAATAGATTTGGTTTTGTAGTTTGTTTGTGTTTTGATAGGAAATTTTGTAATTATAATTTGAAAATTTGATTTACTTTTTCGGATAAATGTTTAACATAAGGAATTTTTATGAATTTTGTAATTGTTTGAGTATTATTTATATTTTTTGTTGATTTATTATAAAAAGGAAAAATTCTTTGTTTGAAAATTTTGTTTGTTGTTTACCATTGAGTTAGAATTTTGTTATCATTGTTGATGAGTTTGAGGTCTAAAAAGGTAATGCTATTGTTTTCTTCGATTTCAATTGTAAATTTTAATCTTGGATGAAAGGAATTAAAATTTTCAAGTAAAACTGGTATATTTTTTTCTTCTAACGCGGTTATGCAATCATCTACATATCTTTTGAAAAAAATTATTTCGAAATTTATTTTATTTAAAAATTTTTCTTCTATATACTCTAAAACAATCTTTTATTCAATTTGAAAATTTTGTTAAGTTAAAATATATGTGTAGGTCAGTGGCATATACAAGGCAATCTGAAAGTTTTGTTATCGTTTTATATAATAAGTATGCGTAAATTTTTGATAAATTATTTGTGTCAGTTCTAAAATTCATATGTTTTTCCTTTTTAATATAAATCATTCCTAAAATGTTTCTTGCATGATAGCTCCTTTCTTTTATTAAAATTTTTGTTTTGTTAAAGTTGAATATATGATTGTTATTTATTTGGTGTTTTTTTAAAGCTGTCATACTAATGGAAGACTTATGATTTTGTATTCTATGTTTAAGGTATTGCTTTGTTTGCCCTACGTGCAGAACATCACAATTCGAATATGGAATGGAATAAAGCAAGTAAGGGTTTTTTTTTCAAATTGAGTTTCTGGTTTTAATTTAGTTAAACATTTTAAATTATTTTTATTTTTGTGCTACAGTAATTTTAAAAGGTTTCAGAATAGAGTTTATTTTTTTTCAGACAATTTTCTGACGTAGGGAATTGCAATATATTTTGTATTATTATTTAATTCAACTTTATTAGTTATTTTAGTTTTATTGTATAATTTATGTAAACATTGTTTAAGGATTTTATTGATGATTTTTTGAGGGTAACCATTATTTTGTAAAAGGTTTAGATGTTTTTCAAAATTTCTGGTCTGCATTTTGGATTTGCAAGTTTTAGGCCTGTGTAAATTAATGCTCTAAAAAAAAGATTGTTTTATAATTAATTGGCAAAATGGAAGCGTAATGTAGATATTTATTTGAAGATATTGTTTTAGTGTACCAAGTTGTGAATAAGTTGTCTTCTTTTATAATTGTGATATTTAATAAACTCAATTACAGTTTATTATTTTTTCTGTTTCTAAAGTGAATTGAATTTATTGGTGATATGTGTTGAATTGAGTTAATGTGTAATTAATTTTTTCTTTTGGTACTATTAGTAGACAATTAAAATCGTTTATAAAGTTTTAAATTGAAATTATTTTTTTTAATTACAGAAACTTCTAAATCCTCCAACACTAGTTACGCAATTACACTGGATATGGACGCTCCCATTGCTAATCCATCTTTTTGTTTGTAAAATTTGTCATTGTGTTGGAAATATGTAGAAGTTAAGGTAATTTCTAGTGCAGAGCAAAACTCTGTTAATTGTAAATTGGTATAATTTTTTAATTCATTCCATCCCTTTGTGATAATGCTTTTGACTTGATAGTACAAATTTTGGCGCATCAAGTAATTGGCGTTATCAAGGAAATCTTCTAGAACGGTACGAATAAATTCCATATATCTCTCCCCTGTCAGTGTACAATTGTAGAACACTGGATCAACGACTGTCGAACCAATTAATCCGCACCAGACATTAAAACTGAATCGAACTTGTGCAGCATGTGGACGCATTATTAATAAATTTTCTTGCGACCAGTAGTGTTAATTTTTCTTATTAAACATTCCTCTATTGGAGAAATTTCTTTCATCACTCCATAAAAAACAATGTGTTCCATGCAAATTTTCATCACAAAAATTAATTTCATTCACAGAAAGCCAACCTCCTGTTCGAATCTCCTCGTTGTAATGTTTGTGAGTTTTGGTACTTAAATAGGATATACTTATGCCTTTCGTAAAATTCTCTGAACTGACGCGTAACTTAAACCCAATTCCTTAGTAGCAACTCAAATGGAAAATTCGCGATGGGCTTCAAAATATGCTGACACTGTAATTGCTACCTCCTCGTTGATAATGATGTTTTTCTTTGTTCTTTTCTTCTCAAATAAGCAATCGTGCTGCCTAAATTGTCTGTAAAGTTTTCGAAAGTAATGTCGATATGGCTGCTGTTGTAAAGGATACTGTTCTGCATAATATTCGATAGGTCTTATTGAATTTTTGCCACATACAATGTATGCTTTCAGCGTATAGCATTTCTCCAAATGAGAAAATACCATGGTGAGATATTATCTAATACTTAGAACTAAATATAAGGAAAACTGTTCAAGCTACTAATGATAATAATGCAATATAACAATTAGAAGTAAAGAACACAATAATTAATAATTAAACGAGTAAAAGATTTAAGCTCACTGCGTTTTTGACAGTTTCAAACATCGTACTATTTATTTTGACTTAAAGTGAAAGAAGCCTACTCTAAATTTTACATATCTTTGGCAACAATTAAAAAACCACCATAACTTCTTTCAACCAATTGTATTAAAACTTTTGCATCACAATTTAAAATATGTTTTTTTAACAATATACAGGGTGTTCATTTAAAAAAAAATATAGATTTCAAAATTTCTCGGAAATGCGTCATGCAGTTGTTTTTTTCGTATATTGCATATTCATATCATGCATCAGTGTTAAAACACTAATACTTTGCTAATTTAACCTACCTTCTAGAATCAATAATAACAGAGATAGCAATGGTGCGCACTTAATTTGAATCAGCCTGTAAACAAATTTATCAAACAGTTTCCATTTTTTTAAGTAAAGTTACTTTGAGTGATTTGTTTCAGCGACGATGAGGTATACCTGAGTAATGAAAATTACTGAATATTACAAGTACAACGCCATTTTATTGTGCATACAATAATACAAGTATATACATATACATTTTTTTAATATATGGTTGGAAATCTTGGACAGAATTTAACAACAAATATTCATTTAAAACAGTCAAACAAAACAATTATTAATTAGATAACACAAATATAGAAAAAACTGGAGTACAATTATTATAAAACGCATATTTTCAATTATCTAATAGTAATAATAGAAACATTGCATCCTTCTAAGCAGTTTCTTTTCACTCTCTTTGAACAACGTGATGTCCAGAATATGTATGTTAGATTGTCATTAGGACAGCTGATTAAATTTGGCAAGTGCGAATTTGAAACTTATTTCCTTGTGGACTTAATTTTGTTTGACGTCAAAGAAACTGGAAGAAGATGCTTGTTCAGATCATGAACACACTTATGTACGTTAAACGATGGCATATGTAGTTACAATCAAACGACATATTTAGAAATGAGAACTTATATAAAATTTTGAGCTACGAATATATTGACATTTGATTAAAAGTTTTCTGGCGCCCCTTAGAAATTATTATTCCTCTGAGACGTTCCATAACCTCTGTATTTCACTTGATATATATATACATATATATAAAATGAGCACAACATTTCGAGACATCATAAATGTAAAATATCCGAGAGTTTATATTTCTTATCGTTTTAAAAATTATATATAATACTTATTGAGTTAGTAATGGTGAGTTAGAAAAAACGGTAACAACAACTGGCAATGAAGTATCATCCATTTTTTTTTCCTTATTAACGCTCAGGTACGGATAGGGAACGTATTTTATACGCTGTCAAGAACGAACGAAAAATAAAAGTAGAACATAGTTTTGGAGTACGGCTAAAGCGATGTAGCTATTTAGCGCAGGCATACGAATATTCGGGTGCTTCTAATGCGCGTGGAATTCCAATGAAATGATACACGTATTAGAAACAGCTGAACATTGATGACCATTTCGACGGGTATGTTGAAAAGAGACAACTTGACATATATATTATAACTATTTACAAATTGTTCAAAATTTGGATATTGTTATGGCATGGATGAGACACACTTTATACATTACATGGATAATAAATGATAGACTGGTGAACATATTTTCATTTTATGACAATATTTAGCGTTCGCATGGTTTCAGGTTCCAAGTTTAGTTAGTAAGTAAGAAAAAAAAATAAGTTATGAGCATTCAAGAGTATACATATATAAAATTGCATTTAACTTAGAATATCTCCAAATGGTTGAAGGTATTCCCTTAAACCAAATAAATAATAATATTTTTTTAAGGTATTAGTGAGTAGAGAGTGTACTTCATTCAATTAAGTTTTAGCGCTCGTTTCTTAAACCATCTTTTCACTTTATTTCTAACACGAGATCTTTTAATTAGAAATATATATATAGAAATTACAGCATAAATTGAGCTTTGGAAAGTACAGGTTCATTTGCTCTTCATTAAATATATATGAAAAATGTAAAAAAAAGAAATTCTTGGAATATTCTTTCCTTTATAGGGAATATTTGTCAAAACAACTAATTCCCATAACTTCTAAAGTATTTGCAATAGAGAAACAAGTTTTGGGAATTATGTATCTCACATTTTTTGACATGCGTAAAAAATTTGTCAACTCGGGTTTATTGGGCAGACAGTTTTTCAATTTTTTTTTATGTAAAGTGAAATTTTGAAATACTAAGTTATTATCGCAAAATAATGATAAAACAAATAAAATTACATTGATATATATATATATATATATATAGCTTTTTGTGCGAATTTTTAGTGTTAGTTTTTTTTTCGAATGAGAAAGCTTGAAAATGTCACAAAACCAGTATCGAAACGTCGCAGTAAAAAAATAAATATTTTTTTGAGAAACTCAATTTACTCATAAAAGAATATCTTAGAAATAAAACAAGTCTAAATCTAAAAAGGTATCTATAGCTTAGTAGACTAAATGAATATTTAGAAGTAATAATTGTCGACTTCGTTGATAAATAATATCAAGTAGCAAGGATTTTGTAAGTTCTGGTTAAGTGTGATGGTTCTGGTACATTAAATATTCTAAAAAGTGATGTTAAATGACAAAACTGAAAATCTACTTTTTAGTTTTAACTTTGTAAGTGATGCAAGAATCAATAAATTTGTTTAAATATCAACCAAATTCGGTGATTTTAATTTCAGTGAAGCAGCATTTGCCCCAATCACTATTAGTAGATACAAATAATAACATTGGATTGCATAAAAGCAGATTTAAGATACCTCGTTGAATAAAAGAGAAAAAGCAGAGGACGTCATAACATTTAACAACAAGAAAGAGAAGAGAGTGGAAATTGCTGTTCAAAAAATTATTTCTGAAACCTATTTATTGTTGATTGAGCAAAATAGTTTAAAGGTTTTCCAAAATTGTGGGGCGCCAGTTAAGGTACGCAAGTAAATATTGTATTTCAAAATAAGCACTGCGCCAATTTTTTTAAATTTTGAACAAAATTTGCCTTATTTTGGAATCTGATATACATAATAAGTAGGTACTACTTCACCAGAACTTGCAAAATCTTTGCAAACAGTCACTGTTTATACCAAGACAAACCATTTTTATTTCCAAGTATGTTTTTCCTTATTTCGGCATAGACGTGCAACAAGTGAGCACCTTAGATACTTCAAAGTAGCTAATCAAAAACCCAAAATTTAAGGAAGTTTCTGTAAGTATGTCAAAAAAAATGACAAATTTGGCACAGTTTTATTTAGAATGGTATCCTGAACCAAAATAATAAAAAAAATATATACAGGTGATGAGAAAAAAATATCAATTGATGTCCCCATAGTTTACATCCTAATTTTGTTTAGTTATTGCAAACAATTTAGAGGTTATATGTGCACAAGCAACACCATAAAAGTTGAATAACATTTTATATTGTTCCAAATATTTAAATAAACGTTTAGTGTTGGTTTATAGCTAATATAGTAAACGCAGAAATATAGTCTTGAAATATAGTTCATTATATGCCAATAATAAAACGTAGTTCATCAACAAATTATAAGTAAAATAACTCAATATTAATATTCACATTTCAAAGTAAAATTATTTCAAAAAACGATAAACTTTAAATTATTTCCTAAAGGCGTCACAATTGTTTTACCTAATAAATAACTATCGAATTTTGTGTACTCACATATGTGAGATACATACGATTTAATGGTTTTTTTTAATGTTAATATTTAAGTGACATTTAGTATGATTTAATCATCGTGTTTGACTTGAAACGTCACATACAAAAAGTAATGTTAAACTAAAAAATTTGACAAGAAATTTGTAAATCTGTAATTTTAAATATTAGAGCAGAAAGGCAAAAAAAAAATTGGTTCCCGATATTTTTGGTATACAATATACTGTATTTCAACGTTTTTAATCGTGAATATTTTACCGTTTATTATACTAGTTATAAGCTATTATTGGCCTTCTTTTTTTTATATATACTTATTCAAATGTTTAGGGCGCAAACATCCTTACATCCTTCTGTTTATTATACGATACGATATGTTACTTGGAATCGAGCCAATAACGCTGGGTATGTTTAACACCCAGTATAAATTCGAAACTGACGGTTCTGAATACATATTTTTATTTATAAGAAAACCGTGTAATAGGTGACCAAAGAAATAAATCTAGTTGTCGTTGGAATAATCAAAAGAAGTTTAAATGGAGCATTTTCTTTTTTAAAATAACATTTTTAATATCAACACCTCATTAAGTAGAAACCGGATGGCAGTATTTAATTTGCTAATACTACTGATGTTATCTCATTAACATGGAATCTAAAACATCCAATAATATTTGTATTAAATGTAGCTAATATGTTCATCAATTTTCTTTTATACAATATATACATGGAAAAGGGTGTAAAACGTCGGAATATGATCGAAGTAACATCCAAATTTTCGAACAACATGTACGCACACGTATATACATCAATATATACGCATTTACATATATATTTATATAGCTTATTGCATCCTACACGTCCCCTAAACTATCATAATGCATACAGCGTTGCGATGGGGTTAAAATTATTTTGGCAAACCTAGTCATAAAACTTCAAACATTTACATACGACTCGTCCAATCTTCCAGACCATTTTCCAGAGGATTTGCGCCTGGAAAATGTTCGGAAACCGGCGTAGTTTTATTATACAATATACTTCTTTTTTTTTTTAATGATTAGCCTATTTACAAATATACAAGCATTTCTACTAAATATGTGACGTGACACTTTTTCTACAAGAGCGGTAATAATGATCGTTGGCACAAATGAAATAGGCACACGTCCATATAAATATCCCGTAGATAAAAACAAAATGACGTTTTTATTATTAAAAAATATACGCTTATCAACAAAAAAGAAACTAAAATGAGAAATTTGCAGTCGGGTAAAGCAGTAGGAAACGAATCGATTAACCCCCCGATGAGAAATAAACGTTATATTGTTTGTTTTTCTTTTGATTGGCAAGCTTGTTGATGGCTTGGTTAATTTAAATTTTATGATCTTATTTGCTTCATCGGCGACATGTCGGCCGATAAAGACGAATAGAAAGAGGTTCACTTTCAAGAAACCTTGAAATACCACAGTTATATACTTGTTTTTTTAACTTTATTTTACATAAATGATTGTTCTTGAATCACACGTCTAGTGTCAAGTTACATATACATAATAACACAGTTGTCGCCAAATAATGTTGAATAGACAGGCTTCGATTTCGAAATTTATTCGGTAGAATATTTGTAGGCCGTATTGGTGTTTCCTTAATGTGTTTGAATTTTTATATCGTGTTGTCGAAGAAGTTATTAAATGTTATTAAACGTATATATATCATATAGTTCCAAGATCCAAATAGCGGCAATAAAAGAAATTAAAAAAAAAGTTACTCTCGTGTTATTGGAAACAGTGCTAGAGCGATTAAGGTTAATGAATTATGAATCAAATTATAGTTGATGATTCGAATAGATTAATATTTTATAGTATTTTACCTTGAAAATCATAGGCAGTTTTAGAAAGAAAAAAAAAACACGTTGAGTATTACAATTTCACCTTTCTTTTTTTTCTAAAATTTTGTTTTAAAACTTATCTTTTATAGGTAGATATAGATATATCATGTCAGCCAATTTTTCTGCTTCAAAGAACCATCGATTCAGTGGTATGGTTCTATAGTATACTATAAATCTACTTAAAAAAAAAATAGATATAAAATAAATCCTCTAGATCATAGATAAAGTAGGAGAAAAGTTGCTGCAAATATTTGTAGTACATCTAAAATAGAATTTAAGCAGGCATATATGCGGTTGTATTAGAACAAAAATAATATTATTATAGTAATTTCTGCAACTCTCTAATAATTGCACCGAGTGAGTAAACGTATGATGCAAATAAGCATGCCCATAACTAAATCATAAATCCGTACTTTTCTATCCTATTTGAACATAGTTGAACCTACTCCTTTATTAGCACTGTTACTGGAAACATATTTTGACGTCACATCCCAGCGGCGTACGGCTGAATATAAACTGCATGCGCATAAAATCGGCTGTAAGTGTCTTCGGCCGAACATTTGATCATAACAATCAATACACTACGTTGGTATCGTAAGCTTGTTTCGTTGTTAATAACAATTGGTACAATACGTCCAGACAAAAATCCACGAACAAAAACAGTCTGGAAATAAAGATACCTTCTATTCATAATTATGTGAAGCATTTGTTGCAGTTAATATTCCCCTCTCTAAATTGCATAAATCTTTAAATAAATTCGGTTCTGCATGAATTTGCAGCAAAGAGTCAAAAATATATTCGATAGTAACTTCGATATCGATACATTAAAGCAATTTTCACTAGAATATTTTACAGACGGAGTAGCTGGACAAAAAATATAGAGTACTAAAAGATTATTTTGATCATCCCCGTTTAGCAGTACTGATGGTGAGCCATTGTTCTCCATATTCAAATATATTTTAATCCCAGAGAGAAGTAAACTTACATAAAAAAATATTGAAGGAATAGTGGTAGTTAATGTCAATAAAGAAATCTTATAACATAAATGATAAATTAATAAAGCGAAGCCTTCGCCCAATGTAATTTGTTGAAATTAGATCATGTGGGATTTTCCTGTGCCGTCTATGGTTGAAACGGAATTGTATTTACACTTGTTTGCACAGGTGTTTTGATAAATCGAACCATTATTTATATAGTTGCAACGCGACCTCTATGCAAAATATCCTACAAATCGATGCCGCTTCCTCGATAAATGTATGAAGTTAAAATATATTCCCACTAACACTATTTATTAGAGACACGTTAGATGTCTTGTCAGATGTTATTAAAAAAGCCATATTTGTTGATTTGCGCATTATTTTAGTGAAGTGAATAATTTTAGTAATTTTTACTTCGCTTTAAATTTTTTTGAAAATTGACTTCATCAGCGTATGAAAAATGCTTATGAATAATAATAATCATACACACCTCATAGCTTTTATTATCTAGGGAAACAGAATTCAGATATTGAATAATGTATTCGAAAAAATATAGGTGGTAAACAAAATGTTCTCTAAGGTACTAAAATAATTATAATTAAAGACAGTACCTTTATATTATAAATGATATAATCTTAGGAATTTTTATTTTTTTTTATTATCCATTATTAATCGATTGGCAATATTCACTTGGTATTAGGTACACTTTTAATAAAGTTTACAGAATTATCTACTTGTACATTGTTTTCGTGACGTTTCGAATTTAATATGTAATTGTATCTTCAGAATGTATGATATAAATGTAAATCTTAATATAAAATTCTTGCTGTATTGATGATTATAATTTAAAATGTGTTGTAAACTGATACGTACATTTTTTTATAACTTTATTAAAATAACTTATAGTATATTAATTCTGCGACAAAATGGATTTATAGCTTAAATGAGAGGTAATTTTCTCAATTTAACAACGTCTCAACATTTTTTAATGTCTTTTTCAAGTTTTTTTTTATAAAATACATTAAAAAGAATTTGAAACGTTGTTAAATTGAGAAAATTGCCTTTCATTTAAGCCATAAAGCCACTAACATTTTGTTGCAGAATAGAATATATTGGCTAACTAATAAACTTCAAGAAATAGTATATTAATAAGTAATTCTCTAAATTTCTCAGTCCACAATAGTAAGAAAATATTACTTACTTCATTTATTTAATTAATATATTCTAGCATAAGTTTCATAAAAACGAAATCATAGAAAGTGAAATGGACTCGGCAGTGTACCTATTTTTTATTATTATAAAAAAAACGTCATCTTTTAAAAAAGAATAATATCTTTTAAATATAGTTTTAGAACTTCTCTGAAATTAATGGTAATAGTAACACATTGAAAATTAGTTTAATTGTTTTTAAAAACTGACCTATTTATTATTAACAATTATTAGCAATTTTAAATTGGAATGCATAGTGTGAAAATCATCAAATATTAATTTTTTTTCTGCTAACACTGTTAATAATAGGGCAAATTTTATTATAAAAATGTCTTTGCCTCGAGTGGGATTCAAACCCACGCCCTCCTGTTTTTCGGACAAGCCGCTCTACAAACTGAGATGCCTAAGGCGCGGAGTTCCTATCTTGGACTTGAAATGTATCAAATACAGATGTTATGATAAATCTAGGATAGAAACTCGTCGTCTTCGGTAGCTGAGTTTGTAGAGCGGTTTGTCCAGAAAACAAGAGGGCGAGCGTTGGAATCCCACACGAGGCAAGAAAATTTCTATAATAAAATTTGCCTTTTTAACAGTGTTAGCAGAAAAATAAAACATTAATATTTAATTACTAAAATTTCGCAGTTTGATCACAAAAACAAGTCAGCACCACTAGTGGAAAACTATAGTTCTCAGAAACAGAGAAATGTTTGAAAAGGACGTCGGGACTAATCTAGGGGCACAGATCTCTCTGAAACAGGATTTCTGAGAAAGCGAAACATGATTTTAGATTGATAGTTTAGGCGTGTGAGCACTCACCTTATTTTGTGGCTTAGCTGAAATTTCAATAAAAAGGCTTATCGAGTTTACAATTACATATCGAGATGTGTTTCTTCAAGTAGGGAGTATAAGGAATTGCAGTTATTGAACATAACATGATTTGAAGAGAGATATATGCAAAAACAAAATCATCCAGAGCTTCTGGAGTGTCTGACATTTACAAAACTGCTTCAAGGAAGCAAGCTTAATAATGTAATTTTCACTAAATAGAGTAAATGACATATCTTTATATATATGTACCTATGCTGACCATAAACCTAACTTTGATCTGTCAATTCTAAAATGGGTATGCTGATGTGTCATCCTTTACTACCGCATTATAAATAGAGTAAGTCAGCATACCCATCTCTATTAATAGTTAGGTTTGGGATTCGTTTCTCTTTTATTTCCTTGACTTTTATTTTCATAAGAAAGGTGAATGTAACGGTTCGCCTTGAAAACTCGCTCTTATGATAAAAGTTGTTGAACTGTTGAATGCCTCTATTTAGAAACCTCTTCGACAACAAAAACAAACAGTTGACAAAACGGAAAACGGGTGACAAAGCCTGTATATTAACGAGTTCGGCGTACATAACAACCATTTAATTGATAATAAGTGAGCATCTGATACCTATACTATCAACATATGTGGCACCAGTCTCAAGTCCGTCCCGAATTACAGAGAAGACCCCAGGACTTAGCCTACAAGGTCGATTAAAAACATACAACATGGTAAACACCTAAGGATAAATCTTCATGATATTTATACCATTTATTAATAATATTGTTTGCTCTTCGTTTCTTACTTTTATTACACACGTGGGGATAAGCTCCTAAACCTAATAGATTTTAACGTCTCTGAGACACTAAAAACAACCACCAACACATATAAATATATATTATACGAATAAAAGAGGATTGTCATTATTTTCTTTTTTTTTTTCTCATTAAAATTGGAAATTTGGAGTCTTCTCATTGGTTTTTCGGACACGACTAACAATTTCACTAAGTATACATACATAACATATACAAATATTTAATTTATTATTATTATTATTAGTTAGGTATTAATATATATAATATTTATATTTATATTTTTATATATATAGATAGATTCATAGTAATAGACTTTTAAAAAGATCACAACACAGAGTAAACAGTACGGGGCCTTCAGCACCAAGTACTTAATAGTTTGTTTTCCATCACGATTCTTGTCAGATATATGTGCAACTATTTTGATTAAAATGAGAATTTTTACTATGAACATTGAATGCAGAATCGTCAGAAGTTTGGACACATTGTTTTAGTATTGAGGTGGCTTGATCTAAAATCTTGTATTGTAAAATAGGATATTTTTCTGCATATACTATCATAAATAAGTTAATGCTAACTAATTAATCATCTTAAATTGTTTTTCATATTATTAGAAGTCTTACATATTCTCCTTAAATTTATTTGCAATTTTTTTTTAAATAAAAAAGTAGGAAATCTAATTTGGACTTTTCGGTATAGGCAATCATTTTATTACTGTTTTATTTTCTACTTTGGACAAACATTTTCGCCATAAAAGATTCAAAGAATGTATTTCTGTGTACTTTGAACGTATATTCGTCTATAAAAGTGTTCTAAAAAGTAGGTAAACACTTATTTGAGTCGTTATTTTAAATGAGGCACTAAAATAACTATTTTATTAACAGAGTTTAATAATACCAGTAATATGTATAATAAATGACCTTTGTTGTAATAATGTCATAGTCAGCACAAAGCTACTTTAGTGAAAAGCTTAAATTTTTAACATAAGTGTTAAATTGCTGTCGAAGATATACCAAGTAGGTAATATAAGGTCGTATTATTTAGATTTCAAAAATGATATAGTATACAGCCTATCCTATGTAAAATAACAAAATATGCTGATGAAGTCTGTAGCCAGAGTGAACTGTGAGAGTGACTTTATTGTGAATTACTATAAAGATGAGAAGAAAATATAGTTTGATCTAATCTATGTGTTTATTAAATTAATATCTCTTGTGACATGTTTCCTCTACCAGAGAACATTCACAGGAAAGAAAAACATCGAAGGTTCGAATCATAAATCAGATAAAATGTCAACAATAACTTCAGTACATAAATATGAACACAAAATTAATGTCCTACTATTTATTTAAAAAATGATGAAGGGTATTAGAATGTTAACCCTATTATAATTTATTATGGTATTGTTAACATAGATTGTACAATTTTCTAAAAAACAGGATGACATTAATTTTATTTGCTCCCGTATTTAAACCCTTGACGTTTATTTTGCCTGATGATGCTCTCTTGGTAGCACGAAACGTCGCAAAAATATAATTTAATAAATACATAGATTGGATTAAATAATATTTTATTCTCATCTTTATAACAAAATATGTGTTTATTTAGTTTATATAAATTTATAAAATAGCCGCTATAGATGAGAAAGATTATATACATAAATTATTTTAACTAAATTTGTACGAGAATTTTCTTTGTCTATTATTTTAACACTATAGTGGTTTAATAATTATTACACATAATTTTATTTTGCTTTGGGTATACGGTATTTATTTAATTTATTTTTATAATTTAAATTTTATGTTTTGAATTCTTTTTTTGTATTCTGCCTCTTGGTTATTACTTAAGACATAAGTTAGTATAGAAAATCAAATGATAATAAAAAGATTTTAGTTGCATTTGTTTGAAAAATAAACCCAAGCTAGTTGTACAGGGTGTCCATTTATATTTTGACCCCTACCTATAGGCTGTATTTTTTAAGGTATAAAAAAAACCTTCAAATACGAAAATTATATGATTTTTGCTCTATTATTTTTTACAAATTCCAAAATTGATATTATCTCATTTATTGGTAGACAAATGAATACAATTTGCATTTTTTTAAATACAATACCCTGTATATTGTTGAATATTATGAAATACCTCTTTTCACTGATTTAGAATATATATAAATTGTTGATATTTGAACAAGCTGTTTCTGAATTACTCGAGCTCATATTATTTAAACTACACCAGTGAAAACTCTAGATTGTCATGAAAAGTATGAAATTTAATATAAAGAAGAAAAGAATATTTAGTAAAAAAACAAACCAAAAACTAAAATAATAAAAATTTTCAAAATAACCACCGCCATTATTTATAGAATTAACAGAGTGTGTCTCATGAACTTTTTTTTTAAAATCAATATTTAATTTGACCAAATCGTTGTTTAACTATTGATATTTTATTATTCCTGGCATAATAAATTCTAATTATTTCATGCTTTTTTCCGTCGAATATCCCATCTTTAATGAAATAATATAAAACTATTTTTAATATTACAAGATATAATAAGATGTCATGTTGTTGCTTTCATGGCAATCTTGACTTTTCACTGATATAGGTTAAATGATATAACTCTAGTAATCAAAAAACGGCTTATTCAAATGTCAACAATTATATATATTCGAAATCAGTGAAAAGAGGTATTTCATACTACCTAATAATATACAGGGTGTTATGATTAAAAAAAATGCAAGTTGCATTCATTTTTCTACCAATTTATGAGATAATATCAACTTTGAAAATTGTAAAAGATAATAAAGCAAAAATCGTATAACTTTTATATTTAAAGTGTTGTTTATCTGAAACAATACAGCCTGTAGGTAAGGATCAAAATATAAACGGATACTCCTGTACATCTTCTAAAGGGCACAAAATAAGCTTTACGAATATATACTGAAAACTCATACGGCAATGCCCTGCCCAAACAACATCTGTCATACTGTAAATTTATTTATGATAAAATATTCAGAAAAATTTCTAATTTTTATGCGGAAAAAATTTTTGGATCAAGTCACTTCATCCCTAGAGCAATATTGACAATCCTATCGATTCTTCAAATAAAAAATTTTCGATTATGACAGGTAGTAATTTAGTATTCGAATGTAACTTATTTAAATTGTAAATTTAGTTAATCTACTTTTAAGAAACGATAGCTTTTGACACATCTTCTTGAGCAAACTCTCATGACAGCTTGTTTCGTTTAGAGTTCCACATTTATCCAACATGCGTGCAATACCTTTTTTTTGTTATTATTATTTATTATTATACGTATAAGTTCCTAATTATGGCCATTATGATATTTGATTACTTTGAGTTTCATTCTATTGCTCGTTGCTTGCGTTTTTTTTTTGTATATTTTTTTTCTCACGTTACACTACACCATGGTTACGAAACAAGAATGCCGCATTCTCTGTTTTAGGGTTGCGCTAGTCGCATTTGTAGGAAAATTCGAAACTAAGGAAGCTATATAGAAATCAATCTATTTTATTCACAGCCACGTTCAGTTTTATTTTAAGGACTATTTTAAATGCAATGAGTTGTGTGTGTGTGTGTGTATGTAGTTTTGGTTTCTCGAACACATATATGATTTTTAATTGCCCAATTGCTGAAATTCCTGTTGAATTAAAATGTGTCCCTCTTCCTCGCCCGAAATGATAAATTAAAAATGAAATGATGATCATTTTGTGTGTAATTCTTAGTTGTGCTTTATTTCTGTCTATACATTCATACCACTCCAATAATGGTGGTATTTCAGTGATTTTAAATGCTTGGGAAAATAATTTGCAGTGCTTCTCCTTTCAATCAAATGTACACGTCAAATGATGTACCGGAAAGTTTTTTTTTTTTTCGTTTAAAGATACATTCTTTACCTCAAAGGAATAGAATCAAGCAAGTATATCCAATAAGATATTGTTTTTCTATCTTGAGATAACGCAATATTTCCAAAACTGGGCACCGAATCGTTGCGAGAGATTTTGTTAGTGCCGAAGCAGTCTATTCAATGACACTGATGTCTTCTATCATCACACCCATCTTCCATATATAAAGTTAAGGATAACTTTTAAATGTATTATTACTTGAATTCATTGGGAAGCGATACGCTACTAGTAAAGCAAACATTTTTTCAAATAAGTAAGTAAGAATTGCGCCAGCTGATTTTCTCATTAAATTACATTGGGTCTGTTCCGACCATTGAACTGTATAAAGAACTGGAACGGCTACGAAATAGTATTTGAATGAAGCAGATTTGAAGTTGGGCAACCATCACAAATATACACAAGTTTCTATGTGACAGACAGTGATAGATATTCCACCATCTCTCATACCATCTCATATATAATCTTCAACTGCCTAAAACGTGATAGATGGTGACAGATATTCTCGGCTTCAACGCCTGTAAGATATGTACACTGCCCGACAAAGTTAATGTCGTCGTCTAATAGCGCAGTCACAATCAAAATTGCTCATCATTTGAACAGTTCCACGTTCAACTGCCATCGGTTTTCACAGATAGGAGGTTCATGGGGGTACCTACTTGTAAGACATTCGAAAATATGAAATTCGCTGTGGATGACGACATTAATATTGTCGGTCAGTGTACATAGGTAAGAACTGTTCTAGTTGTAATAGAAATCACTAGTTCCTACAATTTTGCTGACTGTCAGAGTAAGATGTGAACAATTTTAGGACCCACAATTCATGAGGAATAAAAATGAATCAATTTTGTTTGAAGCTTTGCTTTTGATTCCTAATAGATAGGTACGAGTTTTCGACTGAGTTTTCAAAATTGACTCTAATTCCACACAGTAGGAGTGGGGGTGTAATTTTATTTCGTCTATTACTATTATAAGTAGATCTATTTATATTTTTCTCAAAATTCTTTTACCCTATTACTTCTTGTCAGTACCTACCACTATCTGTGCTGGTCCCCTTTGAGGGTTATAATAATAATAATAATAATTCATGCCTTGGCATCCTCCAATAGCTTTCATCAAAATTACAGGGGACATTGGCCGGGCCATGAGTTATTATTACTCCTTGCGCCCGTGGAGCAATCTTAAGATGTTTGTCCCTCAGCATTCGCCAAGGGTGAGCAAAACCACGAAAACCTCACTCTGGGAGCAGTCCGTTGGGCTCGAACCCAGGACCCCGTGATTGATAACCAAGTGTGCAAACCACTAACAATATGATATATAATAAATAATTACAATCAAATTGAACCAGGAATAACCTGACCATAGAATAGAAGAATAGATCGCTTCAAGACAAGAACTTGCATTCACAAGGTTATTTTTGATTCGATCCGTATTTTATTTTGTGATATCGTGTTGCTTCAAGATAAAAAGATGTATCTTACGTGCAAAGTAAAAAAGCAAATTGTGAATGCTGTCCAAGCAATGTAAACAATGTCCAACGGAGAAAACTATTTTGAATAATACTTTACGATTAATCGTATTGCTCGGTCGATTTCCACAATAACTATCGTATCTCAGGCAAGTTAAATATATGCAATAACACAAAAAATAATAATAATATTTTAATGTATCACTAAATTTGTTGTTTCCATTTTGTGGGCAAACGTTACTGTACAGTGCATGTAAAAGTGAGGTCAGATCTGATATCAACAGGTTTGTCCTTTTCAGCTGAACTGGCTGCACTAGTTCAAGTAGTGTACACTAAGTGTTCTTTTTAGTACAAGTGACGTCAGACCCGTCGTTCTTTTTCGCAGTACTTCGGTACTTAGTGCAATAGTTCACTGCACTACCTGCCCTAGCTCCAGAGGTAATAGCAGCAGCAGCTTTTTAGTTCAACATGTCAGCTAACCATTGTTATTTGTAAATATTTGTAATTTTAAATAAATTTATTAATTCATGTATTTCCTCTCTTGATATGCGAAAATGCATAATAAAATCAATGTTATTATAATTGCAAACAATATTTCTATATAGTTTGATATCTCTTTTTACGTGTTTTATTCTTCGAACAAGCCCAAAAACTCGATAAACAATTTTTAAACAATTTTGATCATCTAAAATACATGTATTTAGATTGTATTGTATTTTCCTGAGATTTTCAAGGTTTAAAATATTCTTTAGAATACTTAAAATATTTTTAAATATGTGCTGTCTGGGTTGTCAATGAAATAATATATTACCGTCATTCTCTTTATCTAAATAGTCTAAGAGTCGTTTTACACGTACGAGAATTCTAACGCAAATTATATCAAAAATTATCCCGAAAATTTTGGTGAGAATTTTCGTAAGAAATGTTGACGCGATACTTTCAGGTCATTTTACACAGGAATAAATTTTAACCGGAATTTTCCTCTCTCTAAGAGCCGTTTTACACTCACGAGACTTTTTACATCAATCATAACAAAAATTATCCCGAAAATTTTAGTGAGAATTTTCCTAAGAAATTTTGTCGCGACACTTTCAGGTCGTTTTACACAGGAATAAGGTGACTTCCATTTGCACTTCTAAGTTATCGGTTAACTGCTATTTATTTAGGATTTCTATGATAACCATAATCAAATAACAATTTAATTTAACAAATACGCCTGCTTATAACAACAAATATCGTGAAAATTCCAATTAAAATTTATTCCTGTGTAAAATGACCTGAAGTGTCGCGACAAAATTTCTTAAGAAAATTCTCACCAAAATTTTCGGGATAATTTTTGTTATGATTTATGTAAAAATTCTCGTACGTGTAAAACGGCTCTAATAATTGATGACGGTAGTGCAATATCTTCAGATGAATAAATACAAAATAAGCGCATGAACGCATAAATATCAAAAATTCTTGAATATCATGGAGCGCCATATTTATTACCTAATGCGTTCTTTTTAACAGTATGAAATGCAACACCGCTATCCTAATTCAGTTCTAGTTCTGCTCTTTTTGGTTCTAGAACAGTTCTAGTAGTCAATTAGTGCAGCTAAAAAGAACAAACCTTACTTTACCTAGTTGAAACGTAACCGTTGTACACAATGACTGAAAATACTGTGAAAAATTTAAATATAAATCCTACAGTGCTCGATACAAATGACTACTTGTTTACATTGCAGATTTTTACCACTGTGTTCGTAACATATAAAATATTGAATTAATAAAAACTAACTACGTATATTTTGTCTAGTAAATTCAGGGATTCGTTAGTATTTTGCCTATGCCACTAATATTATTATATAAAAGACAAGTTCTTGTACAAGTTTCATTCTACTGTTTACCATCATCATAAAAGTTAAATCAAAAATTAACTAAACAAAGGCGAAAGAGTTCTCAGGAGTTTTGACTTTATAATTGAAAGACATGGCTATATATAATCCTTGCGCATAGTTTGAGAATCAAGTGCATTCGCAATTGGTCGTCTACGAGTATACTCGTCTTGAGCAGTGAAATGGTTAATATAGTTCAGGGGAGTATGAGCATCTAACTACTAGTTCTGAAATTTATACAATGTAGTTTCTTTTGTTTCTTGAAATTATTTAAATATTAAGAAATGTTAAAAAGTAAAATATAGGGATATAAAGACATCAGAAAAAGTGGCTAAACAAGTATGTATTACCTATTATAGCACCTCACAAATTCCAATAACTTATATTTTAAAGGGACGGCTTCACGTGTGAGTTATTTCATTTCTATTACGTTAAAAACGAAACTTCAAATTCATCTTGTTCATGATGTTAACAAAAGGGAATCAGTACCTTTTCCAAAAAATAACTTTTAGTATTACGCATGGAGTTTCTACACAACTTCAGTATTTTTCTCAAATTGAACACTTTTTCAATCAACAATAGATTTTCAAATATTTCCGTGCTGTTTAAAATTAAATTAATTAAAATCTCTTGAAAGGATTTTTTGGTAAATATATTAGATGTTACGATTGCACGCAATTGGTTAACCTATGAGTTTAAAAAATGACGTGGTATTATCGTATATCTAAGATTGAAATTATTATTTTTTGTGAAGGTATTTTAAGTTCTTTCAGAAAATTGAAAGAAAGGAATTCACTACCCCATTAAAAAAAACATACTTGTTTTTTCTTCTCCCACTATGTAGTATTATCAATCATTCAATGTATAGTATTTTTGCTTAATAAGTATTTTTCTATCTCTCATAATCAATGAATTATATGCTTGGACACATAAAACCAATCACGCTGTTTTAGTCACTTGTGCATTCTCCATAAAAATAAGTTACAGAAGACTGCAAAAAAAAAATACATAGAAACCATATGTTGTTACAAGTATTCATAAAGTGACTGCGCAATTCATTATTCATTACAGAATATTATATATTTATTTGACACTGCTACCAGTTTAAGTTTAAGGCGTATCCACACATCTTTCTTATATTATTTTCAAAATTTCAAAATTTGCAAATTGTTAAACTAAACCTAAACCTTATAGAAGTCATCCGTGTCTGAATGTGTCAAAATGCCAGAGAGACTCAATCTCAAACTACACACAGGGTTCCAGGGTCAAGTACCCAGTATGATTTTGGTAGTAAATCATTCATTTTGAAGATACAAGTTGGTTTTGAAAATACAGGAGAATATAATAAAAAAAAATAATATTTAAGAAAACATTGCTATTATTGAGAATTAATTGTGTAAAGACCAAAGTATTAAAATCAAAATTTATTACCACCATCGTATTTAAAATACAAGGCTGTATTTAAAAAAATAAAGCTGATCCTAGTTCTTCAATGACGGAACGCTGTATTGTAAATTTGAGTATAGTAACTTATACTTATTTCATAATAAAAAATCTTAAATAGTTTTCTCATATTTTCAAAACTCAAAGCATTGAGTTTTGAAAATATGATTTCCCGACATAACTGAATATAAAGCACAAATTTATTTGAAATACTTCGACTTTACAATTTTTGTTCTAGTGTCAATGTGATTGATAGTAAATGGTTGTTGGCCAAAATAATTCTTTATTAGTATATAACCTTTGTACATGTATTTTGTGTTAGATATTATTTCTGTAATTATAATAAGATTATGAGTATTTAGTCCTTGGCTAATAAAGAAAACTACCGATATGAAAAAATCTAGCAATTCATAGGAAAATAAATTCTAGCCTAAATAAAATTTTATTTAGTCATATTTATAATATATTTCTTTTTATTATTTCGCAGAAAATATACTAGGAAAACATTCTTCTCGCACGTGTATCAAAATATTTCAGATGATAAAGCGACAGCATCTTTGTTTCGTCCCCATGATTGCCATGCGTGTTTTCCCACGTGGGCCTGAGCACTGTTACAAAATACCGGATGACTGTAGCGGTATAGCTGGGCGTACACCACTAAGATACTTAGTGATGTAAACTTAGTGTCTCACTCGACTAGAAAGGCACTAGCGTTATGTCAACATAACGCAACACAACCCCTATTTTTTATATTATTAAATATAAATCTCTGTTTTAATATGTGGATAGTAATTTGTACAACTACGCTAAACCTAAAAAATCTCTACAATTCTTCATTTTATTTTTATTCCTCAATTTTTCCCTAAAATTCACATGTTATTAAGTATGTAATATTTTTTTTTTATACACAATGAACTATTTTGTTTATAATATCCTAGAAAATAAACTCGTTTGATTTTGTTCTTTTTTTTTAATATTTACTTGTCTCCTTTTGATCGATGAGAGCATTTTTCGGATTCCTATATTTATATATATAAATAATATATAAATAATACTATATAGTATTCCAACAAAAACTTTTTTCTTTTGGTTTCTGTTTCTTTGATTATGATTACTATCTTTGATTGCCTGCATCTTCTAGTGCATCTGATGTGGTTTTGAGGTATGAGTGTGCGGACCAATCTATCATCATTTCTGGCTTGTCTGCAGTGACAATTGTAAAACCCACATTAACTTCTTCGGATTTTGATTGTGGAGTTTACTGTGTGACGAACGCTAAGTGCTGAAAGGGCTCGGTACAGAAGCTTCGAAGTTAGAAGACACCACAACATCTCTTTCCTTACGCCTAACTGGTTCTGCGTCGGGTGGCCTATGGGACTTCATGTGAGCGCTACGACTTTTTATTTTCGTGAACACCCTGTAAATAAAACTAACATTTATACTGTCATAGGTAGCGAGTTTGGCAGTAATACAAACTAAAAGATAAATGGTTGGTAATTATTAGTTAGTAACATCAATAAGTATTTGGTCAATGTAATTAATATGGTATGTGATAGTTTATATTTGTTTATTGAGAAATGAAGGATTAAAATCTTGTTAACATCAATAACGATCCTAACTAAATAATTATTTTTTTTTAAAATGTCACCCAGAAAACTGACAATAAAATTATGATGAATTATACTTTGGTAGAAACGTAGCGAATAAGAACTTTATACAAAATATGTTTCAATCTAGAATATTTGTGTTACTTTGTGTATTTACTAATTCTATATTCAACTGTTTATTTTGGTATGTATACTGCGATAAAAAAAAATAAAATGAATAGATAGCAAAAGTAAAGCAGTAGGTGTGTGTCTTAGAATGTATGTCGTCTAAACTATCGTTGTTTCAGACCATGCCAAGAGGCAAAAGAGGTAGGAGCAAAGATACATACATACGCGTGTCTGAGCGTACAGAAGTTAGCAAGAAAGACAGGAACAAGATGAAGAATAAAATTGCGGAAATAACTTTGTCTACCCAGCTGACTATTAAAATTTCATCAAGTAAAAAAGGAAATCTCAGAAAATTATAGGCAGTTTTTTTTTTAAATATAATTTTCGTCAGGTCTTACGAATATACACACTTAATGAGTCTAACGAATTTAGCAATTGTTTTTTTTTTCTTATAAAATTAAAGTAAAGTGAAAGTCAATGAATAAGCAAGAAGCTAATCTAGAAATTAATATACTAAATCACAGCAATTGGACATCAAATATGTGTTGATTGATATGTTGACTTGTTGAGTGAGCAATTGCTACAGAGCTTGAAGAAAGGCAGCACTGCTGATCTAACAATTGCTTCCATTTATAATTTTTTTTACCTTAGGTAGTTTTTCTAAAAAGCAATTGCTAAGTTTTTGTTCATTAGGCGTACTCATTTAAAATTGAATGTTTCTGAAGCAAGAACAATTACTTTAGAAGCAATTTATTTAGTTTGAGAACATTTAAAGTAATATTAAAAACTATCAATTATCATGTACAAAAGAAAATTTAACGTTAAAACTTCAAAGATTACAATAAACATCCCAGGTAGCCAAATTTAAGTTTACCAGAGATATTTTTAGTAACTTCAACATAAAGGTATTAAAATAGTTATTAATGTAATACAAAATTGTTGGTAATTTCATGATTCGCCGTTGAAGTTACTAAAAATAATTGTGGAAAATTTAAATTTGGTTGCCTGGGATCTATTCAATTCCTTCTAAAACTTTGCCCGGTTCTAAACGTTTGTGAAAAAGTCTTACAAGTATGAATGTCAGGAATAAATTTTATGAGCAGGTGAATATTGATTTCTTGGAAAATTCCAAAAATGTAAAACAATTTTTATTTTGAAGTCCGTGTTTTTTAATGTATCATCTGAATGAATAGGGTAATTTCTGTAAATGCAAGTGCTTTAAGTTTAGACAGCAAGTCATATATTTTCGTAATAATTTCTTGCGTTTAAAGCCTATTATAGAATGAGTGCACGTAATACTTAAAAGGTAACATATAGACCAGAAAAATAAATCATATTCTTTCTCTTGAGTTTAAATCAGTGCTTCGTAGTTGCTAACAACAAGGCTCTTGGGTATAGGGATCATACATTGCTTTGAAATACACATCTAGTCCGTAAGTAATTTGTGGTGTAGAAGTTAACAAGAATGGATTCCCGCAAAGGATTATGCAAATAAGATAGATATTATTCATTTGGTGAAATCATATCCATATTTGTGCGTTAAAAAAAGGTAAGAATTTTAAATTATTAAAATTTTTTTTGAGAGAAATTTCAAAAATTATGAATGTGGCAGTTAATTTGAAAGGTTTGATATCAGTATGCAGGTTTGCAAAAAATATATTAATAGGGTATTTGAGAAAAAATTTGAATAGATCTGGTCTGATGTATATCCGTTGCATCTTTCAACTTTTTCAATAAATAATTAAAATGGCGTAGATATGTGTAGTTACGGGCACATTGGCTGGCACTACACAAGGTTCGTATATACTAGGTGGCCTCGTAACTTGCAGAGGAGCCCCGGGGAAAGGGGAGGGTGGATACGCGATGACGCTGTGATAAGGCGCCTCGCGATCATACTCGAGTCAAAGAAATGTTCCACTGGCGCACTATAGATGACACCATCAGCATTTTCTATTGTTGTACGTTTGTAGTGGTAATATTTCCATAAGAGAATACTGCCGTGCCATCTATAGTATGCTAGTGGAACATTTCTTTAACTATATAATATGGTAATAAGGTATTCTGTAATAATAAAAGGAACTTGAAATTATATTTCAAGACACGTTCTTCTTGACATAACATTAATTAAAAAAATCCTAAATTAAGATTTTTGTAAAAAAATAAATATTTAGTTTGGGAGTACAAATCGCCATTTGTTTTTACATGTATGCACCACTTTACTTATTAAACACAGCATACGTGATGACGTATTCGCGCTCCTTCTCTTGATTGGCTGAAAAGTTACGAGGCCACCTAGTATATACGAACCTTGGGCACTACAGTCATATCTGGCATAGCAGATTCGTTGTTGGCCTTCATATATATTTTTTTTGCAGATAGTGCTTGTGTTTGAACTGGCGAAGTTTTCACATAAGGATCATTCTCTAAAAAGATGGATTTGTCTTCATATATTTTTCTTTTTTTTCAAAATTCAAATTCGTTTTTCAAAGGACAACTTCGTTCAACTCTTTTTTAATTATTATAGCGGATAGTGACTATAATACGTTTACAGCAGGGTAAGACTAATGCCAGAATCTTCAAAATGGCGTTTTCAAATTTAAACGTTGGAGAGGAATGGCATCTGATCTAGATAAACGAGGTTCCCATGAGATTTTCCCTTCAGAGATGTTGTTGCTAACGGCGGAGTAAACAGGTTAATACGTTTGCATGCTCACAACGTAAACAATAAGAATATATTAGCAATGTTTAGGAAAAAAAAATATTTCGGAACGATTTCAAAGTATTATCTATTGCATACAAATTCAGAAATTTTATCTAGAGTTTTTCATATTAATAAGTAGATATATATTAACGTTTTTACATTTTAATTAAATCGAAATTGAATTAATCTACTTCAATTGTATTTTATCTCATTACTGTTAAAAAAAGCGTTAAAAAGGTGAACAAAAAATATCAGGTAAATGAAAACTTGTACAGGTACCTACTTTTGGTCATGCCATATCACATTTACATATGTTATATTTAAGCTATGATTACTGACATTTAATTTTTAAAGTCTTTAATAGCTGTGAGTCATCGAATGGTCTAGTAATATCAACAACACTATCGTTAGTACAAGTATGAATTTACTGGATAGCTTTCGGGACACCCCGATTAATGATTTACTTCTCATTAATCGGGGTGTCCCGAAAATATTCTGTAAATTGGGTTCTTCCCATTAACAGGAATCAGTAGAAAAAAAATATCATCTTTCCTTCGATGATGATGCACTGATCAATGTGTTTTGATTTCTTGTGAACAATGAAGAGTGTACTGTTATGGAGACACCCCGTTTTTCGCAAGTGTATTTTAAGTTGCCTAATTTGTCTTGATTTTTCCGATTTGCTGAATCATTGTATCGAGAAATTTCCACAATAATGTTTAGTTTGTATAAATTTTAGTTAAAGAGTTAATTGTATAATTTATTTAATTAAGTGTTTAGTTTTTTTTTAAATTAATTCCTTTCTTTAAGATGTCTATTGTTTGAGAGTTAGAGTTAACGCCTGTTCTACTAGATTTTGTCGGTAAATTGTGCGTTTGCGTGTTTGTTGTAAGAAAAACGATTGTAGGAGTTTTGTCAGGCAGTTCCTTGGTCGACTGTCACTGTGAGTACACGTATTTTTAAATCATTGTTTGCCATTTTGTATTTCATTTTGACATAGTAATTTAAATCGCATAAATTATCTTTTAAATTTTAAATATGTATTCTGTCCATCAAGAAATTCGCTTTATAATAATTGTTACTATATTGATGTGTGCACATTATAGATATAAGATCATTTATTATTTTCGTGCAGGAAGATATATTTTAGTTTTAATTCTCTCATTATAGTTTTAAGAGTTAAATTTTTCCGTTTTTCTAATTTGCTGATTCGTTTTTAATTATCAATCATCTCGGGTTGATTGAATAGAAGCATTGTTCTTGTATTTAGTTTTCTTTTTTTGTATAATTTTGTGTGTTTGTCCACGAGTTTATTTTATTTTGTTGAAACCACGTGGATTGTATTGTAAGATATTGGATTATCTTCCTGAACAACCAAATCTTTTGCTTTGTATAGGAAATAGCATTGTCCTATTGTTATTTGGAATCAAGTGCAGTTTTTAATTTTAGGCCAGAACCTTCAGTTCACGGTTTTTTTTCTGCCATTTTGTAATTTTACCCATTTGTTTAATAATAAATTTTGATTGTTATTTAGCATTTTTGGGTTAAAAATTCTGTTCTTTTATTTTTAATTAAACCTTTTCAATTGTTGGGATAAGGTTAAGAAAGTCAGATTTAATTCACTCACAATTTACTTTTCATGGTTAGATTCAAGTTTTAATTCGCGAGGGTAACTCTGAGGTTAATTGTTCTTTTACGCCATTTTAGCTAATTTAATTTTTCTTTTATAAAATTTATTTTTGCATTTTTAATTCAATCGGTACACAGCATTTACCAATATTTTACGACATTTGAACCGGTTCTACTGTTACAAGAGAACATTTGAAATCTAGTGTATGATGCGTAGTTACACTTATCTTTATTTTTTTTTTTTTTTCGATTTATCTCAAGCGTTTGATAGTTTGGAATTTACTTTCATACGTTCAAACCTTTTTGCTGTCGGTATTAGGGGAAATGTGTTGGATTGGATAATGTCGTTCTTAAAGGGACGAACAATAAATGTTGTTGTTGGAGACAGTACGTCGGAGTCAGGAAATGTCATGTCAGGGGTACCGCAGGGGTCGATCATCGGGCCCCTCATATTTGTCCTATTTGCAAATGATCTCAGATACCAATTAAGAACGGGACACATGATCATGTACGCTGATGACACTTCAATAGCTGTATGCGGTGACTGCGAAGAGGAGTTGGAGGCAAATATAAAACGGGTGGTGTCAGAGTTCTCCGTGTGGTGCATGCGAAACAGATTAATCTTAAATGATGGTAAAACTGTATGTGTTGGCTTCGCGCGAAATGGGATTCCTTTGGTTGTGCCCAATATCTGTTTCAGCGACGGTGTTAAATTTTTAGGGACTGAGGTGGATTTCGGGCTTACGTTCGAAAAGCAGGTCGACAATATTTCTAAAGAAATTAACCAACAATATTTCGCCATTTTACAACTAAAATGCTGCTTAAGCGCGGATTGCCTTTTAAACCTTTATTACGCTTTAGTTTACTCTGTTATGTCTTATAATGTATTAGTATGGGGTCGCGCCTAAAACATTGCTAGGGTTCTACTTGCACAGAAAAGTGTACTGAGGTTGATATTTGGTTGCCAACCCAGGAATTCGTGCAAGAATAAGTTTAGGCATCACGAGATTTTAACGTTTCCCTCAATATATATATACAGTGTGTTCACGGGAAAATTCTACAATAGCTAACTTTTTTATTTTTAGAGATACAGAGTCGGTTAAATGGAGAAAGTTCATGTAGTTTTCCATCTGCATTTCGTGATATGGCATAAAAAACAAAAGAGCGCTTGGTTGCTAAAATACGACTAAAACATGTATTTTTTTAAATGGGACACCCGGTATATTTTTACATTTTTTAGTTTCTCTAATCATTGGCTATAACAAAGTATAAAACGACTTCTCTGTAAAATCACGATTACGAGAGTTATAAAGAAAATCACGTTCAGTTCATTCGAGGTGTTCACCAAACATTCTACAACGGCCAACTTTTTTATTTTTAGAGATACAGAGTCGGTTAAATGGAGAAAGTTCGGGCACTTTTCCAACTGCATTTCGTGCTATGGCATAAAAAACAAAAGAGCGCTTGGTTGTTAAGATACAACTAAAGCATGTATTTTTTTAAATGGGACACCCGGTAAATTTTTACATTTTTGAGTTTCTCTAGTCATTGGCTATAACAAAGTATAAAACGACTTCTCTGTAAAATCACGATTACGAGAGTTATAAAGAAAATCATGCTCAGTTCATTCGAGGTGTTCACCAAACATTCTACAATGACCAACTTTTTTATTTTTAGAGATACAGAGTCGGTTAAACGGAGAAAGTTCGTGTACTTTTCCATTTGCATTTCGTGCTCTGGCATAGAAAACAAAAGAGCGTTTGGTTACTAAGATACGACTTTAGCATTTAGTATTTTTTTAAATGGCAAACACCCTTAATGAATAAATAGCCTTAGCCGCCTAAAACAGCATTTTGATCATTGGATCGGAAATCAAGGCCCGATACTATTGCCGGCTAGGTCACCCGACTTAAATCCCTTGGATTTCTTTTTATGGGCAGCTATTAAAAACACGGCGTATGATACACCATCCGTTGATTTGGAAAATTTAAAAAACAAAATTACACAGTGTATTCGTGATTTTAATGAACAAACAGTGCAAAAGGTACATAGTAATCTGGTGCGAAGGGTAAACCTGTGTAGAGAAAGTAATGGCAGTTATTTTGAAGTAAAAATTTAAAACATTTTCTTGTTGTCTTTTTACTTTAATATACAATTAGTTTTTGTTTAATATCCAGTTCCCATTTGTTGTAATTAGTATAGTAAATACTGTTTCCGTTATTTATGTGAAAGATTACATCCAAGTGGCAACAACGATTAATACAAAAGTGTCTATCTACACCTTCATGTGATAGTTTGTAACTTCAAAAAGCAAAGAAGTTGGCCATTGTAGAATGTTTGGTGTACACCTCGAAAGAACTGAACGTGATTTTCTTTATAACTCTCGTAATCGTGATTTTATAGAAAAGTCGTTTTATACTTTGTTATAGCCAATGATTAAAGAAACTCAAAAATGTAAAAATATATCGGTGTCTCATTTAAAAAAATACATGTTTTAGTCGAATCTTAGTAACCAAGCGCTCTTTTGTTTTTTATGCTATAGCATGAAATGCAGATGGAAAAGTACACGAACTTTCTCCATTTAACCGACTCTGTATCTCTAAAAATAAAAAAGTTAGCTATTGTAGAATATTTGGTGAACACCTCAAATGAACTGAGCATGATTTTCTTTATAACTCTCGTAATCGTGATTTTATAGAAAAGTCGTTTTATACTTTGTTATAGCCAATGATTAAAGAAACTCAAAAATGTAAAAATATATCGGTGTCTAATTTAAAATATACATGTTTTAGTCGAATCTTAGTAACCAAGCGCTCTTTTGTTTTTTATGCTATAGCATGAAATGCAGATGGAAAAGTACACGAACTTTCTCCATTTAACCGACTCTGTATCTCTAAAAATAAAAAAGTTAGCTATTGTGGAATATTTGGTGATTTGGAGATCGCCTTTGTATTCCTTTTCCAAGCTGTATGCTAGCTTGCCTCTATCAGTGAGAAATATTACCGATGTCAAAAAATTTAAAATAGCCGTTAAGAATCTCTTGATACCCAAGTGCTATTATTCGGATGATGAATTTTTTGTTGACAGCGATCTAATTTCGGGATAGGTTTCATCATAAAGTCTGTTTGTCTATGTTTTATATGTATTAGTTTTATAACAAAGTTTATGACTTTTCACATCCATGTACATGGCTAAGTGAATAAAGGAATATTATTATTATTATCATTATTTACGCATATTTGCCTGGCGCCATGCTTTATCCCAAAAGTGTTAAAAAAAATATTAAAATACTTGTTTCCTATACAATATTAAATTTAAAGTTTATATTTAGTTTCATTTCAATCAATTCAATCAATTAACGTTCTCGACTTCAATAAATACATTTTTAGCTATTTTTACTACCTTTTATGCTACTAGATTTTTGCGTATAATCATCTGAGAAATTCCAATTATCAATCCATAAATTCAGAAATCGATAAAGGCAGCGAGGGTAGAATAGAACTAAATCAGAAAAACTCGCCAAGCAAGGCGCTTGGCGAAAAATCAAATATACCTCGTCCGTCCATCGGATGTTGAAGCAACGCAACATTATAATGGTAAGTGTTAGCACGGAAGCAGACGCTACACACCTATAAAATTTACCTTAGCTATGCTATTGTTGAATGGAGTACACTTACTTCCCGCATATCTTACACGGATAATCTTCGGTGGGGTCGGTCGTATGGCAGAGGGACGACGTTACCGAAGGCTGTTGCCGCCTTTCGTGCGAAACGTTGGAATAAGTGGGGGAGTTCCTCGCCGTACCGCCGTGGATTCGTATGTGGCCGTTCAGGGGCGCCCTAGAATTGAAACTCTAAAAAGCAGATAATTAGTAATTCGTCTTATACGACTAACAATAGGGAATTCTTACAGCTGAGCAGTCTGTGTATTCGCATATGAAATTCCGATGGTCTTGTATAGGTGACCCGGTATCTGCTATCTGGAATAATTGCGAAATTCAGTTAAAATGATAGAAATGGGTCGTTTTGAAAACAATTTAAAAAATAATAGTTTAACCCTTCATGACACGCGTGGGTCTGACAGACCCGACTAGAAAGATTTTTTTGTAACAAGATTGCTGTTGTGACGATAAATGGTTGCAATTGCTGTTTATCTTGTAGCCATTCATCTCGCGACGTATCTTAGATAAATATTACATTATAAACCTCTTTTTTTTGTCAAAGATAGATCAAAGATTTCCGACAAGAAAATAAATCATTGATAAAATAATCTTTGACAAAGAAGTTTTATAGTGTAACTTCATATAGTGCTTCAGATTAGTTCTGTGAATTAGTCGCACTCCAACTGTCCACTAAGGCGCTGCACATCTACTCGAGTAAGCAAACCTAATTGCTTTTAGACATTTTTGTAACATTGAATTACGAATAATAGATACTTGTGTTTGTATTCGTAAATAATGTTCGTAATTCGTAAAATACAATTATTTATTATAATGCGTACAAATATGTACCTATATCAAAAAATATGTTTTTCTTATACTTCTTATTGCTTTTTGGTGATTTCGTCCAAAATAATACTTTTTTAGTTATGGCTGCGGAAAAGTTTGGTTCTGATCTGGGAGATGATGAAGGTACAATTCGACTACACCGAATGCTTGGTGAAGTCTTACAAGATAATGAATTCGACGATTCTGACCGTGACAGTCTTGTAGATGAAATCGGTCATGTTAAAATGCGTGAACCGGAGGAAGATACAGATTCGGAACAAGAAATTCTTATTACCGATTCTGATGAAAATGAAGACACAAACGATAATAAAATTTTAGGAAACGATAAAATTACTCTATGGTCAAAAATAACTCCAAAAAGGAACAGACGCACTGCAAAAAATAGTAAAACTCCCTTTTCTTGTTGGACCTCGCTTTTGACAAACGATATTCTTGAAGAAATTTTTCGATGTACCAACTACCAAATTGGATTAGTCAAAGCAAATTATTCAAGAGAACGAGACGCTTTCGACACTGATATTATAGAAATCAAGGCACTGCTCGGGGTATTATATTATATGGGGTTAAAAAATATTAGCCGTGTAAATACCAGACGCGTTTGGACACCAGCTATAACAGGGGATAACTTTTGTAGATCCGTCATGTCTGTAAACCGCTTTAAATTTTAATTCGTCATATTCGCTTTGATGATAAACGTACAAGATTAGAAAGGAGATCTCTTGATAAACTTGCACCGATTAGAAAAATTTTGAAAATTTCCTTAACAATTGCAAAAGTTATTATAGCATAGGCGAATATACTACTATTGATGAAAAGTTGGAGGCATTTAGAGGAAGGTGCTTGTTTAGACAGTATATACCTTCAAAACCTGCCAAATACGGACCAAAAATTTTTGCACTGACTGATGCTCGAACTTATTGCACACTAAATATGGAAATATATGCAGGTCAACAACCTGATGGACCTTATTCTGCGAGCAATTCTCCATCAGATGTCATGAGACTTACTGTACCAATTCACGGCACACGACGAAATATAACCATGGAAAACTGGTTTTCAAGTTATCAACTGTCAGCGAAACTTCTCGAAAAACAACTTACAATGGTCGGTACACTGCGAATAAAAAAGAAATACCCCCAATATTTGTAGCAGTGAAAAAAAGACTATTACATTGAAGTATGTTTGTCTTTGATGAAACTAGGACGCTTGCATCATATAAAGCCAAACCAAACAAAGTTGTTCTACTGTTATCAACGATGCACCACGATAATAATATAGATAAGTCAAGTGAAAAAGAAAAAGCAGAAATCGTTACGTTTTACAATTTCACCAAATCTGGGGTTGATACCGTAGACCAACTTTGTTCCAACTACAACGTTTCAAAGAACACCCGAAGATGGCCAATGGTTCTCTTTTCAACTATCCTCAATGTTGCTGGGATAAACGCTAGCATAATTTATAATAGCGATGGCTGTACTGACTGCAATACCCGGGAGAGGTTTTTGAAAGACCTAAGTTTCGAATTGGTCCGGGACCAAGTAAAGCGAAGATATTATTCATTTCATATACCAAAAGATATTCTTTTGATGGTGGAAAATTTTTGGAAACTAAAACGTGAGACTGATAACGAAAACAAAACACCTCTATCAAACAAGAGGAAAAGTTGCACATACTGCGATTCAGATAGGAAAACAAAATATATATGCAGAATATGCGAAAACTATATCTGTCTTTCTGACCACTGTGTATGTATATTTGCAAAAAATGTTACGTAGAGAAATTGAATAGAGAGGAATTATGTCTAGATCAAAACCACGATTCGCCATAAAATAAATTACATATACAAACTCATGTACGCACATATGTTTGTATTTTGTTACAAAAAAATATCAAGATAAATATTTTCGAGAGGTCACAAACATTTGAGTAACATTAGGAATATAAAATTATTTTTGTTGTTTTTTTTTCCAAAGATTTTCTTTACATTGCTAGTGTTTATTTGTTATTCTCATTTTATTATTTCCAGTTTATCTTTTATTATTATGTTATTTATGTTGAAATGTTTACATATATTATGAATAATTTATATTCAACTAACTAAACAGAGTTACTACCCAAGTAGCACTGAAAGTCGGCTGTCGATTGGATACAATATGGGCCGATGTTAGAGTGTCTGTGTGATATCTCGAATTAACACCCAATATTTCATTAGTAGGATTTTTTCAATATCAAGCAGATACTAAGAAACTGATATAAGAGCAATAGCGGTGGAAAGTCAAAAACATCGGTCAATGAATGGTATTAGATCATTTTAGAGAAACAACCCCAATGTCATAGTTCAATATTGGGACAGTATCATTTTTAAAATATAAGTGCAATATTTCTTCTCGAGTATTGTCTCAACATCAGCATAAAATCACGGGCGTCTGTAATGTATCGACACCATATAAGTATTACAATATTAAGCCTATGTCATACACAGATATCAATGTAATTTTGTCTTTTAATCAGACCAATACTGTAGCTGGCCATTAGTCTAACTTTAGATATAGTGCGCTTGTGTAGTTGCGGCAGTTGTATTTTACGTTTTGTGAAATTGTATTCTGTATTTCTAGCGTTTTAGCAATAGTGAGCAATAGTAACAAGTACTTTGGTGCAAAATTGTGTGAGATGACCTCTAGTTCAACCACGTAAGTATTACATTTAAGCTACTTACTATTTGTAATTGTTACTTGTTAATCTGGTTTTTTCCACCTACGTTCACGAATTATAACCTATAATCGAGCAACGTATGCGAAAACAAAGAGCATGTAAAATAGGTAGAATAGAACAAAAAATTCCTACAGATGATTATTTTTCAAACAATTTTGTCATGTGCAGTTACAGTAAGTAATGAAGAGGAGCTGCAACACTTGCAACTAACCTGTTCGCGTAAAGGTCATGAAAGTTTGGTAAATTTAATAGCTATTTTACAAATAATTGTGGATATGAAACGTTAAATTACTTGTAGGTCCATATATTATCATTGACTGGTGGAGACACAGTGAAAGAGAGGCTGTTAACGTAATGTTAAAAAAAATACTTACCAGGACATAAGTCTGCAGTATCCTCTGAAAGGGAGACAGACACAAGCGTGCTTTCGACAAATTTCTTATTTATAAAATATTGACAGGCATGTATTTCATTTGAAACTATTTCATTTCACTTATTGCATTTTTTTTCTTATAATAGATGCAATTCGAGTTCGAGTAACAGACGCAACTCATGCTGATATTAGCAAATATGTAGGACGATGGTTTGCTGTTGCAGCCGATAGAGAAGGCAAGCAAAACAAGGAAGCGTCCAGATCCAAGGCAACACAATAGGAATTTTGTAACTATTTTGTTCATTTTATGTTTTTTATACGCGTTCAGTTTAATTAATAATCGAGCTTTGTTGTGCTACTGAAAACTTAATAAATTGAATAGGTATATCGATTTTTAATATCCTGTTAAAGTATTCCTGTTTGATGCAGAAAAATGCGTATAAATATAGATCTCATTGTTTTGGTTAGACAAATGTGGTATTGACTAGATGTGATCTATATTCTTTGATTTAATATACGCAGTTTACTATTTAAATATATACACTCTATATGTAAATCCGATATAATTGCATGAGATACAATAATTGTTGAGTCACCTTACGGCTTTATTTATTATTCTGGAAGTAGTATTTTCTACAAAAAAAAAAAAATGAATTCAATGCTGCACAATCAAAAAAAAAAAAATGTTTGTCCAAAAATAAGTAAACTCAGCAAGTTCCTTATTTTAAATGGAATATCTGACATGTATACATTTTTTTAATTTTTACGCAAATTGTATGAAAGTATATAAACCCCCACATATTTACTGTTAATGGCAACTTCCCCTGACACTTAGCCAAAGAGTGCAATAAATGCAGTAATGAATTTTGGAAAATTTCTGTAAACAATACTTTTTTTTTGTAAAATGTATATAATGAACTTGTACTTAATTGAAGATAAACACAGATATTGGATTTAAATTTGAACGACGCGATTGACAATTGTCGGCACATCAAGGCATCCAGGATATCGAATTAATATATACTGCAACATCAGATGAACTTCACGTATTTATGTCCAATATCTATAGCGATAGCTATGCCGATACAACATTAACTTTGAGCCGAAATTGGGCCAAAATCTTCTAGATATTGAGAGTATAACGGTTCGAATGCGAATATTAATATCGGTATGAAGTTACTACAAAGATGTACCACCAATAAAGAGAAATGTTCACACTTCTATATCGTGCCGATTGTAACGCCGATCCACTATCTATATACCGCCGATTAAATCGGCATTGGCAACTGACATACCAATATAATGTGCTACTTGGGTATGAGTTATATTTTAGTTTCTAAAATTATTATTAAGACTGTCATAGAATTAAAAACTTTTTATTAATTACGATGATGTTTGTATTAACCAACAACGCAATATTAAATTTATTACAACTCAAACATACCATTTTCTTTTATCAAAATGAAATAAGGGCCTAACAGACCCGATGCGTGTGACGATGTTCGCATTAGGTGCGCGTGTCATGAAGGGTTAACTTTTCCTTAGAAAGCCAATACTGCTCATTAATAAAAAAACGATTCCATAAATTTGGAAACATACCCCTAATAATTTGGCATCTGGATAAGGTTTCTCTTCTAATTCACCCTCCACCAGCTTAACAATCCCCGACTTCCGTTCACGCATTTGCTTCACTTCCTTATATTCATCTACGCAGACCTTCTTCCATACGTAATAAAACTGGATACATTGCTTGATAGTCTTGGTTTCAACCTGCAACCATCGCAATGATTATAAGTATATTTAATTGAGGGATAAGAGTATAAAACGTACCTCTTGAGCAATTGCAGCAAAGTCTTTCTCGTGCTTGAGCAACGCTTGATGGAATAGTTCCGTCTCTGAGATTGTCCACTTGTCACTTTCGCTGTAGTGGTAGTAATGCAGTGGATTATCTGATGGTAACGATGGGGTAGGTTGCATGAGTTTCAACATCGCTTCCTGTCAATGAACGATATTTTTATGTTTTGTTGCTTACATGCAGATGTTAGTCAATCTTACGTGTATGTTACCCCCTGTTAAATGGAGAACGTGCATGGCATATTCGCGATTGCGTCCTCCACCTGGTATCGCAGCACAGCAAGCGAAGTCCAGATACATGTCAACTATACAAATAAAGGATTTATATAATTCGTTGTAGCATTGTGTGAACTCATATTACAAAGAATCATAGAAGACAAGAATTAAAATCAGTTGAAAGGTAAAACTCTTTAAAAGCATTTAAGAATTGTAAAAAGTAACACAAATAAATATAAAATTTCACATTTAAGGTTTTTTCCTACAGGAGTTTCCAACCAAAATGTTTGAGTTTAACTGAAAGCCAGATGTTGTAATAATAAATAATATTATTTACAAAATTTCAATGATTTTAAGCAGTTGTATAATGCAATTAATTTAAATTTTGGCTAAAAATTCTGCCCTGATGATGTCCTGCTGAGCACGAAAGTGATCGCTTGAATATTTTTAAAGTATCTATGAGGAATCTGATAAGTTTTATTTCATCTATCATTCCTTGTAAAAGATATATATTTAAATATCATAATGTATTGATATTTTTGAGTGTGTGTTCCAAATATCAACCAAACTTTTACAGTTATTTATAAAATGGTAATACACTAGGTAGCCAACGAATTAGAAGTTCAGTATATTAAACTCTTCGGTTCAAATTCAAATGTAAAAGCTGTTAATTTTTTAAGCAGGCTTTTCGTTTATTAATGTGTAAAAAAATCTATAAATAATTTTAGTACTTGTCAGATAGATAATAAGGGAATTGAAAAAAAAAATTGGAGAACTTATAATAATGTTTTTACCAAAAAAAAATGGACTGCATCTTTTTGTTTTATTATTGTCTTGTGGGGTAGTTATGAGACACTCAAAACACTGGGTAAAAATGAGACAGCCTAACAATTTTTTCACCTTCATTATTTTTAAAGTGTCTATTAAAGAATATTGTTGTCTTGCCCCTTAGGACTTGACCACTGCAAATAACAAATAAGGATTGAAAATATTAAAAGATAAAGTTTTGGCTTTAATTGTGCTTTTTACACATCATACATTTTTTTATTTGAGCAGTTTCTAATTGAATTTTCTTATGTGAGTAAAGAATATAAGTGTTCTCGTCTACTTTTATATTTTTTTCTGAAAGTGAAAATAATAAAAAAATATATCTAATTTTGTTATGTGCAGTTTTACATGCACTGTCATATTATTACTCAAGGGATTGTCAGTAACAATCAAGAAGCAAGTTATATGGATTCTCACATCTGTCCATAAGTGTCTTATATTTACCTCAAACGTACCCATCGTTTGGGAAACAGTTTTATTTATTTCACCCTTATAGTTAGATTTAAGTAAGTAGGGTATTTGTGGTAGAAAAGACTCGTCGACCTTGGCTAGGAATTCATTTTTTGAACTGTTTAATAACTTTATTTTGTTAGTGTAATCATAAAAGTTTTAAAAATGTCTGTTATTTACCCCTCAAGACCCTACATAGATATGAAGAATATACTCTTTCATGCTCAATAAAATTTGATGTCATGAATATTTATGCAATGACGGGCTCAAGTCATTTATATTAATAGTAAACAGCGTTGGTCCTAAGATGGAATCATGGCGTGTACTGCAGGTTGTATTTGTTACGGACGGAAGATATTGCCTACAAATGCCGCCATCATTAGCATTGAACGATTGATGATTTGAAGGATACGATTTAAAACAACTATAAGGAACACCCTTCATAGCCCATAGTCGTGAAGTACATCGAACATGTCCAATGCATTGGTTAAGTCAAAGGATATGTCAACATCTGCTGCATCTGCTGGCCAACAATGATTGATTTTAAATTATGTTCTTTGTTTTTAAATAATTAATTAGTTGTACATCCACAGTTTCTTAATAGCTGTAGGCATGGGTCACTAAATTCTTAGCTTCCAACAGATCAGCAGTTAGTCACGGAAATTTAGAAATCATGTCTTTAATAAGTAGATTGCCGTTATTTTTTAACTTTAAAAAAAAACTGAATTCTTATAATCCTCTAAATAGCATTCTGTTCTAGTACATTAATCATAATAGTTATAAATAACAATTTATATTTATTGATAAGTATAATCTACTTCCGGGCACGTTGTTGAAGACAGAAGTTCAAATACATATATCTTTTTTATGCTTTAAAACTGTTTTATTAAAGACTAACTACCAATTTAATTTGTTTTATTCGATAAATTAGTCTGTTGTCTCTAATTATTCTCTTCATTTCCTTTTACTTCACTAATCAGAGACCATCCATTTTTGTCTATGTTCTCGTGTCTTTAACAAGTGGTTTCCTAAATTTGAACTATTCTGTTGATTTACTTTTTAAAGATTGGATAGATAAGAGAAATTTGTATAACATGGGAGGGTCTCATCCAAACATGTTCCACAATTTTAGTAACAAATTAAGTATTTGTAGATTACAACAATATCTAATAACCTTAGACTTTTTTTTTATATGGTAAAACAACTTTTTGTCTTAATATTTGTTGTATTTTACATGACTACCTACTATAGAACCATTCGAAAACGCTGTAATTACAGTACTTTAAATTATTTTCAGATCTTTTTAGAAAAATAAACTGTCTAATTAAACATTATAATTAAAGCGATGGTATTATTGCACAAAACGTTTCCAAAAACGTTTGCTAAACTTCGTATTGCATATTTAACTTTAATTGATACACACCCAAATCCGAATAATAGAGAGAGATTTAAACTTCCAGATAAGTAAACTATAGTTACTAGTACTTACTCTCCGCATCCGTGGAGTTGCTAATACCGGGATCCCATAGTAAATCTTCTCGGTTCGGTTTATGTGCGTGCCTATGGTCTTGACTGCAAGGAGGGACTTTGCATTGAAATTGCGGTCCTACGTTTATGTGCGGCGTGGAATCCGATTCTGGAACTGGTTCATTCCAATTGTTTGTTTCTTGACACTCAAGGTTTTCTACAACATTTAGTACATGCATTCACACAAACAAGCTTTGAATTAGGTTATTAGTTTTGTTAGTGGCTACAGAATGGGACAACTCAAGGCTATTTTTAGAAGAAAAAGTGTACCGGTTAAATCGCATGTAATAAAACATTTTTTTTTATCACCGGCATGATAACACTGTTGTATCGAAGTACAGAAAGCTGTTGTAAGGTACGGCCAAATATATATTTTTTTGATAGCTGTTTCAACTACGTGAATAGACGATGGTATAATGGAAAAGTAATTAAAATAATTCACTTCGTTCCATTCAATTTATTTTGATATTCTTTAGATGTTTAGGCCTGTGATGGCAATCTTCAGGCTAACTGCAAATTAAGGGGAGGTTTACATGTATTTGACTGGAAAAATCGATTTTTGGTTTTTTGCATTTTTTGAAAGCTCCAAATATATAACATACATGGTTAAAGCGGTTTCGTAATATTGGCATTGTTTAAGCCGCTACGGCTTATTAAAAGAGCGGGTGTACCGAACAGAAACGGAGCGTATTAGATGTAATACTACATTCGACTCGGGGCTACTCGGGTCGAAATATCATACTTATTGTTTGTTAATGTATATATAGTTGTCTTTAATGATTAGAAATGCCACTGCAGTCTGGATCACAAATTAAACGACAGAGTAGCTATTTATATTACAATAATATGAAGCAATTAGATCCGAAATAAAACGCACTTTGAAGAAACTGATCTAACAATATTTTTTTTACTTAAAACACACTTTCCCACGCTTTAGAAAACTACTTACCATAAAATGTATTAATTATTGCAGATGCACTTACTACACTAAATTTCTTAGAAAAGTTGGCTAGAATATGATGGCAAAGGTAACCGCACTACGGATCATCAGAGTAGCACAGGAAAAATGGAAGTCGATGCGATGCCTTAAAGAAATTTCGCACGATTTCGGATGGCGATTGAGACAAGACAACTTTTTAAGCAATTTGTGATTTTTAGCCGTACGAAGATGTTACTGTTCAAGAAAAAAAGAGAATGCGTTGGAGATGTACAAAAAAGAATGAGTAGACTTTGAAGAAAGGGGCGCTGGTAAAACTGACTGACAAAGTTATTGATAATTAACAATAGTGTACTATGGACTGGCAATTAGGCAACATCCAGATTCTGCATAAAAAATGAAGGCAGCTATTTGGGCTACATTTCATTATAAATGTTCAACCGACGCGGATCCACGACACATTTATTGTCCAAAAGGTGTAGACAGCCTGTGTAAGTGGCGCGTTGCAGAAGCCAAGGTTGAGCTTGCTTCATTCATACATGACCCTCTTTTGTAAAAAAAAAAAATCAATATGCTATTAGGCCGATTTATGAAGTTTTTTCTAGAGTGATTTATTGCAAAGATGCATTGTAGAAAAATTGTCAAAACTGAAACGACTCGTTTAGTTCATTGTGTATATAACTAGCTCCAAAAGATTTGCCCTGCGACCCATAAACAATTCAACTTGCTACCTTACATTGCCGCAAATTTATTCAATGAAGGTTACTTTCTGTATTACAAATAATGAATGCGGTGGAAATTGCAGTAGGACTTGATGCCAAAAATTTTTTCATCAATTCTGATCGTCAGCGCATACAACGAACAGAGTATGTCCTGCGCTGCAAAACTTGCTGTGCTGTCTAAAGGGAAGCAACAAATTTTGCAAATGCAGAAGTATGAAAAAGAAGAAGGATTAATGATATGGTGTGGAATAGCTGACTAAGTGAATGTTGAACTATTGTAAAAATTTTGCTGAGAAACTTTGAACGCTGTTTTCTCGAACATGATTTTTCAAATCTGTGTAAGTTCTAGTTCTTCAAGTGTTCAATATATCAACTTAATTCTTTTGTTTTCTTAAATAAACAGTTTTATTGGAGGTTATACCTATAATATACTAAAAATTGCAGTATTCCACATTTTTATATCCACATAATTACAAAAAAGAAATAGAAAATAATCAAATTAAAGTCCAGGTATCTGCCACATTGTTTGCTTTCGACTTATTTGGTTAAATTTAGGTATAACCTCCAACAAATTATATTTCTAACTCTTCTTTTTATTTTTCAATTTCAGATCACTTTTTGCGTATGCTAGAGTTTACGCAGTTTGACCGTGTTTTTCTGTGCACACGCTACTAGATACAAATAGCGAACGTTATAGTGTCTGTCATTAAAGAAAATATATTCTTTTAATGTCCAAGTTTAAATATATTTATTAAGAAAAAGCCGTATTTCGTATATCTTTTCCTTTGTCTGAAAAAAAAAAGCTCAAAGTTTTTGGACTTTTCCGATGTATATATGTAAACCTCCCCTTAAATATAAAAATTATTTTAATATGCAGTGTGTCGCCAGATCGGCACATGAATAGGTACAAAATTTTTGAGTTGAAATTTTCATCTGGTGGGGTTTAGCCCTCCTTGGATAGAAAGTCATTTGTGTCATACTTTTAGTTTTGAAAAATCAAGCATGCCTTGGAATTTCACAAAAAGGTGATTTTCCTCACTAATAAAGTGGCTTTTTTTATAGGACAACGACGAAATGTTATTAGAAAAAGTTTTTCAGATTAATAAATTATGCAAGTATGGAAAATTTAAACAAGATTAAGCATGCTTTGGAAATTTAAAAAAAAGTTAGTCTTCCCATCAATGAAGTGCCTTCTTGTAGGACAAAACGTTATTAATAAAAGTTGTGCAGATTAATAGATTATGTAAGCGTGCAAAATTTAAACAGAATCGAGCATGTTAACGTCTGGTGTTCAATTTACTATCGTTATGATGTTATTGGGCTATATTTTTATTGAGGGAAGACTTAATTAGCACACATATTTAAATATTTTGAATTGATTTATGGACGAACTACTATATGAGACAAAATTTTCTTCATATTTTCAATACGGCAGTTGTCCTGCCTACTAGGCTTTGAGAGTTTTTGAATGGCTAAATGAACATTTTCAAGAAAAATGGATGATAGTCAATTCTGGTCATATCTGTTAGGCGCCTGATTTAACAATCTCTGTTCTTTAGCCAAGTTATATATAAATTTTTTGGCGTTTTAAATATTAATAAAAGTAATATAATTAATAAAACGGACATCCAAATTCAATAGACTACAGTGTAAATCTACGTAATTTACACTGAAGTCTATTGAATTTCGTTCTAATATGGTGCTGCCCAGGCGCAGATGGTCAAGGCATTTCGTTTGGGCTTCTTTTACCATTACTAAATTATAAGTTACAAAGTCAGCTAACAAAGGGATACCAATAGGCCCAAAGAGTAGTTGCCAAAGTCATCTCGGCAGAAACAAACAAAACAAGTGGCTTGAAGCAACAAGGATTTGCATTTACAAAAAACAAAGACTGTTAAAACTACAATATGATTTCTGATAGGTCAGTGTAGTCATCACAAACTGATTGCAAAATCCTGCCAAGACAAATAGAAAACGATGGGTTAGCAAGATAAGGTTTCAAAAGTTTCAAATTTCATGATTTAGAAAAGCAAAATTGGAGGTCGTTGTAAAAATAGATTTAAATAGCTACCTCAATTCTAATCCAATTTAATGCAATCTAATTATGATGATGAGATAAATGATCTGTTCAGATAACGGTATTGCAATATTTCACTGACAATGAGATAAATTTTCTAACTTCCTTATAGTTATGTAATCTTTTACTTGCAACGTATGCTACCACAGGAAAATCGCAGTGTTTGAGGCGATTAATTAAAGTATGGGTATTTATATATTGTAACGAAATCACTATGTGAGGAAAAGCCGCCTCATAACAACGTAAAATACAACAAACTTTACTTAGTACATTTTTATTTGCATGGTTTTACTTGCCGTCGAATTCTTATCACGTATTACCAGCCTATTATTTCTTTTACTACACATAATACAATAAAACAATCATATACAACTAGACGACACATATTAGTAATAAGTTAGCTAGTATTCTACATTCTGCATATTTACCTGTATTTTGTTTTTGCTTCAAATTCCAGTATAAACCAGTTCCTGGCCTCGTTGGATTCAGTATAGGCAGTGGAGTAAATCTAGCCGAACCTTGGGGTTTACTTCTGGTAGCCCTTAACCGGGACTGGTGTAAAATAGGCAATTGTAGCGGTTCAGCTCTAGGCCGTTTTCTTGGATTTTTTACAGGGTTCGGTGTTATCCTAAACACAGTACACATATGTAATTGTTTCTGACTTAAATTAAATTAACAAATATGTGGTTATAGGTTAGCTCCCTTTCTCTATTTTCTACTATCGTGAGATCGAAGAAGGCTGTGATGATGCTACTCTACTTTCCACTTTATAAGTCTTTATCAATATACAGTAAAGTGAGATTTTTATTCGATTGTGTATATGCAACTTAATATACAATCATGTCAATAGGTGGTGCATCAAAATTGCACTTTAAATATAGATGCATTCAAAGTAACTTCCACGCAAAAATAAATTGATAAATATTTCACAAAACACTATACATATTTCCGATAAGAAATACAATAAGTTTTGCGATTTTAGACATTTTAACATGCAAATCTGATGCTCAAAGTTTTAAATTTATCGAAGTGAAGGGTGACCTGGTGAACTAGTTTCAAAACACTTCTGGTTTCTCTGAAGCAATGGACAACCAGATTAATAGTATCATATAGTGTATGGTTGCCTATTTTTTGCAATTGCAATTATCTAAATTACGTAAAAAATAGATAAAGAGTTTTTTTAACGGAATCCTTGAAAATGGAAGAAAAAGAAAAGGCTAAACCTTCAGGATTTTTTTTTGAAAATAGCATATATCGCATTAAAACCAAAATAGGACGGTTTCCTAAAATTGGCACTAATGTTTAAACGTTTCTGATAAAGAAAAATTAAAATTATAAAAATATGAATAATTTCGCAATACTGAAAGTTCAAAATAAGAAAAAATTGATTGTGAAGTGCTACCTCTGGTGATGAGGAATACCGATAGGTTACTCTATTGGCAACTTTGTAAAACCAATCACATGACAATGATCACAGTAGTGATAAACACTGCATACAACAAAACATAACTTTCTGATCTAACCTGATAAGGGAACAACTAGCGCTAATAATCTGATAAATTAATATACTTGGTGTAGTATTTGGATGCATTTATTTATTGCAAGTGAAATGAACCAAGTTGGTTTTGTAAGAATGTCTATGAGCGATATGAATTCTACCGAAAACAACAAGTGAAAGATAAACATGTATTGCTTTTAGGTTTGTGCTGTTTTAGAAGTGTATAGTACATCGATGTGCGCGCATGTGGTTGCAGAAGTGTGCTGTAATGTATTGCCTTCTTCTATTTTGATTGCCGCTTTCATTAGATGTGGTCGTTTATGTGAAGAACGTATTGGGTACAAAGTGTAGAGGTTGGTTTAGAAAAGTTGAAGAAAAGTGCAAGTTTTAATGCGTTCGTCAATTTATACAAGGCAAGAGCCGAACTTGATGATGAAAAAGAATGACGACCTAAAGAAGGTGTAACTTAGTGCAACTCTGATTAGCTGTTTTGCATGTTTGTAAATACCATAAAATAGGCACCGCCATAATATATGATCATTTTACTTCCATTTGTCGTATATCAAAAACCATTTCATTTTCTCATTGTTTGTCAGTGGTTGGGTTTTATGCAGGTTATGATTGTGATATAAATTTATTTCAATAATGAACTAAGCCCAAGAATTTGTTCACTGAGCTAAAATGGCACCGCCATAATGTAAATCCTGGAATTCACTGATATACTTTTCTATATTATTAAACAATGGTCGTTTTCTGGGATTTTCAACGCCCGACATTATATTGCATTTACAAAACTTTAACGGAGAATTGAACTATCTTGCATTAAGACTCGACTAACACTGATACTAGCTGCGACCATTCCAATAATTACTTAAAAAACAAGCCTTGTATATATATTATCACCATTAGTGAAAAATAATTAATTGGAATGTTATACGGGACATGATTGCAAAATCTTTAAGCATGTGTGTATAAGTTATCGCTGAATATAGATAGCTACTATACGGAGCGCATAGGTTCTTTAATTATACCATTCATATAACAAAAGTACACAATGTACGTATGTCGGCATTAGTAAAAGTAAATATTATACGTTAATATATTGAAACGAATATATTGGCCAGCCTGGCGACTGGCGAGTTGATCAGCTGATATCGTTCAAACCTAATTCATTATCAATTTGTACCTAGACAAAATTGATCCATGAATTCTTCAGCACAAAACATCGCTGAATATTTCTACTCCCCATCACCTCCTCGTTCACCATTTCGAAAATATGCCTCCAAAACCAATTTATCTGGTTTTGGTGTAAATGGCATTTTGCAAAAAAAAAAAAACGCGTTATGTTCTTACTGCGGAATGAAGGAGTAGTTTTGAAAAAGATTATATGTGACAACAGGCAATGATACGGAATGACAAAACAAGCAAACATCGACAGCAAAATCGAAGAAAACGCTGTACTTAGTACTCAATTCATAGCAGTGATTGGATGTAAATATTGATTTGCGCATCGCAGAAAGTAGTGTAGGATCAGAAAAATCACGTTTGATTCTAATATAGAAATTCACTGCATTAATATTTTAGTATTTTGTATATATAGTCGAAGTAATTGAAATTATTGCAGTAGAAAAAGAGCCCGAAGATAAAAAAATTAAAAGCACGAACGTGTGAGTTAATGGCATACTTACGTTGTAGGACTAATAAATATATCGTTGTCGTCTTCCTGCTTTATCGGTTCATATTTAGGCCTCTGCAGTAGTTGCTTCGTAGGAATCGCCGTAATTCTGGGCAATCTTTGCGCCTGCTTCGGCGCCTCCTCCGTCTTTTGTGTCGGCTGCGTCGTCGTCACAATATGCGGAGTGGTTAGTACTATATTTTTCGCTTGGAATGCGCCACCGGTTTGTATAAATTTAATTTCGCCGTTTGTATCCACCAGTATACCCGTGAAATTCCCATCCAAAATCCCGTTACCGATCACCTTCAGCGGCACTCCGTTGAATTCGAATTTCTTCTTCGATTGGAAGTCCTTGGGACTGCTGGACAGCAGCGGATCGTCAGAATTTGGCAGCATGTGTGATTGTAAGGTGTAATGGGAGAACTGAACGTTGTTCGATGACGGGACGTAGTTTGTTTGGGTGTGCGGGGAGGGCACCGACGTGTTAGGCAAATTCGATAGAGGCGAAGGAACTGGTGTCAGTCCTATAGATAAGGGTGATTGAGGTGGTGGAGAATTAGTCAGGGAAGGGGTATAGATCATCGGCTGCTATACTCTCCCCGGGTAGAACTTCCTCTAGCGCCTCCTCCACCGCCGCGGAACTCGACATCGTCGAAAAGAACTCAGCGGAGAGCAAGGAGGCTTGAGGCGTTTGGTCCAAGTCTCTGGTCATGTAATCGTTTTGCTTCGGAGACACCATAGGTAGTATCGTATTCTGCCCAAAGCACGGACTTTGCCCTTCGTGACTAGCCGGCGGAGTTGGATATGTATATGCTGGGGAGTCGTGCCTAACCAGTGGGGATTGTAAAGGACTTTGAGCCGCTAAGGACGTGTGAGGAGATTCTGTGTATTGAGCAGGTGATTGTGTTTGATAGTTCGGAGAAGGCAAATCTAGGCTCCCCCCTGAATGGAAGGCGCTAAACTCGGCTAAACTCTCCGGCAAAGGCGAATCCAGAACCGCTTGCAGATCTTGATTCACCGAATGACTCGACTGCGTGTAATCATCCAAGGTGATATCTTGAAGCTGCTGTTCCGTGTGCTCCTGCAGCAGCGATTCCGTCTGAAATTGTATCGAAGCTAACTGCTGAGCGTCGACTCCTTGCAGCAACATGGTGTCTTGCACTTGGGTGAACACTTCGTCTTGTAAACTAGGCGAGAGGTAGCCGCCGTCGTCCGATTGATAGGTGACACCTGTCAGTGTGAACGAGTCTCCGGATTGGAATTGGATGATTTGCGGTGGTGCCTGGCCCGGATCGGAAGCGGGTCGCTTCACCGTAACCTTCTCCCGTTTCAATATGAGATCCGCCAGCGCTCCGCCTCCTGCTGCGTACTGTTCGCGGGCGTCCTGGGTACCGTGAACGCCTCGGCGTCGGAATGTTTGCGAGCTTTGTCCGTCGCGTGTTGAGGTGGCGCCGGGACGGCGAAGGAATTCGTTTTCGTATCGGTATCAGCGTTCGAACTGTTGCCGGTGGCCGGGGAATGCACGGTCAGTGGAAAGAGCGGTGGCGCCGACGTGCGGGACGAAGGCGATTCCTCCGCCGTGGAATTTTGCGTCGGATTTATATTGCGCTTGTTTATTATCTTTTCCTCGATGAGCGCCCTCACGCTCACGCTAGCCGTTTGCAGGGGTGGACCCGACGAGTCTTTCTTCTCGCATTTCTTATTATCAGCATCCTGCAAAGGAATAAAATCACGTTTCTTAGTTAAGATTTTATTTTAGGGAGTGCCTCCGGGTTTGTTTCGAAATGTCAAACAAGTGTGACGTCATAAGTTAGCGCTGAGATTACTGATGGCTCGAAGGTGATGTCAAGGACAAACATATTAGGTTTGTCACAGAACAAGTCAGAGCGGCAACTATTTCTTGACAAGACTACTTCCTCATTTTCTTTTTGGCTTGAGCGTATCAACTACCGTGTAACATTGTTGGGCAATATAGGAAAAGCGATTAAATATCTGCAACGATTAGATATACTCGTGTTTCCTCGCGTCAGGAGTGGGGAGTAGTGTAGCCAGCGATCTTCGCAGAGCCGACAAAACACGAGTATATCTTAATCGCTGCAGAAATGTATTCGCTTCCTCTAACTTGCCCAATACTGTCCTGTAAAATACCATTAGTTATAACTGAGGTCTCGTATCGTTTTTGCCTGTTAATCTGTGATATACGGATCAAATTCAACGAACTCAAACAATCGTTCCGAAATTGTTGGACGTCATATGCTGAATTATTTCCAAACAGTTTTAAATACTTCGAAGGTATCTATGTTTATATTTTTAAATTATTGCTTGAATTAAAATTTGGTATTCTGTATTAGAGATGCTGATAGTAGTTTTAATAAACGGTTATTAGAATACGAAACTAAGGTATTTAATGATTTTTGGAAACGAGATTGGCGAACACTTGAAATACAAAGCAAATAAAGATGCAATATACATATTACTATTTAAGAATTTCATGTATAAAAGGCTGTCGAACCCAGAAATAAAAACAAAAAATACCTACATTTTTAGACAAAACTACAGAGTTTTTATTTAAAAGCAGTGGCGGCTGGTACTAAAGGGCACAAGCGCACGTGCCCACCCAACCACCATGATAACCACAGACAGAAATTCGCATATAATTCAGTGTATTATTTTATTTTATTATTTTTACTTATAATAGAGTATTTAATAAAAATATGAATGGATGTGCGGATGTTCACTAACAAATAAACTATTTTGTTTTATCTGCTTAATTTTTAAGAAAGAGGTCAGTGCGTGGTATAAACAAGGGTTAAATGATTTAACGCATATCGCAGAGAGGGCAAAGAAATACGAAAATTCCGTTTCTCACAGGAATGCATGCGTGAATTTTAATGTTCTTGGTAAAGTGGACATATGTGAATAGTTAGACAGTGCTTATTTGCGACATAAAATTAAGTGCAACGAAGATGTGAAAAAAAATCGTCATATATTGCGTCGGTTAATTGTGTGTATAAAAAAAAAGTGAAATCTTATTCTATGTTGGACAGCGTAAAATTGAAAAGTGAACTTGCAGTAATTTATGAGCGCCAGGACATGTGAGGAGTAGATGTAGGTGGTGTTTTACCACTTTTAGTGTTCATAACACACAACAACTTAAAACAAGTTTTGACGGAAACATATAAACTGTTGGATATTATTTGTGCAACCCCTATGTCGACAGCAGAATGTGAACGATGTTTTTCCACCCTCAATCGCATTAAGACTTTTCTGAGAATGTCAGAAGATCGACTAGTCGCATTTTTACAACAAAGTCATAGACGTCTATTCCAGCATGAAAAATAGGAGAATGGATTTTATGTACAAAAAATAGGCAAGTTCTTATTTTGTGCACACCCTCTTTCATAACTCACGAGCCGCCACTGTTTAAAAGTTTGCCGTAACAACGGTTAAATGTTCAGATGTGCTTAAAAAAAATTCAACCGCAACTCTGTGCTCGTGGCAACAAAAAAAAATATTTAAGATAATATAATAAATAAATTGGGTTGCCTTGTAATTTTAAAGGAATTGACAAATTTAAACAGAAAGAATGTATTGCCCCTTTGCGTAATATATATAAATGTGATGTCCAAATTTGCGTTGAGGAAGAAGCAAATTTGAAATGTCTGTATTTTTAGGACACCGAAATCTTATATAGAAATAATATTTGTAGATGGAACATACCAGGTTTGGCAATTTAATTCCCGAATTGACGCTATAGCAGTGGAGTCACCGGAAATAAAACAATAATGAAGCAATGAGTAAATATTAAATTTTGCTGTAAATTAGGTAAAACTGCAACATAAACTTACGAGATGTTGTATGTGTACGGTGACAACACCTTAAGTCGTACTACCGTGTTTGATTGGTTTAAACGATTTAAAGATGGGCGTGAAAGTGTACAAGTCCGTCAGTCTCTCGATCGCAAAAGTGCGTGAACTTGTGGCACGAGATCGCCGAATGACCCTTCGATTGATGGCAGAAGAGTTGAACATCATTAAGGAGGCGATTCGACAAATTTTGCACCAAGATTTGGGAATGAGGAAGATTTGTGCAAAGTTCGTGCCACGCAATCTTACGGATGAACAAAAACAGAGAAAAGTTGCAGCGTGCGAAAACTTTGTTCAGAATTGTCGCGACAATGCAAATTTTCTTAACTGTATTGTCACTGGTGATGAATCATCGGTGTTTCACTACGATCCTGAGACGAAACGCCAAAACATGCAGTGGGTTGGAAAAACATCTCCAAGACCCAATAAGTTTCGGGTGCAAAAAATACAGAATCAAAACCAGGCTGATTGCGTTTTTTGATACCCAGACAATCAATTAATGGTGCATACTACCTTCGAGTAATGAAGAGATTACTGGAGCGCATTTCTCGAGTGCGACCACAATTTCGAGAAAAAGGTAGTTGGTTCTTGTTATATGACAATGCACCGGCACATTCTTCACTAATTGTGAGGTCATTTCCCATGAAACACAGAGTTGTTGAGGTTAATCACCCACCCTATTCACCAGACTTGGCACCAGCAGATTTTTTTTCCTTTCTCCTAAAGTAAAAACTATGCTCAAAGGAAAATGATTTGCCGACGTAGAAGACATTAAGAAAAATGTAACCGCCGTGTTGAACACTGTTTCTCCAGATGCATTTGTTGACTGTTTTCAAAAACTTCTAGAACGTCACAATAAGTGTATTAATGTCAATGGAGATTACTTTGAATAAATATCAAGCAGTTTTTGTATTACCTCAATTGTGTTCTTGTGTTTTGTACTAATCCGGGAATTAAATTGCCAAACCTCGTACTGTTTACATAGCAGTAGAGCTACACAACTTAATCATGGTGGAAGATGGAGAAGGTCATAGTGAAAGTGTAGCATGCGAAAGAGAATATAAATTAGTTCACAAAAACTATTAAAACGGCAAATCACAAAGCATCTGATGTAACTGTGGTGCTATCAGAGAAGGATAAGAATGAAACGTTTTAAAATATTCCATACACTTCAGATTTTTAATAGAGATGTAAGCGCTAAAAAATGTGTTTATCCATTACAGAGTGTGAAGTGCCTAAAAGTTACATACAGAAGCTAGCATATGCTTCATCTGAAGAACGTTATCAACAAATGTTTTTATTATGAAAAAAATTAGGCGCCAATTAAAAACCAATGGGTACTTAATATTTGGAAATATATCTTTTTTTTTTTTTAATAAAACGAACAATAGAATTCAAAATATAAATTCTAAATTGAAGCATTTCATTGAAAACTTTTTTGTTCTTAATTCAATATCATAAAATTATTACAAAGAGAATAGTTGCAGATTCCGCAGAAAATGTGTAAGCTAAATTCCTAAGAAACTTCGCTTTTAAAAAAGTTCGAAGACAACTTCAAAACAAGGATTCCTGCATAAATTTCCAATCAAAAATAAATGACTTGCTCCTACTAGTAAAAGTCCTATAGAAGTAACACCTTATAGTTGTCAGTATATGTTTAGTACATCCGTCAGATTACCATGTTCTCACCTATTCAAATACTGTACGTAAGCTGCCTTTATTCGATGAAAATCTTTGTCTGAAACGGTTATTTTGAATCAAAGAAACCACTATTTTCTTCGTGCATGAGTGGAGCAAAAAATATAAATATTGTAATACGGTAAAAGAAATTCAGTTAGGTGTCATGAATTCAAAACAACATAGACCACTTCCAAACGACCAAACGTTCAAAATTATGAACGATGCGTATTTAAAGCTCTCCCAAATATGCAGCGAAGCCTCTTTATATACATTTATAACCACACACTAAAATTTGTAGAACCTCTCACCAAAAAAGTGATCTAATGATTACGAAAATATTGGTACTGAAAAAGAGAACAGATTTACTAACTAACTAATGTTACTAACTCTAACAACCGGATTTTTAAAGTAGTATTGAATGTAACGGCATGATGGAAACAGAAGAAGAATATGGTGCAAATAGTAACCTAAAAGAACTCGGAAATGCCAGTAATGGAAAAGATTGTTCTCTTAGAAAATCAGGCACTGACGATGAGTTAAATGAGGTATTAAGTATATGACAAAGTAATTTAGATTTCCTAGTTGAGAACAAAAGCGGCATTACTCTTCGATCTAATAACAATAGTGACAAAAATATTAAAATTACTGATCTTAAAATATCTATTGTAAAGATTAGAAGACGACCGAAAGGATGTGGAAATATAATTATTGGTGCAAGAAAAAGAAGTCGTAAAAATTAAACTCTCCTGTTAGATGTATTCTATCCGTCTGTATATCTGTTTTATCCTCCCAGAGTAAGGTTTTTGCCAAGGTTTTCCCTTACTCCGTGGCCATTGATTTTATATAAGTATATTATATAATCAGTGTCCTTGGCGAATGCTGGGAGATAACGAAAATCGTTCCATGGGCGCATTTTAATAATAACTGATAGCTGACTGATTTACAGTAGACTCGCGATTATGTGAACTAATCACATTTCACATATTTTATCATTTTTCAAAAGTAGTATTCATATGGTCGCGAGGCTACTGTATTATATTTTGGTTATTAAAAATCATAGGGAAGTTATTTAGTTAGGAGTAGGATCATTTCAATTGTTATGGAACCCATATAGTACTTAGAATAGGTAGCCCATGTTAGTACCTTTTCAGGTGGAGCACGGGGTTAGGATGATTTGTAATAATTTAGTTTTCATAATATAAAGTGTATATCTATTTAACAAAATACAAGTTATTAGTTACCTTCTTAAAATATCCACCATGCAATCTCATGTGTCCGTTTAAGGCGGGAATATTTTTAAACTTCCTATGACACAGGTTGCATTCGACTGGTTTCGGCTCATTTTTTCCAGCATTGCTGCCAGTATTCGATGACGTCGTGCTGGTAACTTTCGACGAGGGACTACTTGAACTAACGTTGGTTTTGCTGGAAGCATTCTGTTGCGCCTGTAACCAATAATGACATATGTAACAACAGAATTTTAAAGAAAAAACGCTATGAAACATTATTATTCTATTTGCACATAGCCTGAAGGTGTTCTCCTAGAGACTAATAGAGTTTAAATAAATGCCAAAAGCCATTCTACTTGCAAGCAACAACAACAACTTTGCTATAGAATTCGCTAATGGAAAAGCATAAATGGGTAAACAATAAACGTCTACTATATTTCAAATCTAGATAGTGCTCTCTTGCAGATGGGAGGAAAATTTATAAACCAAGTTCAAAGCAATATTTATAATTTATTATACATGGTCTGCTGATGTACCTTTTTAACGTGGTTTGAGATTTGAGTGCTATGTTAATTGTAGTAATTAATATTACATGATTTAAAATTATATAATAATTCTAAATAAATTTATAACTAATTTGTTTTAAATATTCATTACATCTTAAGAAAGACCAACGTATTGGTCGAATCTTTGCTCTTAAAAAGAAAATAATAAAACGAATAAGGAATTACTCAATTAGCATCAATTTTAACTAATTTACCTGGATATAGTAATAGCGATTCAACCAAAAATCATTGTAATTCATCGGAATAATTTTAGAGAAAACTAGCATTGCACTAAACACAACCACCTTATTATTAAACTGTCTAGGAACATTTGAAGAAGCGCGTACGTCCTCTCAGTTAGGGGATGGTGTGTAAATTTAATCATGACGTCATCGTAGTCCAGCAACCCCTAGCGGATAAAATATTTTAAAGCAGTTGTTACTCGAATAAAATGTATTATGAGAGGTTGGGAAAGAAGAGTTGTATTATATTCTCCGCATCACAAAACATCCTTTCTGTTTATCTCAGAGTACATCTCCTATTGCATATTTTTCTTTCATTTTAGTAAGCATTACTTCTAAGAAGTTTGAAAAGTTTCCAGTATATTGTATCTATTTGAAACCATTTTAGATTTCTTGACAATAAAAATAGAATTGCCATAAAAAAAAAATAAATAAAAGCAACTTGACGATAAGATAGGTTATCAGATGTTTTTACACGTGTGCGTACACAACGTGGAAGAAAGTTTACTTTCACTAGCACGCGGGAAAAATAATAAGCATTATCGTAAATCAGGCCTAAAATATATTTGGAACGAACGAGGATAATGGGCTTCGTAAGGTCGCCCAGTTTTAATATATTATCCAACTTTAACATCGCCTATTAATTACAACCCTCATATCGAGATAGTTGAATAACCAGTGGCTGGTCCAGAGGGGTCAAAGTTCTCCAAGTTCTCACAGCCCCGCCGCGTGAACTGCATAAGGAAAGGGAAGGATGCCTTAACCAGTTACCGACCGACGCGACGACGGGACTCGTTGAATATTTCATCCAATGAATTGAGGACTTTAAATCTACTGTATCTATTTGCAATATACAGGGTATTCCACGTAACTGGTTAATTAAAAGTTTATGATGTTCTATTATTTACTTATATTTGAGATTTTGGCACCAGTATCTGTTCGATTGGAACTATAAATGTAAAATACCTTAACCAAAATATCACTTTCGGTTGACCGGAAATGGATGTCAACTTTGTTATTTTAAATAGAATGATTAATTTTTTATTCATTTTTGGATTCTACGACCATAGATACGTCAGTTTTCATTAACTATTCCTATAGCTACATGTTGCCGTTTTTGAGTTATTTAAGTTTTTCTTTTTTTTAGTCATAATCATTGCATCATTGAGAAATTAATATCTCGGTTAATACTGCAAGTAGAGACTCCAAATTTGCTATGTTATGAACGTAGGTATAACTCTAAGAAACGGGAAGCACACTTTACATTTTAACATACAGGGTGTTCAAAACTGAGGAACAAAGTGACATATTTTCAAATGCAGAAAACTCATTTTTTTTAAATAGAACACCCTGTATTTTATTTCGGAATTAGACAGTAAATATCACTCCCATTCACTTTATATGAGCATTCCCTATACCTATATTTAATAGATTTTGAGATATGAGCGACTTTTTGTTAAATAGACTAAGTATTCTATTTTTTTAAATAGAACACCTTGTATTTTAATTCGGAATTAAGAAGTAAATATCATCCCCTATCACTTTATATCAGCATTCCCTATACTTATCTTTAATAGATTTTGAGATACGAACGACTTTTTGTTAAACAGACTAAGTAGCCATATCTTTGCGTGTTTGTAGCTAGCTCTGAATGGGATTAATGTCAAATTCATTGACTAACCAAAAGTGTTTATGTATATCATTGTAATTACACTTTCGTACAACGCAATATTAATAGAAATGACTATTTGAACAGACATTCTTGTATGGTTATTCAAAAATAATATATGAATTTGACGTGAATCCATTTCAGAGCCAGCTACAAACATTTAAAGATACGGCTAGTTAGTCTGTTTAACAAAAAGTCGTTCATATCTCAAAATCTATTAAAGATAGATATAGGGAATGCTCATATAAAGCGATAGGGAATGATATTTACTTCCTAATTCCGAATTAAAATACAGAGTGTTCTATTTAAAAAAAATGAGTTTTCTGCATTTGAAAATATGTCACTTTGTTCCTCAGTTTTGAACACTCTGTATGTTAAAATGTAAAGTGTGCTTCCCGTTTCTTAGAGTTATACCTACGTTCATAACATAGCAAATTTGGAGTTCCTACTTGCAGTATTAACCGAGATATTAATTTCTCAATGATGCAATGATTATGACTAAAAAAAAAAGAAAAACTTAAATAACTCAAAAACGGCAACATGTAGCTATAGGAATAGTTAATGAAAACTGACGTATCTATGGTCGTAAAATCCAAAAATGAATAAAAAATTATATCATTCTATTTAAAATAACAAAGTTGACATCCATTTCCGGTCAACCGGAAGTGATATTTTGGTTAAGGTATTTTGCATTTATAGTTCCAATCAAACAGATACTGGTGCCAAAATCTCAAATGTAAGTAAGTAATAGAACATCATAAACTTTTAATGAACCAGTTACGTGGAATACCCTGTATATAGTATACACAGACGTAAGGTAAAGGAACGCTTGAATATATTTATCAATCTGAACCGAGAGAAATGAAAACGTTATTTCAAGATTTTTTTGTAATGCTAAATAGTATTTTTTTGATTGATTTAACCATTAAGTAGTCAAACGAATGTAATTTAAACGAAATACTTTAATATTAAAATAACACTTTAAGTGTAAGTTTACCATTGCATTCATGCATTCAGTTAACTGATATGTGACTAGCTAATCTAGGTTTTTCTTTCAATGTGTCTTTATTCCTGTCTTTTCACAAATCTTTATTAAGAACCAATTAGTTTCACGATATTGAGACATCATAATTTTAATTTTACAAAATTATGACAACTATTATAATAAGCACATAAATTCTTTAGTTGGAATAGTAAGTAAAATAATAAACGTACTTGCTAATTTGTATTTGAATTTTTACAATTTGTGTTGCTACCGGTTTCGATCAGACACGACCTTCCTCAGGCAACTATTGAAATTATAGTCAAAATAAAACAGGAAAAAAGTGAGAAATTGATGGTTGAAAACTTTATTATTGTTCTTAGCGCGGAGGCACAGTTGAGGTCCCAATTAACCATTTATGACTTGCTAAGACATCAGTGGTTAATTGGTTAATTCCGTGTGTGATGTCAGATCACCATTATATATTTATTCAGGCGATGGTGTCCATTCCATGAAATACCTGCGTTTCTATAACAAATTTTCCACCGAACAATTTTAACGATGCATTTGAGAAATTTCATGAAACCTTTTTATATCATTTTAATGTTTACATCCCAGAGAGGCAGGTTGTTTCCCGTACAAATAAATAAACAACACAAATAAAATGTGTAAATAATGAAATCATTCAATCGAGCAGCAAACTGCGGGACTTGTTTCACTTGCAAAAACGCCATCCAGTTCTTGGTTTATTCTACAGGGATGCAAAATGCAGACACATGGCCTTATTAAGAAAAACAAAAATTGACTACTACGCGAACAAATTTTCAGTTCTGTAAATCCTAGTCGGGCCGCCTGGTCCAATAAATGTTTGCCATGACAAAATCCTAAGTTTATGGAATCTAAAGGTGGGATTCTAGCATATCTATAGCGCCTGTAAGGTTATCGGCAACTCTGTAAGCATCTAAAATACATGCTTACATAATTACATGTAACATTACAAGCCCTACAGAGCTGAACAGAATCCCACCATAAGTCTTGCATTACATGTTAGTAAAGCATATTTTGTTTTTTTTACGCATTATTTTTTGATTTCATTCCAAAAAAATTACGTCCAGCGTAGGAAAGTAACTATCTTTTATTACCATTTCAGTTTCATAAATTAAATAAACTTGTTTCCTACAAAAACTCAAGGAAAACATATCAGCTAATTCAAAATATTGCCATCTGTACAGGCTGTCACGAAAGCTGGGAAACGCAAATGTTAAAAATATTTTCTTATCGCACATCTGGTAATTGACTGTCGTTCAGCATGGATGACATTAAAAAAGCGACAAACTTGCGGAAATGATCTCTTGCAGTAGCTATATCCAAACATAATTAGGACATATTTCAATTCGTTTGCATGGATATAGGTTTTGATGCGGCTTTTGTTTGTTACCCCTTCTGCATGCTATCGTTCCATTAGTAATGCTTGGATTCCAGCTTCTAAAGATTTCTCACATGTTCTTCTACAGGTACAAAAGAATATTCTTGGCTTGCTGGTAAATGTTACGCACAAGGATGGTTTTGGCTTGTGTGTAATCCTTGTTAGTTGCACCTAGGTACCAGTTAAGTTAGTGCCTTATCATACAGAACGCCCAGATATTTTACATTATCTACAAGTGCAATTCTCGCTTCTCTGATAGCAGGTGTTTTCTTTCTCTTAGTACCCTGCACTAATCTGTACAAATCTCTGGCTGGTTGATTGAAGTATTCATCTGGGTTCACTTTTGGCTTGCCATAAATTGCCTATCTTCTGGCGTCCAAAGCGCCGCTTTCACACAGAATATGGTAAACGTTCTCTGTCCACTTATTACACAGTCTGCATCCCAATTTTCCAAAGGTGTCCTTTCAGTGTACAGTGACATATCAGGAGACCTGATGCGATAATGATTCCTACTGAGCTGCAGTAGTTTTGCAGCCCTCATTTTTTATGGTCCCTTAATGAAAGTATTATCATAAATTTGTCGCATTATATAAATTCTATAAATACTGATATCAAGACAGATAATAAAGATAGCAGCCTAATCATCGAAAATATCCGGATAAATAACCCTTCTACCATTGCTGAACATTTTAATAATTTTTTCATCACAAAGACCCAATTAACAAATAGTAGCCGACATTACTGAAACACAAGTGAATGCATCAAACACAAATGTTGCCGTATCAAATACATAGTATGTATATTGTTCCCTGTTGTGAAAACGAGCTTCTAAATCTTATAACTCATTTGAAGAATAAATATAGCGCTGGCTCTGATGATGTACCCGTTACTCTTTTGAAACAAATTGCTCCGTTCATTACCAATTACTTTGTGATACATTAATACTCATTTCAATAGCTTTGCGTTAAATTCTCTAAAAGGAATAGCGAGAACATTAAATTACTACGATGGTAGATGGGGTAGAATTTTTAAACCAATTAGATTTTTTAGTAATAACATTAGCAGTATCTACTCTAATAACTAAATTTAAATTTTCTACAATTATTTTTAGTAACTTCATCAGAAAGGTAATAAAATAACTATTAACAAAATACGAAACCAAGTAATTTTATAATAATTGATCTTTAAAGTTACTGTAAATAATTGCGGGAAATTTGAATTTTGTTTTTTTGTGTACCGGAACAATTTTCGCGAACTCCAAATATGTGAAAGTTAAGATAAACAGCAAAACAAAGTAAAAAATAACAAAATGAACCCAGAAAAGGAGACTATTTTAGTTATTTCCGATAAAACATTCATTTCATTGTACTAAGCTTGCTTCAATAAATGTATCTTCTAGAAATTGCGTCCTCTTTTCGGAGTTTATTGCTTGTTATAATATTTTTAGGCATAAAATGTTTTTCACAAATCAATTTATTTTTCAAAGTATCAATGCCTATCAGGGTAACAACATCATCGCAATTTCTCATTCGATTTCTCTACCATTGTCTTTCACGGAAAACTTATACTTAGTCTTGTCTGTTTCACACTATGATCTGCAATTGTCATCGTTCTTGTATTGCTGTATTGATTATACAGTAATACCTATCCGCAAGTCCAAGTGCAACTGACGTGGGATCTGAGATCTCGGATCCCGTAAGAAATATAGCGGCATCTAGTGGCCGAATGTCTTTTCAGTTTCACAGTTGGATACATATACGGTTGTGTCTTTTTACAATTCCTTCACTTAAACTTTATCATAACTTTGTAGGATTTTAATATTTTAATTATTTCTACTTTTGTGCTCTGAAATTAATAACTGTTGGAAAAAGTTTGATTTACATTGTTTCCTACGTTTTTTTACTCGTATTTCTAGTTTTCTGCCTGTCTCCTCAATCAAGTCATTGCATTTTATATGTAAACTCCATTGTATTGTATAAGTTTTTATCATTTGTACAATCCTTGCGAAAGGTGACTTGGTTTGAATGCCGGTTGTGTTATATGGTTTTAATAATTTTGATATTTTCTTTGAAAACCTATTGGACTTATATTTGATTATATTAATGTCAGAAGGCTTCATAGTGTGGGAAGTATTTTTCGGTTAGTTTGGTAAAATATGATAACAAAATCGATTCAAAGAATAGAGCGACTTTTCTTTTTCCACTTCAAGAAAGATTTTATGGATTATAATTTTTTTTGATTTTTCTGGTAATAAATTTAAAAGAGCGACTCCTGCGATTTCTCTGATTTCCGGTGGTGTCAAAGAAATCTCATCCGCATTGTCGTTATCTACACTAAAGAAGTATTACTATCATAAAGTATTTTTCATTCAAAAACGCATAACTATTAAAATCTCTGTTAAATCTATGTTTCTTCCCTGATATTCTGATTATCCCTAATTTTTACGCCGGCGAAAAATCTTATTAATTTAATCCAAGCCTTGTATTTTTAATTACTCTAAAGCATCTCCTTTAGACAAACGTAACGTTAGCGCAAAATGAAATACCCGCTATAGCGTTTGAACAAAGGCCCCGTTGCGCTAAATTTTCGTATTAATTCTGAATTAAAACAAAGCGTACTGCGTTAGCACGGGGAACCTAAAGTAAAGGTATGCGACAATGGAATTATATTTAATTACAGTTCTCTGGCGGAGGTGCCTTCCTGCCACCCTGAAATACTGCCCATTTTAATCTCGTTAAGAGCGCCCCATCTACACAGTTTTCACTAATTGGGGTCCTCTTTAAGTATACATTTTTACACACTCCGTTAATTAATTCGTTCGGACCACTAACAACTCTGCGGTTACTTCGCTTTCCAATTAGTTCCCTTAAAATTTCAAGTGATTAATTACAAAGCGAAGAAAGTTAATGCTCCCTGCGTCTTTCACTTCACATAGATCGACCTCCAAAAATGTGCACGTTTAGACGTTTTATTTTTAGCGCAATACTAGATCGAATACGCGGCAGAAGTTGGTAATAACTTGTAGAGTCTCCACGGCGAGAGTATTACTGCAAAGTTCCTAAGGCAAACATATTTTTGTTTCTCTTCTGATAAAGTTTCGGGGATAAACTTCTGAGACTGCGCTCGATCTGCGAGAAACGCTTAAACTAACGCCGAGTAGGGACTGTATCAATTAAAAGTTTCTAGCCGTATCTCCTGTTATACTACCTACTAAGGAAAAAAGGACAGTGAGGTATTGTAATTAGTGTTACCTTGCAAATATTACAATGCTAATCAAAAAAGTTTCGAGTGTAGTTAGGGTTTTTCAAGTTTCTTCGACATATTTTTAACTTTTTATTTTATAGCAGCATTTCCTCTCAAGGATTTAGATTTTAATTTTACATCTAATATTAAATTCATAAAACGGACGGTTTTACTGAAAGGTTCATCAGTAGCAAAAAAAAAGAAATGTTCTAAAACGGTTCCTTAATGTATTGATGTTTGCATAATTTAATACACGTTCATTCTTTCATTTAGCATATATTTTTATTTTCATTTATTGTTTTCATTATAGTTTAAGAACGGTACATTTCACTATTCTTTGGTAATTTTTTATTTATTGTTTACACAATAAACTGTGTTTACTGTCAATGTGAATATATTTAGGCAAGTAGTGTGCATTATAAATATGCGCACGTGTGAACCTTTGTGCTAGGATTGATTTTATAAATATGGTACACGAAACGAAAGACTATTCAAAAACTACAGTGTCCAACGCAATTTTTTTCTCATACACCATTACATATAGTTTATGTCGTGTTCCATGTTGATTCTGAAACTAATTTTCAATTTTTTCCATCACGTCAGGATTTTGAGAAACTATCTTAAATAGCTTTTACAAAAAGTACATTAAATTTTACAGAATTTCAAAGGGACTTTTATATAAGGACGATATTATAGGATATATTGTACTGCCGAACATTGAGTGGACATGGTTCGTTGCCTGTTTCTTACGTTACACACTGTTGAAAATTTTAACACTTTTTTGACTAATTTAATAGTCAGGAGAGGTCCACACTATTATCGTGTTATTTTGACGAGAACTATAGAAGTTTAAATTTGACGAGCAAAAGATATCAAGTATTGTCTATTGCTAAGGGTCATTTGTCCAACTGACACGTGGAATTATAAAATACTTCTAGTCACATTTTATTTGATCTAGACTAGACAAATTTACTAGCTGTTTAACTAAATTGAATGCGATCTATTGGGTGTTTAACACCATTTTTCTAAACACAACGTCTTTTTAATATGCAACTCCTATTTCTTACTGCTATAATATTCTCTCTTTAAGACGTTTCCTCAATTAAAATATGCAAAACCACTCATTCACAAAGTTTTGGTTTCAACTAACGTACCAATTTAAAAATGATTTTTTGAGAACCATTATAAAATTAAGTGAATGTTTATGCTATTTGATTCAAATCTAAACTAATTGCGTAAATAGATGTTCCCAATACATGTTTAAAATGTTGAAATTTTTTATGCCCACTGGAATTAACGTTTAATAACACGCGGTTACACTTTGCAAGTCAGTCACATTTGATGGTTTCTTTGAATATGTTAATACGGTGAAACAAACCCGAAAACAGATACCCGTGCAATGCAGGTGGTGCGTATAATGCAATATTGTATTAGAATAGGTGGGATTTCTATATTTCTATCCGACGGAAAAATTCTGATTTTTGTTGACGCTTCTGAATGTCTAGAAAAATAGTCGATCCTCATATCTGAACAAAGAATTCACACGAAATTCTAGTAATTTCTGTTCTATTAAATACGCGTAGTCAACTCGTCTGGCAAAGTTTGGAAAAATCAACACTAAAATATTTGACTAGCGCAAAATTAACGCCAACACCGTAATATTTTCAACAGTGCAGCATTCAAACCACCCCATCCCCACCTCTGGAACCAATGAAATTAGGAATTTGTAGATTTCTGGTTGTGTGGGACATAAGGAGGTACGCACGGCTCGTTAGATTCAATTTAAGTCTGTTTATTATAGCTGAACGTCTTTTTATTGCATAATGTTCCGTGCGTGTACAAATAATCCCAACAGCTTCTGTTATGTATGTGGAGAATTCACTGCCCAACGACATAAACGGAATATTTCGCCTTTAATAGAAAATTCATATTTCCACTATTTTGATCTAACAATTAAATATCAGGAAGAGGAATTTGCTGCGCACGTGTGTTAATCTGAGGGGCTGGTCAATACGATAAGAACAGCGGTATGTCATTTGCAGAATCTATGATATGGGGTGAACAAACGGACTATTTATCTGATTGCTAATTTTGCTGCACGAAAGCTTTCGGGTTCTCCGACAAAAATAAGAACAAGATTAGTTACGCTAGTGTGTCTTCTGTTATTCGTCCAGTACCTCATTCAAAAGCCTTGCCAGTAGCAAGACTAGTAGGTGTTTCGAGTGAAGAATATGCCATTACAGATGCAGAGGAAGAATTTCCGAGTTATCGATCCGCGATGATGAATATTTGCCATCTCTGGAGCACGGACTTCACTTAGTAAATCAGTCAGAATTAAATGATCTTATTCAAGATCTGAATTTGTCAAAAACTCAAGCCGAAATACTAGGTTCTAGAGCTTCAGATGGATAGCTATCAGCTCCAGCACATATGATTATCAGTGTATCGTATCTCAGAAAAGAAAGAATTGTCACAGTATTTGTCAACCGAAGAAGGTCTTTTATTCTACAATAATCTCGATGATTTAATGTTGATAGTAAGTCATCAACATAACCCAGAAGAATGGCGTCTTTTTATCGATGCTTCGAAATTGAGTTTGAAAGGTGTCCTTCACATAGGAAACGTTTATACATCCATCCCGGTTGGCCACGCATTCCATATGAAGGAAACATATGGAAAAATATGACTCGTCTTCCCTACAAAATTAATTACAAAGTGGACAAATGGTATGTTAGTTATAGCAATTCTACTCGGTTTACAATTGGAATACACAAAGCACTGCTGTTTTTTTTGTGAGTGGGACAGTTGATCGACAAATAATCGACTGTGAGATCGACATAAAATTTATGTTAAAATTTTAATGTTGCTGCAACATAAATATTATAGAGAAAAATCGTTGCAGTAAATAATATTTTGTGTTGGATGCAATGTCTGCTAAAACAACATGCTTTTCTGTTCCGTTTAACAAGAAAATTATTTTAAAGGATATTACGTATTTTGCTTGTAGCTGGTTAGGTGGGAAACCGTTTTTTTTTTTAAATTGTCGATGATCCATGCATAACTCAATTTTATTAACGCATTTCCAAACTGTATGTTGTTAGAAACAATTTTACATTAAATATCACTCATAATAAAGACGCAGAACATAATTAAGAAATTTGTGAGCGCCATCTATTTCTTTTCAGGCTGACTATCGCCATTTTCTAACTACCGGGGGGAGTAGCACTGACGTTGGCGTACAATCTATCGATGTTCGAGACGCTATTATCATTTGACCAAAAGATGGCGCACAACGCAACTCATTACTATAACTTTGGGATTTGTTCATGTAATTTGGATGAAGACGAGGTAATATCATATTTTCCTATCATCGTGGCCATCATATCTACATGGCGGTTTCGGTATGAGGCTTTTCTATCGCATCTACAGTTGGATTTAATTCTCGCAATTTGTTCCCCAGTGCGGAGGGACGGCAGGAAATTGTGGTTTGTAATTTTTGGCTATCGGAACTGGTAATTACCAAAGATTTTCATTTGATGCAACAAAAAATAGCATTTGATGGCATTTTAAGTTAGATTAATAGATAAAAAATATAAATTATTGATAGTTTTACAATAGATTTTTGCTTGATTTAAGTATTAAAAATATTGTATGTATGTATGTAATAGAAGGGTAGTGTTACACTGCGACCTAAAAGATCTATTGTGTCCCCTATTCTTGCTGCTTTACAGCTGGCCTTCCAATCCTATTCCTTATAGAAAGTGTAGGATGTCAGAGGGCCCCAGTCGAGGTAAGTCTCCCTCTTCGATTTCACATGCCCTTGGGTTGCACAGTGCTAGCAGTTTGAGAGGAGGTGGATGGATGTTTCATCCTGTTCCCCACAAAATCTGCATTCAGGATCTTTTTCCAGTCCAAGCTTACTCAGGTGTCCTTTCAGTCTACAATGGCCTGAAAGTATTCCTGTTAATATGCGAACATTGTTCTTACTCAGGTTGATGCATTCTGTAAACCTCTTCTGGTTATAAGTTCCCAGAAGAATTTTACTTTGCCTCATTCCCTGGAGATTTTCCAGTAACTGGATTTTCTCTGCCTCCATTTCCATTTTCAGTTTCTTCAGTATTGTACTGCTACTTAACCCGCAAAAGGGTTCAGGCCCTACGAAAGGCATTCCAGCCCCTTTTTTGCGAGGTTATCCATTAAAAAAAAATAAAAAATATTACTAATATCAAACAATTAATTGATTTCTATAAAATACAATATTTTATATTGCCAACACATCTATGGTGTTACATATCAATTTAACTGTTGAATCAACATATTTTATGTATTGAGTGGACAGTTAATTGTACACAATTGGTATGTTTACTTCAACCAACAAAAATAACTTGAATCGTTATATTCGTTGAAACAAGAAAGCAGCCTATATTTCAACGAAGATTCTTGTTGAATTTATCATCTTTTTCTTGAAACAACGTATATATTCTTCTGAATGCATGATTTAAAATTAACATCAAAATTGCTGAATTCATTTATTCAATTAGGAATTTTTTAGCAATAAAGTTTATTAATACTGAGCGTTCAGGGTCGCGCAAATAAGCTAAATTCAAAATTCTTTAAAAACAAAAAAAAAAGCGAATTGAGAAATGTGGTTTAGTGGGGATTGTAATACTGATCCTTAACAGCGTTTTCGTTTGTCAATATTTTATTTAAGAGAATAAAATAATGACTACAGCAAACTTGTAATATTCGAATTATTGGAATTTTCAACTTTTAATGAAATTTCAAATTTAATTTTGCATATCTCAATGATTTTGAACAAGGTTTTTGACATTTTTTTTTCATAAGAAGCAAATATCCATAGTATAACTTTAATTTCCCTGTTGTTTTTTTTTTTCTGAATCCTAGGCGAACAGAATTTTGCAACCAAGAGAATGTAACATTTAGTGAGTAATATCAATCAAATCAGGAGAATAATTAATGGATGGTACTATTGAGCTGGTGATTTATGAAGTAGGATCCTGTATGTATCATCAAAAATGGATTACTTTAGCCAATCCGTTAAAATTAAAATTTATTTTCAGCTACATATTTTTTATTTCGAAACAAAAATACTCGAATGTACACAGGTAAAAATTTGAGGGAATGAAATAGGGAGTCTCCGTTTTGGAAATATTTTGTTCCAAAAAGGAGTTGCCATAGCTGAAAACAGAAAGTATTTCCTCGGTTTTGTACAAAATTTCAACCAAAACGGAGAGATTGAATTTACTCCGCTTTCTAACACGATTTTCAAGGAAGAAATAATCTCCGCTTTCTCTCCGCATCTACACTACCGTATTTAAGCCCTAAATGTGAACAAATATCCCTAACATTACATTATATTTTCTCCTTCACGGAGGTGATAATTTGTTTACTTAACAGATGTTTCTATTTCTAATACCTCAACGCCAAAAAGGGAAAGGATACCTCCGACTGGGAACATTTGTTCTCCAAATCGTAACTGTTTCCCTAAACATTTGCAAATTGCAAGTTTGCATAGGGCATGCGCATTTATTAAAGCGATATTAGTGCAGCGCATGTGCAACAAGTCTGGACGTAGTAACTTTGCAATAGTTCGAGAATGGAGAAGGATATGGCGGAATGCACTGTACCTGAAATTTATAAAATACACATCAGAGTAAAGTACGAAAACCGTAAAAGATGGGTAAGAGTTATAGGAGCAAACATCACCAAGGCAGATGTAGATAAAGCAGGTAAGAAACTTGTGCATCCTTATTAATTTTCAATCTACGATGTACCAATTTTTAATTGGCCCCCACTACATTCTAGGTGTTAGCTCCTGAATAAAAGCACGTTTATCTTAGCTGAATCCGTGGTGTTTCAACTGTGTCGTGCCTTCAATTCACGGTCGGTACCAAACTCGAAGAAGCGACTATATTATGGATAAATTAAAGCAATTCCAATGACGGCTGCCCTGTGACCGCAGAAGAGGACGTGCTTAGTGTGTCTATCCTAGTAATCATTAGGAATATATCAAAAATAATTCAAGAACTTGAGGTTCGACGACATTTTTGATGCATTTTTAATGATAAATAAATAGAATAAATGCACTGAGCAAGGGTGCTTCTGTTCACATAGAATAGCCCTCATTGATTAACTCCAATATGATGTTAAACTTAGCTACTATGGAGCTAGGTAACATAAAAATAGAGTTAAAAACCTTCTCACTAGAGAGATATTCTCTTCTCTCTCTGTGGCAGGTACCTTCTTAACGGAAATAAATTCATGTGTAAAGGATGAAATACATTCCGAAAGGGAGTTAACATGTTTCCGTACCGGAAATAATTTGATCCAATATGGAGCAAAATCTTTTCTCTGGCGGAGAAAATTATATTCACTGTGGATTTATTTAATACCGTCCGTTTGTTTATTGCGGATGTAATTATTTCCAAGTGGAGTTACTTGCATTACCAACGGAGATAATTTTATCTGATACGATAGTAGTATTGCATACATATGGGGGAAACAACATCCGTTATTCATTTTAATAACAGCAGTAGGAGTTAAAATTTCTCCATTTCGGAAACTTTTACATTTATTGCAAAATAGTAAAACTACATAAGAGAGACAAATTGATCCTTAACGGATTAGGTTGCCTCGGTTAAAGATGTTTTTTCCCCTATGGAAAGCAAAATTATCTCTGTATTCCATCCGTTTAGTAGCAAAACATTTAACTCCGAAATGGAGGCTCCTTGAACGGATGGTCGCGAGGGAACACCGGAAAAGAGTTAAAACGGTGTTAGATTCAACTCCGTATTTTTATCTGTGTATAATATTACCTATTTATTTGGATTATATTAAGTGATATTATGTATTTCTGGTATTTCTACTAAAGAAACAGAAAAAAATATCCTATTTATTACATCAAGTAAGGAAGTGCAACGATCAACCGAAGAAACTGAACCGAAAATGTAAAAAAAACCTGTTCCACAAATGCTTCTTTATTTGAAATGTAAAGGCAACTAGTTTTGACTGTATAAACTCATCATCAGGCCAAATTGAAAGCCTAAGAGAAGAGAACAATTTTAAAACAATCGCTGATTAATTAAATGAAAAGGAGGTACTCATGCAGAATCAACTTGGGGGAATTAGCTTAACGAAAATATTATTTTACAATCAAATGTATCTATATAGTAAGAAAATCCTCCCATAAGACTGAACTTTCAATTTATCAACGGTATTAGAGCAATATCGGCCTTAAATGAATTCGAATTATGGCAATTTATATTGTTCAATTTACTCTATACAACTCTATACACACGTTCCTGTGAATCCTCTAAAAGAAAACCATGCGCTGCTAAAATATTTATACCTTGAGTAACGTCACAAAGGATAGCTTGTGACAGTACTTTGCCGAAGCTCGTATATGCTTAACTAACACGTCAGGATCGATATGTGAGCAATTTGAAACCAATATACCTACGGCTATTGCACATTCGCATGCATTCATGCATCAGAGAATTGCATCAGCTTTTACATTGCCATTACATTAGTGTTTCAGAAAGGTAGGATTGGAAAGCATGCATTTAGTGGGCATTCTCGGGCGTAACAAAGCGTCTCGTTGGAGCGTTTACATCGCACGCAGAACGGCCTGCACAGTTCAAAGGAATTGTTTATTTAAACTCGTTACATAGCTTCATAAAATTGTTGCACGGACAGATTCGGTTCCAGGGAGGCTGACGGGGCGGGTTGAAAAGTCGAACTGGTATAAGAGGGGAAAGGGCGAATCGAAGGCCCATTGACGTTAACTGAAATGTATGCGTTCGCATTGCTGTAGTTCATTAGCAAATATTACCCTCGGTTCGTTTCTGTGTAATTCGAAATAGTTGCTTGTTATTTGTCAAGCAAACCCGAAATTGTTCTACGAATTACTACCAACTGCCTCGCTGTAGGAATTAAGCGGATGATTGAACGAAATGATTTATATACCAGTCGCTATTCGGTAGTATAACCGTTACTAGTTTGGAGAAGCAGGGGAGAACGAAACTGGAAGTATTTTTTTTTTTATCATTAGTTCATTGCAATTACTACACAGAGTTGCTCGTATACATTATGTGTTCGAAAGTTTAAAATTATATGCGTATTTTCCAAAAGATCGAGTCGCGATGAATAAACGAAAATATTACATGGTTTTGGCTTACAAGGGAACACAGGTAAAGTGTGTCTCATCGATTTAAAGGAAACTTGGTGGGTTATAGAATTCTGTAGTGTAAGAACAACGGTTTAACAAATTTCTTAGCTGCTAAATCCCTAGTTTTCGGGGGGTTAAGTTTCCTATCGGCAGAGTCTCCTTGGCTCTTTACTTTATTATCTTTAAGATTATAAGACATTAAAAAACAGCTAAGATAAATATTTAACTGCTTTAGTGGTACTGAAGGATTGTGACAATAATTTTTCTCTCAATTATTGTTTACCGATAACACACCCCATATACATGTTTTTCTTTTCAAATTTTTATTTGCTAAAGATAACGATGGTGCATACTGCTATAGAATGGCACCCCGGGTTTCGGAAATTTAAATGTGTATTTTTATTTATTCCAAATCAGTCTTGTCAAAACAATGATAGAGTTTCCACAATTCTTATATTTGTTTATTTTGCTAAGAATTTTGATTTAATTGTTAGTATCATTTTATTTGTTCAGTTGTGTATAGTTAATTTCATTTATTTGTACATTTTGCGTACTCCTGTATATAGTTTATTTGCTAGTTTTTTCTTTGCGATGCGTTGCGCCTTCATCGCACGCAGAAGATGTAAATTTCATATATATGCGTGTGTCACCTTTGAGGCCCGAGCAGTTACCAGATAGACGAGCGCGTGTATGGTCTTGTTTTGTTGTTTTTTGATTACCGTTTCTGGTAATTCGTTTTAAGTTTAAGATGTAGTTCGTTGCTTTGAAATTTTTAAAATCGTCCATCTAGTAATTCGTTTATTAATTAGTGTTAGATCGTTGTGCACAAAATACATGTAAGGCTTTTTAATAATTTTCGTTTTAGAAGAGATCGCGTTTAGAGTTTAAATTTTCCCGTTTTTTTTGTAGTTTTCAAATTTATAGTATTTTAATCACCTCGGGATAGGTGAAGAGAAGTTGTGAGCTTAATTTAAATTCATTTTTAATTTTGGTTGTTTCTTTACGTTATTTGAATTAAATTTTAGTTTGCTTTGAGTTTTTGAGACCACGTGGATTTTTTGTGGTATAAGAAATTCCTTCTAGAACGAATCCACCATTTTGTTTGCTAAAGGATTTGCATTGTCCTTTTTAAATTGTAAAGTCATATGCAGGTTTGTTTTTTGCCAGAATCTTATATTCATGGTTTTAATTTTTCCTGTAAGTTGTATCAAATGTTTTTTTTTTCTTTTTTCTTTTTAAAAAAATAAATTTAATGATTGTAAATATCATCTTAAATAGTTCTTTTATTTTTGAATCGACCATTTCAATTTTTGGGGATTTTAAAGAAAGTCAATTTTGCAAACGCCCACTATTACTTTTTAAGATAGTTACTCTGAGTTGTAAGAATCTCTGGCGCCCTTTTAAATTCATTTTTGCTGAGCTAGCTAAATTAATTTGTCATTTTTATTTTCTCTTTACTTATATGCTTGGACCATCAGTTCACAGCAATACGTATTGTTATTTGCGTGAAAAAATAAAGTAATTGTTGTAAGTTGTTCGTATCAATTATCCATTACATAGATCTTATTATTTAGATACGTTTAAAATCTGATTAGCGCACTGAATTTATGATTCCTATGAAATATTGCTGAGAAGTTTAAAAAAAAATATCTGTATAAGAAGGTGTCTTTAGTTTTCATATGTAGTTATTTATCATCCGTGATATTAAAAAGAATCCTAATTGAAACCTTATCTATAGATCTTCATGTGCAGATTACATAATTCCTATTATATTTAAATTTTATATGGACTAAGTATTGGGATATCTAATATGCCATAAAAATTTGCCATCTCTTCTTCTGTATTAGTAGAATTTTCTTTATGTTGTCCTTGGATGAAGGAGAGCGAAATCCTATGCTTGCTTCCCGAATTTACGGCCAACGATTTCCTAATCATAGACGTCTCAACGCTCTAACGTTTGAAAGACTTGAAGACTAAGGTTTGAACGTATAGGAGAAATTAAATACGAAAGAAAAAGAACTCGAGAAGCGTGTTGCCCATGAAGAAAATAGGTTTGCTATACTATTAAGCATGGTGCAAAATCCTCATACAAGTACCTACACGTACAATAAATAATGATTTGAGCATTAGACAAACTTCACCATCGAGAATTTCCAGAAAATATAAATTTCATCGGTTTCATATTCAATTGGATCAAGAACTTGATGCTGGTGATTTCCAAAAACGTTTGGAATTTGCGGAGTGGGCAAATTTCGCCAAGAATATACTTTATTTAATGATGGGGCAACCTTTCACAAAAGTGACTGTGTAAACCGCCATTTCATTACTATGACAAGCAAATCCCCATTTCATAAGACCATTAGATCACCAACATCGATGGTCTGTAAATGTTTGAGCAGGAATAGCGGGACCTCGCTTGATCGGACCATATTTTTTAAGGGAATGTTGACAGAGAGGTCCATTTAAATCTTTTGGAAAATCAATTACCGATTTTATTAAAAGATGTTCCACTGTATGTAAGACAAAGAATGTGGTTTTAACATCATGGAGCTACCCCACATAGCATAGTAGCCAGGAGCCATTTAGATAGAAGTTTTATAGATACGTGGATAGACATAAAAAGTCCAATAAGGTGGCCACCACGGTCTCCAGAATTAAGAAAACTAGATTTCTTCCGATGGGGATTTGTAAAAAATTTGGTCTACGAAGAACCACCAATAACAAAAGCAAATATCGTATTTGTGACGCATTTCGCACAATAAATCGCAATATGTTAATGAATTATTTTTAACGCGATTGCAAGTTTGTGCTGTACAAGAAGGGCGCTATATCGAATATTTAATGAAATTTTGCTTCTATTGTGTTATTTAATGTGTTATTTAATTACTATGTTGCTTTTGGAAAATAAGAATCTGGAAAAGTTTGCTATTTTGGGACATATTTTTGCTTATACTAATATTATTTTAGTTATTAAAATCATTCCGCAGCATACTTTTTGTTGAATTATCTCAGAAAATATAAGTTTTAAATATACCATATTCCCAAATAATTGGAGATCATAAAAAAGTGATGATGAAATAAAAAAATATAGGGTGTTCGATTTAAAATAACAAGATAAAAGCCGATTCATAAAAAAGACCTAAGCTTATCCTAAGCTACTTAGCAAATTTTATAGTTTAGTTGTTAATGATAATGCTGGAATTTTTTTTTAAATGAACACGTGCATTTTGAAAATTGTATGTAAAAAGTTAAATAACTTGGCAACTTTGCATTTGAAATTTTAAACGAACATATGTATTTGTAACACTAAAACTGAGTGTGGTTTCATTTGAAAAAAGTAAGTAGGGTACGCTCCTGGCAAGCTGATACACCGTACACTTCCTTCTGTCATGTATGATGCCATATTGAAAAATCTTTTATGAGAGGTGTTAAAGTCAATATCGACCGATATCGAACTATTAACTCACCCTGTATACCGTAGTCAACAATTCTTCAACTTTAGTATAAAGTTAAATATTGTGTTTAGCGCACCGATACCAATTTTGAAACGATATTGAGCGTTAGGTATGTAGTGGGACACACAACTATATCTGTTTCTATTTTAATCTCTGCTGTTTACATTACAGTATATAGAGTAAGGGAAGTTAAGAGTTGCAGTTCGGCGTTTATTGACGACTAAGTACTGTGTTTCTCGATTTAGTGGTTGAACAATAATTGTTGAAGTAATGAGAGTCAATTTGTTAACGTTTGCTACAAACAAAATTCCTTTCTGCAAATATCGCTATTGCATCTATAACATTTGAAAAATAAGAGTTACACGATGCCTTAAAAGATATCTTCGTAGGAGTTCAAGAGTAGTCATCCTTTCCATTTGAAACAGATATAGGACTACAATTTGAAGACCTGACTGCTTCACATGAACTACAATTGCTTGAATCAAGAAGTGTATACCATGAAAATCGCGAACATGCAGACTGTATTCTCCAAAGACGAGGTAGTATGATTGATATTGGATGTAAAACGCGAACGAATGAGTTTTGAAGAGACGGAAAAGCGATGCGACGTTTTTTAGAATCTGTGCAAAATCAGTTTAAATAGGTAATATTATGCAGACTCCTTTCATCCTTTTCATAAACATTATATAAAAAACTCTCTACTTTTACGAATTACAAACTTTCAGCAACTGCTAAATCTTTTTTTATTGTATATTCTTTTTGCTTTTTCCTTGCCGATGTAGACTTATTTGTATTTAAAAATTGCCGTAAATTGTTAATTTATTCATTCCATGTCACTCCGGTTACGTAAGTAGTTGCTTAATCGCAAGCACCGCCATTTTGAGATTTTTGCCCTGTACTTTTATCTTGTTTTTTTTTTTTGTGTAGATTTGTTTTTGTTTAACAAAGAACACCACTTTATCGTGAAATTAACAAAAAAATATTTGGTTCCTGTGTTTGTTTGTCAACTCTATTTGGGATCCCTTTCTGTTTAAGTTCAAAATAAGGGAATATATAATAGGAAAAAAGCAAGAAAAGAAGGTCTTGATCCTCACAAAATTCTTTGGATATAGCACACGACCGGTTTCGCTCTAACCGAGCATCTTCCGGTTCAGCTACAGAAGCATCAATTAATGATTGTAAATTAATAACAATTAGTATTGTATAGAGTTTACATATTTTGTATATAAATAAGAGATAAGTAAAGTAAAAAGTTAAGAATTAAAAATTATTTAAAAAATACTTACAATTCAAAATCAGTTTAAAATTAGTCAAGATTAAAAAAAAAAACATAAGTAAATTTGGAAAGTGCAATGTAAAAAGTAGGAATAAGTAAAATATGTAAATAACAGACATTAAATGGACAATAAAACACTAAATTAAAACAAACGATACTTTAAAAATATTTAAGAGATGTTAACACTCCGCACTCATAATATAAATTATTCTAGAAATTGCAATACAATTATTGAAAACCTAAACTTGAAATAATAAACTACTGAAAGAATAATTTATTGAAAACCATATGTCAGGATGTCATTTCTCGAGTAGAACTTGAAAAACAGGCGTGGACTCGAAAACCAATTGCGAATTTAAAGAAAGGTCCCTACCAGTCAGCTACTACTTCAGTATCTCCAATGTCTCGAGGTTGTTAAGGTAGGTACCTCTTCTGGCAGTGTGTAATATTGAAAAATTGTGATCAATGTTAAAACTGTCTTTATTTTCTTTCAAATGTTCAACAAAGAATCAACAGTGGAATTGTGTTTTACACTACGCAAATGTTCTTTTATCCTAATTCTTTTCTAGATGTACTAATTGTTATTAATTTACATTCATTAATTGATGCTTCTGTAGCTGACCTGAGGATGCTCGGCTAGAGCGAAACTGGTCGTGTGATATATTAAGGAATTTTGTGAGGATCAAGGCCTTGTTTTGTTGCTTTGTTCCCAGGATCAAATTATGGATGTTATGAATATATAATAGTAATAAATAACTAATGGGAGTCACTTTTTCTAACTGTAATTTTTTTAATGCAATGACTGACTATACACCATCACAAAGCTTGTCCTCCATTACATATAAGCTTGCATTAAGCCTGCTAAACATGGATGCTATTTCTTTATTTCCTTTAACATTATTCAGAATTTCTTTTTTTTTTTTTGGAAATATCCCTGACACGTTATTTTTGTTTTTATTTGTTTGGAAACTCTCTCAAAAAAAGTTGATTTTTTAAACAAACGTTTGTCACTGTTTCCTGTTTGTATTATGACATATTGCGCACGTGTAGAGCCAGCTTTATATTAAAATTACTTCGTAATTAATCAATTTGATACAAACTTAAAAAAAATACTTTTATATTAACAGTTAAGATAGAAGAAAATGTATGATAAATGAAATCGATCCTTTCCAATGGCATGAGTCTTAAAAGAAACTATGACTTACCTTCGTTTCCAGTAAGTAATGATATAATCGAAAGAAGATACGTTATACTTAATTGTAATTAGAAATTAGCTCCGTTCAATAGATAACCATTGCTTATTGGTTTCCGCTTAAATAAACGCTTAATATATTTGTGCAAAGATAAAAGGCAAAAGTTAAGGGAAACAGTCACTTCAGTAAACTTTCTTAAATTGACGTTTATTTGTAGACAATTCAAGTTTATGGAAGAAGCATGTTGCGAGACCAGTGTTATTTAGACGAAACAACGATTTAATAAAAGGCTCTAGCTTTATAGCAGTCCCAACTATTATATGCTTTTTGTACGACTGTCCTTCCATTATCATTCTTTTAAAAGTGAAAGCGACATATCTTTAAATAGTATTATTATGGTAGTCGTAAAGTATATACAATTTACAAGCGACGATACTGCTTATAATCTTATTAATTCCCACTAAGATCCCGCGAATATGCTTCTTCAGAGTTGCGTAAAATTGCATGTTCCACATATATACAAGTGACAATAAACAACATGTGCGTCGGAATCCCGGATAACATAAAACGAGCATAAACATTTTCCACAGGAAAGTAAAAGTAAATAGCATAGTGGATACTTACCGTTGATGTCCAAATTCTTTGTACTTTTATTGCTGCCTTGCTGCCCGGCTTCGAGCTGGGTTTTGTTGAATTTGATTTCGTAACAGATTGTGATTGTCGCTGTGTCTGCTCCATTATGTGATGGATAAGATCTAATTGCTGTTTGGTTAAACCGTCGTTGCTTCCTCCATTTGTCGTCTAATACATACATATGTAAATAAAATAAATATTGTGTAGTATAAATCTTATTGTATTGGTGTGAATTTTTTGTTAAATCTAAAATGTTGGTATTTATAACATATTATATCATCTAAATAAAGTGATTAGTATTTTAGTCATTTGGAAATATTTCGATTTACATTATTAATCAGATATTTATCGTATATTCTTAAGAAATTGAATCAGATATAAGATATGCTGGGGCTTCACTAACAATAAGCTTGACTTTGTCCTGCTATAAAAATTTTAATGTTGAAGGACAACTCGTCCAGTTTGAGTAAGAGATAAAGATTATAAGTTATGGTATTTGGAGGTATTTGTCCGTTGCGTCCTCTAAATAAGAAGCGCTTTAAAGACTTAGATGGCGTGTCAAGTTGTAGTCTCTTAAATAGCAACGTTTCGAAGGCATATGAATAGATTGATTTCCTCTTCAGTAGAGATTTAATGCGGGTCATTATAAAATAAATGTCTAGAATCTGCTGCTTGCGTCTGCACTAGCGTTTCTGTTCACCTTGTACATGTTACAAGACGCGATAGCTACATACTAAAGAATTTTTTTCACCATTTTAATTGAAGAGTGCTTACAGATAATAATGGAAAAACGGTGGGAGAACTCCAAGCTTTAAGGAAGTGGAAGGCAACATTGTAAATCAGGTGCACATTTTGAGAGAAATTCAAGAATAGGTGAAAGAAACTGTACTTGTATAATATTTTTATACTTTGCTAAAGCTACTGAATTATACAAGGTATCCCGTATTGTTATGTTCAAATTTCGAGAGTATAAAGTAAATTTCAGTCCAAGTAAAGAAAACCTAAAGTCAGTAAAAATTGTTTTTATTAAAAAGAAAGTTTAATCAATGATATTATGCCCGTAAGCCAATAGTACTGCTGCGTACACTGAGAAAAATGGGCTAAGTAAACTGTTTACTTGATAAAAAATTATTTACAATAGATAAAGTTTTACTTGGAACTATTCTCGTTAATTAATACCTGCAACTAAACCCAGTTTCCTGAATGCAAGTTGTTACTGTAAATAGTGCTTTTATTAACGGCTATTACACAGCCTGCCTGACGAATTTGTGCTAAGTAACGTATTACTTATGACTACAGCACATAGTTAGTAGAAGTAACAACAATGCTGATCGCTATTAAACTCATGTATTTTCTTAAATATGTAACAACTTGCCACAACTATATTTATTTGAGTTTTGCTGCCACCCCGTGATTGTTTTATTGTTTCTGATTGGCTACTGCGGCGGAGTAATAAAATAGTCCCCGAGATTGTTACGCGCGCAAGTGCGGGCTAGCGTCAAATAAGAGACGGATGTGTGAAAAGGTCGTCGAAAAAGAGTGGCCAAGGAGTACGGCCATTGTAGGCCAGTTGGAACGCAAATATATTAAAAATACCGGGTGGGTTAACTCAAGGCCCCATCCGTATAAAGAATCCCAGCGAAAGAAGAAGTACCGAGCCTATAAACAATCGGATGTTTCAAGATTGCAGTTTTAACCCACGTGGTGGGATATTTGAATTCCCCATCATTGTGATGATATCTGCGCCCGCTGGTGAAGTTAAAGTGTGGATGCCGTCGCTAGTGATCCGACAGTCCAAGTGCCATCTGCAGTTAGGAATACCGCAACGAAGAAGCCGTTTTCGAGGGGATCACCTCCACCTACGCCGACAGAGGACCAACTCGCCGAGACAACGCCCAGTGCAAAGAACCAACAGAAACCGCGGTAGCCGAAACCGCAAGTTTACCGCCTAGGTATATTATTTCTTTGTTTGTTATTAGTTGTAATTTCAAAGCCATACTTCTCTTTGTCCTTTGTTCAGATTTCAATAATTTCAATAACTAAATAACGTTTCAAGAGGGCCCCATTTACCTTATCTTTTATTATTGCTTTGTTAATTTTTTCATTATTAAGGAATATATTTTATGAGTCATTACGTTGTAAATTGTTTTAAAAAAACTGTTGTTAATGTGAAACCAATATCTTTCATTCATATCAGGTAGTCACTGTGTTTGTCTTATACAAAATAAAACTATTACTAATAATACTGCTTTTTATTTAAATTATATAGTTGAACAACAAATTTAAGGTAAGTATATTGAATATTTATAGCAAACCATTACCTTTTATATATCAGGTATTTAGTGAACGTGCATTAATGATACTGTTTCCTTATCACACAAGTAATCCAAATAGCTTGTATTAATTATGAAGGTGTGATAGCCATTATAGAATAGTTCACTCATAGCAATACATCTACTTGACATGTGTAAATCTTTTACTTACCGCAACTGCATATATTCTTTGGTTTACTACTTCAGTTTAATTATCATAAGTAACTTCATAAGTTAGCGGTATGAAGCCGACCGTAAGTAACTTAGGTTGCTTGTTGTTAGTATTAGTGTTTAGGATCTCTTTTTTATTAGTACTAAGTAATCTGTGCTTTTGTCCCCTATCCAGCTGAACTTTTTACTTACGATAATTGTATTTTTATTTATGATTATTAAATTTTTTTCTCAGTGTACTTTACGCTTTTTTTGTCGTATTTGATCGGTAGCCTGATGAAAACGATCCAATAACTCTTCTCTTGTGTTTGAAACTTCCGCTTAGACTAAATCTTTTATGTACCCTTGTAAAAATGATCTAGGTGGCGATGCAATAGGGCCACCTCGACCAATCCATCTTGTATAATTGACTTTAACCGATTTTGGACACCAATTTCGAAATGTGGAAGTGCCCCATCCATGTAAAATCATATATTTAGTGGAATATCCTCTACAAGGCCTAGCAGTGCGTCAATAAGAAATTGAAGCTAATTGCCAGCCAGCATTTAACCTCGCAGGAAGAACGACAGGACCAATCAACAAGTCATCGATTAGGACAGCCCAAAGTTAACAGCCTTTTTTTTGTTGAAATTTAGACGGGCGTAGGTTTGGGACTTTCTGATCCCCACCTTTGCAGATTTCTTACATTTGCAGCACCCCTTCTTGTGAACGTACATTCATTTGTCAAGAGGATTGTTCTGCAGAAATTAAAATTAAGCCGTGACTGTCTTAATATCCAGGTAGACTAAACTAGATGATCATTGTTCCTTGCTCCTTGCCCCATGCGATAGTGATATGGATATAAGTTCTCACACCCAAAAAATCCGCCAAACAATCATTGGTGGCACTCCAGACTGATCTTGGATTTAGCGATTCGACGTACACTGATAGTAGGATCCTTTTAACAGTAGCTGATACTTGGTCATCTAAATCGGCTGGTAAATTTACTCCTCGGTAGAAAAGATAATCACGTAGGCCGCATCTCTGAAATTGTCTATGTACTTCCAGAAACGTTCTGTAATGAGGAATGCGCCTATCGGAAAACCTAGATCGATATTCAATAGCTGCTCGACGAGCATTGCTGTTACAGTAGTCATAGACAAAATGCATGTCCTCATAATCTTTAAGAAGAAAATAGGGCAGTTTGAGTAAAGAAAACGTGTGAACACTCAATAATAATAAGCTATATGAACTGAAACCTATGTCCACTGTGTATGAACACATAAGAAGATACGAGTGGATGAAGGTGTTATGTTACAAAATCAAACTTTTTCAGAAATTAAGTTTTTTTTTGTAATTTTTCTCAAAAGTAGTGTAACATAACCCCTTCATACATATACAAGACTCTAGTGTTCTTGAATTTCTGGAATTTTCGATGGTGCTATGCGAAAGATGGCCACAAAACACCTTGATTCATGCAAAAAAGACAGTTTTTAAAATGCGACATAGCACCTTCATCCACTCGTATCTTTAATTCTTAAATCAGAAATGTAACAGTAACAGCCATGTGAACATTTGGTTACTCTAGGATACTAATTGTTCAGTATTTACGAAATAAGTAACAATCTTGCTTATCATAAATCAATTTCTAGTGTTTTTATTTGTAGATTTCCACAAAATCATTTCATGTACTAAGGCTAGTGTTTAGTCATTTTAGGATTACTTCACGGGATGTTATCTTGGTTTGTTATTGCCAGTTCTTATTTTTAGTATTGACAAAGGACACCAAGTGCTGCAATTGCCTTACGTCACATGGTGTTCACCAATCAGGAGAAGCCGGCGTATATTTATGTATTGTTGATAGCTAAAAATAAATATATAGGACATAAAAGTGCTAATACTAGAGACACTTCGCATTTTTGTTTTAGGGCTCTGCCCTGCGCTCTGTTTGTGTTTAAATTGCGAAACTATGGCGTTTTATTACTGTGTTCCATGTTGTAAAACACATATAACGGAGCGGATTCTACCATTAAAAGTGGATGTGAGTATCGTTGTATAATAGTAAAAGTAAGTAGCGATGTAGACAATTCTGAAATATTTTCTACGAAAATCTGTGTAAATATTTTATTTCTATAATTTCTATATTAATATATTTATTTCCTCTGCCGAGATTTAAAGTTTGGATCAATGTCTGTTGACAATCTGGAGTCAAACCCACTTGCCGTGCGTTTGTAAATTTATTTCAGAAGTTAATAATAATAAATTTTATGTCAGGTCATTCATTTGTCAGTAATTGCGAGGAAAATTAAAACGATGGAGCTTTGACTTCGTTAATACAATATACATGTACGGACCCCAAATATTATGGAAAGCACTGAGCCTTTCCCGCATTTGCAGGATGACGAAGAGAATACTTTTCCTGTTTGAGCAGAACCTTCAGCTGGTTCAAATTCTTGCTTTTGTTGTGGGGTATTTGTTAAAGAAGATTTAAAAAATCATGGGTCAGTGCGAGAAGAACAACATACTATCTTGATTGTATAAATCAAATAACTTATTAACTCCAACTAATCCATATTTAAAAGTTTCTGATAAATGTATGGATGCTTTAAAATATTTTATACTTATATATTGCATAAACAATAATATCTTGCAAATATTAATGGATAAATTATATAAATTTTAATTGATGACAACGTAATTTATTAGATATTTTTAGAAGGCTGCTTATCGTTTTTAAATGATATGCCTGGACTAAAAATATTTTAAAGAATAGAAAATAGTATTTCAGTTTCAATTTTGTTGTTAAGATAAATGTCTAAAAAGATAATTTAGGATATGTAGATAAATATATTAATTTAAAGTAAATTTTTATTTTTGAAATTACCTTTATAATTAATATTTGCTTATCAATATGTATAATTTTTTACTGATATTTTATATTATTATATTATGAATATTATATATGTATTGAAAATTAATACCTTTTCAGATTTATATACCTCATGACGTGAGATGATATGATTAATGTTTATTTCAAGCATATAATATTACATAGTTATTGAAAGTTTTGATTGGTGGTGGAATTAGTAATAATATAATTAAATGTTCTATCCAATCATTTATTGACACAGAGAAGTTTAAAATAAATGATTGGATAGAACATTTAATTATATTATTACTAATATAATATTACATTATCAGACTCATATAGTGTCATTTCTAACTTGTCTTTTGATCACCTTTGCTCTAACTGACTTTTTAAGTTAATTGTTGTGAAAATTAGTTATTTATATAAAATCATCAGTAACATCTACTATTCAGACATATAGTATAGCAGAAGCTGCTGATGATTTTACATAAATAACTAACTTTTCAAATAATATTTAAATTTGAATATACCCCGCTACAAGCCATTTCGATATAGCGCTAGGTGTCCTTTGTCATAACTAAATTCAAAGAACGTCATGTGAATAGGGAGTTGCATATGTGTCATGTCAGTAATCTATCGATTACATTTTATTATGCGACATTAATTATCATAAGCAGACGCGTATACAACTTGAGTTTATAGGGGGGGTAATGGAGATGGTATTTTTGTTTAACTAAAAAAAAAAAGGGCGTCTGCTTTTTTTTAGATACAATTTGAATAGTGTCATCATGGGAGGGGTAATTACATAAAAAAGGATAAAAAAGAAGGATGAATGTTTGTCTTTAAATGTAAGATTTTGGTTTACAAGCATGTTTCGCTGGTTCGTGGGGAGGGAGGGAGAATAATTACCTCCACTACCCCACTCCCCTCCCTTCTCTCTGTATACGCGCCTGATCATAAGCCTGTTATTAGGTCGTATGCATTAGGCTGCCGACAAATACGAAAAAACAAGTGTGAAATAAGGGGCAGTACTTACAATTTTTAGCATATTTTCAAATAATATTAAATTTGAATATACCGCGCTACAATCCATTTCGACATAGCGCTCGGTGTCCTTTGTCATAACTAAATTCTAAGAATGTCATGTGAATAGGGAGTTGCATATCTCTCATGTCAGTAATATATCGATTACATTTTATTATGCGACATTAACAATCATAAGCAGGCGCATATACAACTTGAGTTTATAGGAGGGGTAATGGAGATGGTATTTTTGTTTAACTATAAAAAAAGTTGCCTGCTTTTTTTTTTTAGATACAGTTTGAATAGTGTCATCATGGGAGGGGTAATTACACAAAAAAAGGATAAAAAAAGAAGGATGAGTGTTTGTCTTTAAATGTAAGATTTTGATTTACAAATACGTTTCGCTGGTTAATGGGGGGGGGGAGCGGGGGGGGGGATAATTACAAATACGACAAAACAAGCGTGAAATAAGGAGCAGTACTTCATTTATTGGCTTACAGACTCATTTAACAAGGAGATTTTGAAAATTTTATTGATTCAGTTTTTATTGACTTTAAGATATTTTTTGTTATTATCTGACAATAATATTAATGGGCCTGTAACTTTGAAACGAATAAAAATTACACTCCCAAGAACATAAAGATCATAAGTGGAAAAATAATTGAATGAGAGTTTTAAGATGGAAATCTCATTATTAACGTGAAGATATTTGCTAAATTGTCGAAACTACAATATGTATCCATAAAGGATAACAATAATTGTAGGACGACTTTAAGCCACTATACCTGCGTTAATTAACTAAATAAAGATCATAGACTAGAATTAGATATATGCGATCCTTGAACATTTGATGGTTTTGAATAGCTTTTGAAAGTTATTGAAGTGATTTTGGACAATATTCAATCTAAAATAAGAACACGTATAGTCTGCTCATCGATACAACGATTTGAGTTATCCACTAGCACTCAAACTTCAGAAAAAAAAAAGTTTATGCCGTAGCAGGTAGTGGATAATCCTCGGTAAACATCATTGGTCAAATCGTTATATCTATGGACAGACTATAGAAGATTGACAAACAGATTTAAAATAGTTAAAGTAATGTCTAAAGCACAGTGATTCTCTATCATCCATTCTTTTGTATATACCTGATGATATGGATGACCAGGTTGTTTCTACTTTCCTCTCTACTATTTTATTTATAATATATTTTCTTTCTTCTCTCGTTGTAAAATATACTATTTTCTTTGATAGGTAATTTCTATCAAATAATTACACAATAACCAAAGAACCTTCAAGCATTGTAAAAATGAATTTTTTAAACGTTTATTCCATCATTTTGCGACCTGCTAGAACATTTATATAACACAACGTAATAATTTTCATTTAAGCTCAAAATTTTCTGATATGTGGTAGTAAAAATTATGAGCTTTTATACTAGGAACAACTAAAACTCACTTAGTTATTCTTAACATCTTTCAACAAGATACTTTTCGCCATATTCCAGAGTAAAAAAGAAGATGCAGAAAGTCCTTACGCTGCGGTTACTACCCCACAGCACTTTACGATAAAAAGGTTATTAGATCGTTATACAAAGTTCAAATAAGGTTAAATAAATAACCAGAGTATGTTCGATAATGTACTCAAACTCGGGTGTTTTCAGCTCTTCAAGCACACTTTGAAGTGGAGTAGATGTAGATAAAGCGAAGGGAAATGAAATTAGCTGAAGTATCGATCAAGCTCTTAAGATTAACCATCTCTCCGTATCCGAAATCCAACTCGCTTTTAACTCGAAAAATTCCTAACGAAAATGTCGAATTTCGTACCTGCCGCGTGGTTGAATTATTTGCTGGAGAATAATGTTTTAACGTTGAATTATTATATGTATTATATTTGTTTATTATCCTAGCGTATGCATTTGGGAGTTAATCATAATTCTGTCACAACACTACTAAATCTGATGTTAAGTGTTTTTGGGTAGACATTACGCGGCTATCATAATTAATTAATGATATATGTATGTTCTAAAGCGGTAAATGTATACGCGTGTTTCCAATTCGGGACCGGAGGATTAAAAATAGAAATAGGATAATTTATGGGAAACACCATTCGTGTTTTCGGTTTTCTAAACGTAGTTTTCTTCCGTTATGACTAGTTGGCGCAATTGAATTCCGCTGATACCGAAAAATATCACCATAATTTCGTGACTATAATTCACGGTAATGTTTGTGTTATTCCGCGGAACAGGCGTACTGTATAAATCAAGATTTGCAAAACCCGGCGTGGCATCGAGTTCTACACAAATACATTGTGCTCGTTACGCAAATGTCGTCAAAATTAATTGCGAAGTTCTAAAATATTCCCCCGCAGTAAACTGACAAACGAAAGGGTTTATTAGGAGTTTTAAACTAAAAGCTTATGGTGCAATTATATTAGCATCGAGATAATTAAAGTGCAACAAGTTGCTTGCACTTATACACAACTGCTAAGCGGAAAACTTTAACATCGATTGTAGCTGCACCTTTTGCATTTGAAGAAAATACCTTGGGGAAAGCTTTATATACAATGCTGCGCAATTTAATAATATTCAGCCATATTAATTAAAGCCAGATATATCTTTAATTTGTTATTTTAAATGGAATACCATGTATATTTTACCCAATTTCGGAGGGACTTCACAAATATAGGCGAATTCCCTCCATTTACCGAGGGATATCTGGAAGAGGCAGTAAAGTCTCTGCCCAGTAGGAAAGCACCAGGAGCGGACAACATTCCAAATGAAGTCCTGAAATTAGTCCACCAGCATTACCCTATCGGTTGCTGGATATGAACAATGAGTGCCTGATCGCGGGAGCTTTCCCTTCTGTTGTAAATCTGCCAGATTGGTGTTGATGGGGGTGGTCCTCTTTTGAGGAACTCCATCACTTTGTGCGTATATGCATTTCACCCCTCCCCCTCCCCAAAAAATATTTTACCCAATTTAACTTATACGCTCAAAATATCATATACAGGCTCTCTGTAAAATGATTTTACTTACAATTAGACCAAAATAAGCTGATTTAATTTAGCACCTGAGATATCTAAGGTTTTGTAGTCCTCCGGCGAGTGTAATATAATAAAGCGTAGAATAATTATAAGTTAGTACCGAGCGGATCTTTATATAAAGCGGATGTATAATTATTAAATATGCCGGACGTGTAGAAGGGAAAAAAAAGCGGGACCACTGATTGATGCATTGTGAAATTTTACTGATGCATTGATTCATATTATAGTGGTTCTAAGAAATATTGTAAAATTTATATAAACCGTTGCTGTGCTGAGAGAAACGTCACGAAAAAGATCATATGAACTCCAAGAGAAAATAACGTGCCACCAAGAATGTAATTTATGATAATCTCATCTGGTATCAGTAATAGGTTTGTTCACACACTCGCCTTGTATAGATCCTGGTCTGGGAAAAATATCCCAACCCTAGACATAGCAGCGTTATTATTAAACAAAAAGGAGAAGGGAAACCCTTTTGAAGAGTATGACTAGCGAATATCAACAAGCGAAAGTTGCATAGCCAGTTACGTGAAGCCTAATATAATAGATGGACTCTCATGGCGAGTGACTGAATTAAATATATTCTGAAAACGATTTGGTTATGAAGTAATGGTATTTGCAAGAGGAAGATTCGAGAATTCCCTCTGTGGTATAGTTCTAAGAAGACCCAGCTTTATCTAAGAGCCGATATCAAGCAGAAAGCTCAGTGTTAATCTCGCCAAAACTAACTTAATATATAGCGTGCTTTTTGCGTGCTGTGTTCTGGGGTTCTGGGGCTCTATATGAAGCAGGCGATCTCCTCCTTGCTTTTTTGTTTTCCTCGATTGCTGAATGTTCGGACACCCGCAGCAAAGTGACTCTATTGCGATCTGTCAGAGTATTCAGTTCTTGAATACATTTCCAAACCAGTCTTGATTGTATCCTAGGGTTCTCTAGTGCCTTCAGTTTGTCGCAGTATGGATCCACTTATATTCATAAGCTCTCCGATTGATTTCAGTTGTACAATGCAATTGTGCGTGAAAAAACGTGACATATTTTCCTAGCATTTCTTACCCCTCTGTAGTTGAATTGATTCCAACCGATCCGTGATTTCCACCTCAAATCTTCTGTTAAGAAGATATGTCAAAATTATGTGGTCTGATCACATTTCCAATGTGGTTACCTTCCACATGATGGACAGTATTATTAGGACCCAATCCTGCATATCTGTTACTTGGAGGTTTTTACAATCTGAGATGCCCAAACGGAGAAAAGGCAACACATTCCATTCCTGCTTTAAGAGTAGTCGTTATGCCTCCTGTTATTCCTGAACACACAAGCCTCCGTATCTTGCTAAGTTCAATTATAGCAGTTCGCATCTCTGTCTACCTCACCAGAGATGTATAAGTCATAAAGCCGTTACAACTAAATCAAATATCAAAGACATAACGATAAACGGGCAAGTTATAGACTGGAATATAAGTATCTAGATCTTGTTCTACATAAAAATTCCTCTTGAGTAAGTACGAACTTGAAGTTAGCAACAAAACCTAGAAAATTTTTAATGGTGTGGAAAACTTCGCAGAGAGTAGCTGAGATGTAACTCAAAAATATTGCTTTATGTGTACACAATAAGAGTGAAAGAAATTATCATTTGTAGAGCAAATGAGCTAATCCAACTACCACGAGAATTAACGTTTTTCTTACTTTGGCATAACTGGTGCAACAAAAACTTGTCCAACGGCAACTAGTGAAGTTATCCTAAATTTTATTCGCCTCTACATTTTAGGGCGTAGTGACAAGAACTATACAGAGCATGATCAGAGAAATTTATACGTTTAGTTGGTATAGTTGAATTAAAGCAAACTTTTTTGGCAAAATTTTGCGATTTATTATTAAATTTTTCAATAGTAGGGCAGAGTTTGTTTCTAACCCTCCTACTACATAACTGAAATCAACGTAGATCTTTAGGAAAGAGAAATGGATACCCAGTCATTAGTTTAATGAGTCGCATTTAATTTACTTTTCTAAATTCTCCTAAGCGTATAATTCGTAATCATGATATAGATGAATATGTCCGCTTAACCATGATTTATTGGACGCTATCCGTTTTTATTTTAACTGTTTCCCTTCGCCTTTCTGCTCTGTTACAAGACTGTGCCATAAATTACATATACACGCAAGAGGTTCGTCCCAAATGCACGATGCTTAATCCTGGTTCCACATTTACACTGGTGTTCTTTTAGAAAATTTTAAACTTTAAAAAACTTTAACAAATAGTAATATTCGCTTTTAATATTGTCTAGTTAGAAATAACTTAACTTAAACTTGAATTGTCTACGCATTTTCTTTTGTTTTTAACAATAATGATATTGCATGAAAAGAAAAATTTTCTTTAAATTTATTTTCTATATAAAAATTACATACCCATTTATTGCAACTGTTACATGAATATGATTGCTACACATGCATAATTTCCCAGCTCAACGTAAATTCACTGTTTTATGTGATATACAGACAGTTCTCAAAATCTCTGCAATTGCAGTAACTTACATGCTTCAAAATTCAACGTAGGTATGCAAAAGACACTCCTACTCATCAATAGATTGCTTGGAAGGAGTGTCTTATTTATCTTCGTGTTTGTTTAAAACAACCGCCATTTTGGGGGCAACCAATCATAAGTAATGAAGGCGTGACGAACTATGAATAGATGGATGTGACGTACAGTAGTGCGTTGTCGTTGTGGTAAAAAGACGTTGAATTCTTATGCATGGATGCTGCTAACTGTCCAGTCATCATGAAAACCGTCTGTATATACGCAATATCAAGCAAAACACAGAGGGATTCTAGACAAAAATGCATTGCTATTCTACTTGCTAATCTCGATACCTATGCAACCTGTAGGAGGGTATTAATGAGATTTTACAAATAGATGAGGTCCTTATAAACACGGTAAACCATCCCATTATATTCTAATTCCAAGATTTTAATGGCAGTCGACATCGATAGAGTGATTGCAGGCTTAAATATTCCAAATTCACATTATATGTATGAGGATGTCAATAAAATGATCTTAAATTCTGAAAATTGTGTTCGTATTACAATTTATAACGTCAACATACATTAATTAACTTTCGGCAAGAGATAGTATTGAAGTCAGAGAAATATTAAAAGGAGATATTAAATAATTTCTAACAAAAAATGTTGACAAATATTCGACAATGAAAGCTTTCGAATAATAGAGATGTTCTCTATTTAGGCGTGTATAATGTAAGCTTTCAGAGTTTTTACAGATTAATTTATTTGGAAATTTATTATGTCATAAAATAAACGATCCATAACAGCGATTTTATATCTTTTTATATTTTTTTTATAACTCATATTTCAAGCTGTGTCTAATACACATTATTTTTGGCAGCTACTTATAGAGCATTATGGAGTTTGCTGAGTCAATTAATCTTCTTTTTTTTATGGACCACTTATATAGAGCAGATTTTTGTCGAAGCCATCAACTGAGAAGTTTTCTATTTTTATAATATACACGCAGTAGTTATGAATGCTTTGTAGGTAAATGTGGTCTATTAATTTATTAATATGACAATGAAATTGATTGAAAGAAAATTGTTAACGTATTCTTTTTAATCTTAGATTATCTCTGGCAAAATTTGAATCTAAACTTGGTGTGATAAAAATATAATTTCTATACTTTTTGCAATATTTATTCATTGATATTACCATTAAATCGTGCAATTAATTCAACACGTAACGTTGGATTAAATAGTTAACTTTTATTGATTTTAATATTTAAAGAAAAACAAGATTAAAGTTGTAAGGAGAGTACCTAGTTCAAAGTCACGTGAAGAATAAGTGAAATTTTTTAAATGTGTTTTGACCTGGTCGTGGAAGCTTATTATTTTTTCTTGTAATGTATTTTCTCATAATTTTGAATAAAATGTGGATGCCTTACTTTCTTTAGATTTCAATAAAATATTCCTAGGATTTTAATTGTTCTATTGCTTCCTAGCGATATCTTTGTCATTTATTTATTTGCAAGGTGACACAAGATATTCGTGGATATACCAAATCACTTGTCGATCAGAGTTGCCTGCTAGCGAAACGATAGACTAAATCTAACACATCTGAGGCCTCTTTGCGGGTTGTTTAATGATTTATAAAATGTTAGTTATATTGTTTTAATGTGACAAAGTCCCACTAATCGTGCAATAAAAAAAAGGTTTTCAATGAACAAAAGTATTGTAAATTATTAAGAAACTAATATCACTCCTATTTTGAAATAATTATCGACTCTTTATTCACTTGCACATATATTGGATATATTTACTGTAATAAACAGTTTTATAAAATCAGTTTATGCAAAGCTTAAAATTACACAAAATTACAAAATACAAATTTGACATTTGGTCATTTCGATAGGGATGTCAAAAAATATTTCAAAATTTACCGCTAATTCATATAAATGGTGTTTCTTTTGTGCAATAGTTGAACTAAATTTGCCTCTATTTGCACAAAAATTCCACTAGAATTTGAAATTCCCTATAATAAGTTGCACCAACTTGAATATAATCGCAAGCAAAAGTAATTCAGCTACAAAACGATGGTCATTATTTAAAGGCAATCTCAAAGCTATCAGAAATTAAATAGGTATTATATAAAGCATTCTTTACGTGTTTACAATTGGTTAAAAACTAAATGATGTTTCTGTATTGTAGGTAGGCGATCGTTGATGATAACTGGGTACAGGAAACTCATTAATATAGGCCCGGATTCAAGGAAAATAGTGACCATACTCGGATCTAAATGAGGCTCTCTATACGACGGGTCATATTACGATTTTGTCTCAGGAAATTTGTCATCATCCAAAAGATCGTTACAGGTAAATGTGAATTTAAATACAATATAGGCATGGAATAGAAACGTTTTAGATAAAATTTTAATGGAACAGCGATCTTACTGAGTGCGTGGCGTTAAATTGTAGGAGCGATCACCGACACAACCATCTTCTATTGTAGTCAAAGAAAGAATGGGGAATTCCTATTTCTAACTGTCATATGGCTTCGACTGTTTATCGAAGGTCGATCAACCAACAGAGGTTTAAATGTGTCTGTTTAAATCTAAATTACTCTTAAAGGGGTCATTAGTTGACTGTTGTTTATACATTTATATTAAAGACAAAAACGACTACATAAAACATTGCCTATGCACCAGAAAAGTGACACAATTAGAAAAGTGCGCATTTTAAGTTAAGTTACGAAAAAGCCCGCATAGAGAGCTAGTCACTAACCATAAATACGTAATTTCATTTAAAAGAAAGTTAAAATCTAACAAAAAACAAGAAAACTACATGAACGGTAACAATGAAAAGTGTACTTGCTTTTCCTGAAAAAGGGAAAGCGTTTTTGGGAGATCTCTCAGTTTTGTTGTATACGATATTTTCTGGGAGATAGTCAACCTTTTCCAAAATAACAAAAATAAAATGAATCATCAACCAAGTGTTTCCGAGGGCATTAGTAAACGCCAAAATACAATCAAGACTGGTTTTGGAATGTATTCGAGAACTGAAAAGCGTGACAGACCGCAATAAAATCACTTTGCTGTGGGTGGCCGAACATTTGGCAATCGAAGGAAACGAAAAAACCGATGAGTTAGCAAGCAAGGGATTATCGGCTTCATACATAGGTCAAGAACCTGTTCTAGGAGGGTCCAGAAACACAGCACACGAGCAGGTAAGAAGTTGTGTGAAAGGAAAACACAAAGAACAGGTAATGGAAATACCTTTATTAAGGGACCATCAAAGAAGAAGGCTGAAGTACTACTACAGCTTAGTAGGAATCATCTTCGCACAGTCTCACAGGTCTCTTTACAGGGCATTGCGCACTGAAAAGGCACCTAGAGAAAATTGGAATCAACACTGAAGATACCAACTGCAGACTATGCATGAGTGGTTGACAAAGAAGGCTTACCACATTCTTTATGAATGGAACTCTGGACGCAAAAAGACGCAATTTTTGGCAAGCCAAAAATGAACCTAGATTACTTCCTTCAACCCGATTTAATGGGTAAAAGACATGGGTAACCAAATACAAAAAGCCAAGAGAAAGTATTTCCGGAGACTTCAGATCAGACGGTTCTCACAACAACAAAAAAAGTGTTTCTGCTTACACACTAGCATACGATTTCCTTTTTAAACACTTTTATTCAATTCCTGTGTGTACAATACAAAAAATTAGCCAAGTAACAGTGGCTATAAGTTTTGTTGCAAATGAATTAAACAACAATTGTTTCAATATCTAATTTATTTTAGATTGTATTTAGCTTCAACATCCCATTTAATCGTTTGGAATTTAAACATTTCGGAATTATATAAATATGACTAAAATTTTGCTTGACTTAGTGAGACATAATATCGATATCAAAAATATAACAATTCTCCTAGACCCCTCACCACAAACTGCACTAAACTGAACGTACTTTTCAATAGCAAAGCTATCATCATCAGCAGAAACACTGAACTAGCAGTTCAGAACCAGTTCACTGTTTCTGTTGAGGATTATTTGAAGTTTGCAGTATAACATCGATATTTCTAGAAATATTTTCCTTTTGTTAGCCCTTTTTCCTTTTATTTACCAATGCTGGTTGCTGATTTTATACAGTGAGGTCGTAAATGGTCCCCCCCCCCCCTTGATAACTTTTGAATGGTATGAGATAGAGCAATGAAACAAAAACCAAGTGAAATTACAGATAATTTGTGATTTTTTGCCTATAGAGATACGCACATGGCTTCTGATGTAAAATAGAGGGCGTAGGTATCTTTAAAATTTTAAATGGGAAGTAATTTCATTTAGAAGCTCATTTGGAAGATATTTCTATTACTTTTATGGCAATGCAAACGGTTTTACGATTTTCAAAATTTTTACCAACTTATCCAAGATTAATAATTGGAGTACATACGTTACTTTTTCGATAGCCCTCGTATTCGCTTTTTGGATATAGTGTACAGAAACCTGTAATTACAGTAATCTGTAACATAGACACCCACACACATGACACATACACTGACAGATAAGACACTTTTGCTGAATTTTGCAAAAACGTCATATTGTAAAATATGTCATATTTTACAGCTATCGCTTCCTAAGTCACATAAAACCACAATATTTATACGAGGGCTATAGAAAAAGTAACATAAGTACTCCAATTATTAATCTTGGATAAGTTGGTAAAAATTTTGAAAATCGTAAAACTGTTTGCATTGCCATAAAAGTAATAGAAATGTCTTTCAAATAAGCTTCTAAATGAAATTACTTCCCATTTAAAATTTTAAAGATACCTACGCCCTCTATTTTACATCAGAAGCCATGTGCGTATCTCTATAGGCAAAAAATCACAAATTATCTCTAATTTCACTTGGTTTTTGTTTCATTGCTCTATCTCATACCATTCAAAAGTTATCAAGGGGGGGGGGACCATTTACGACCTCACTGTATAAGCTATGCTAATTACATATTTTCATCAGCTATGTCTGTCATTACTTAATAATGATTGAATAATGACAGACAATAATGATTATTATCTTGACAAGGAAGAAATTTTAAAACACACTGTTAAGGTGTCTTCACTTCGCGCCCGAATTTGGTGGTGAGCGGTAACAATCAATTCGAATTACATTCAAATTAAAAGACGGGCCAGATAAAACCAATATATTTTAAAATCATCAAGCAGGTAATGGTCTATACTATCCGATGACAAACACATTCGCCTAACTCTGGCTTCAGATCAATTACTTTCATTGTATCGTAGCATAGAGAAAAGCAATGGAAACGCTTCAACATCGACTTAACATCTGATTGGGAAAGTATACAGCACAATAATGTAGGTAGATGATATGAGACTAATACAGAAGCTACATACACACACACGCACACAAATAAATACGATGTATTGATATCCTTCTATGTTCGCTAATGTGTCTTAATTGCTATTGATCCTACTTACTGGCTACGAACAATCAGCCCCATCTAATGTACAACAGAAGGTTCTTCCTATTAAGCAATATAGGTACATACATACGGTTTTTAATCTGGACGAATTATTTCAGAGCGTTTTTAGAAACAGAAATACAATAACGTGAATTTATTAGTATTAGTTAATATAAGGAAAAAAGAAATACATTGTGTTTTCGGGAATTTCTGTCAACACTTCCGAAACAATTCCTCGCAGATGTTACCTTTACCGGTTCTGTAGCCAGCAGTTGTTGAAGTTGACTCTTTCCTCCTGGCGTACTAGGTGGCGGTGCGTATTGTATGCAACTCGAACCGTGCGGTGATGCAGCGTCTCCTGACGCAGCTCCCTGAGCCGGTGACATTGTGGTATTATTATTGTTATTGGATGAGTTCGAACTATGATGGTTCTCCGTGTGTCTCCTTAGCGATCTAGCATCACAGTAAGATTTCCCGCAACCTTCCGCTTTGCATTCGTAAGGCTTCTTGTTGCGGTGTGTCAACATGTGCCCGTTTCTGCAAGAAGAACTAATTAATATAATTACTGTGTTCAGTATTCAGGTGTCTGACCTGAAAGCGAAAGCAATTTACGAGATTTTGTGGCCTAATTAAATAAAACTGTAAGCTAAAGATCTACTTGTTGAAATTTGTGCAATAACTTTTAACGTCAGATCCAGTGTTTGTTAGATTTTCGTGCGTTCCAAATCATAATATCAAAAGGCAAGTGCACCCGAATAACTCGGAACGATAATTCTCCAAAATTTGGCAAACTTACAGGTGATCCTGTCGCTTGAACGCCTTCCCACACATCGTGCACACGTATTTCCTCTCGTCGCTGTGTGTCAGCTTGTGTTTTGCCAAAGCGGAGGCGTTGCCGAAGACCTTGGAGCACACCTGCGGAAGAAATTTTTTTCTTGAGTGAAACTGACGATATGTGAGAGAAAATACAATGAAACGTCGTAAATGTTCCTATATGCCGGCAGTAATTGGCTATTTACGTACCAAATATTGTTTCCAATTTTTTTTGTGACGAATTACTTTATCTGTCTTTCTAAAAATAATTTATTATTGCTTGCCAGGAACTTACTGGTGCCGTTAAACTTTGATTATTTAGAGAAATACGTGACATAAGATCCTTAGATGCGCGAACAAATGTTATGCCGGCGGAAAATGACCAAGGATGGTCCTGGAAAGAATTTACACAGCTAATTTTAAAATGTTTTTTTTTTTTTTTGGTTTTGTTAAATGGAACGTGATGTTCCATTTAACAAAACCAAAAAAAAAAAAACATTTTAAAATTAGCTGTGTAAATTCTTTCCAGATGACCAACCTTGGTCAACATCACTTGCACTTATAATGCGCGTGATGCGCATTATAAGTGCAAGTGATGGCGAATTGAAATTTGGGTCAATTGGATTTCCCTATACCTATTTTTAGGGGTTACTACAATAACCTAGAATATCGTCAAACGGGGTTAAGTGAATCAAAAATATAAGTCTTCGTTAATATTTTTATAAACTTTGCAAAAATAATTTTTAAAAAATAATTAAAAGTTTGTTTGAAATATTCAACTGAATATTTGTTTAAAAAGATAAAATACTGATAAAGGCAGTGTTGCGGGGAAAAGAAAGGCGAAGAAGAAAGAAAAAACCCATAAATAAACTAAAACTTCAACAATCTTAATGCCTATCTAATTATGCTGATATCCAAAAATCCTATTTAAGAGTTGCACCGCTTTGTAAAATTACTCTACGTCACTTTCAGATATTTGGGGGCAAACGAAATACCCTTTAGAAGAGGAACTAAAGTCTTAAAATAAATAATAAATTATAAGAATTCGAAATTCCATCCTGTATAATACAAAATATTTAAATTCATTTTATTAATACGTCGATGATAGGTACCGTGGCATTTGCTGAAGCAGCGTCTACCTCACAGGAAATAATAGTCTATTTTCGTTTAAAGATCCGCGTAGTTGAGCTAATATGGTATTACTTTGTATATTATCTGCTTCTTTGTTTATTGTATGTTACAAATGCTGACCACCAGATCCCACGTTACTCTCAAGAAGGGCGTATGAAGATCAGAAAAATATCGCCTTCGATCATTCTTGCGCCCTCCTGTAAAGAGAAGCGAAACTAGTTATCGGTGCGAAATGACGTCACAAAGTTTATAAAAACCCTTAACATTTCTGTTTTGAATTAATTAGTCCGCGGTCCTTCAATTTAGCTTCAGGAATAAGCACGCGTCCCCTTCGTCGGGCGTTCCCAAATTTTAAAAATTAAAACTTCTCTTCTTAAAATTTTGCAATCAAAATAAGCCTAAAAAATTCGGGAACAGGAAGCAAAAGCTTTCGTCGAGAGGTGATTAGTGATTTTGTGCTAAATCCGTTTAAATTCCCCCTTTTTCTTTGTTTAAATTTTTGTGAGTGTTGTATAAGTTTTGTGCCTTATAATTTGGAATACGAGAAGAATTAATTACCCACATCGGCCGGTAAGATGGTCAAAACTTCTGCTTAAAACTAACCATTGCAAATACATGAAAACCGTAACTCGTTCGCTCTGTCTCCCTCCCTTAATGAATAATTTTGTAAGTAAGAATTACTAGAATTTAAGTTAATCAACATTATTAAGAAAAGCTTAAAAAATCATTTAAACAGTTCGTGTTTAAATGAATTTTCAGTGTTTCGTTTTGTATTTTGCTTGTTATTTTATTGAATTTGCAGATTGTTAGTTTATTTCCAATGTCTTAAGTTATTCAATATATAATTGTAAAAATATAAGTCGTTCTATTAATTCGCCATTTAAAAAGAAGTTTATTCGGTACCCATAGTAAGGGGTTGGAGGGGAAGTTATCATCGATAAGAGAAGGCCGACGAGGTGGGTAAATCAGCAATCTTTAGGCTAACTAAAGGCCCTGCTTCGACTGACTGAGGAAAACACTGTTGGAGAGCATCTTTGGCTAGATTTTCTAAAACCAATCGCTACCGAACAAAAAGATTGCTTTCCAGCAGTGGCTAGTCGCTCAAAAGAGCAGGTGGGGTTAATTGTGAGACGGAATTTGGCTTTGTCTTATTTGAAATTGAGCTGGCCATCAAGTTTCCAGTTAAGAAAACCCGTTTCGTTACAAAATAAAGAATTAAAGAAACAATATCTAGCAGCTGATAGACCGAAAATCATTCTTAGTGCTGCGTGCATTCAAACGTTTAACCGATTTTTGAAATAACAGTCAAAGCATTTAAATATATTTAATACACCTGGTTCTTCCGTGAAGAAAAGAGCAACGCATGCGATACCTAGCCGTATTACTTGGCAGACAAGGGACTTATGGGAGTAATATTATCAATACTTTTGTCTCACTGATCGCTAGAGACGCAAAAGTTTTTGGATTCACCAAGCGATTCACTTAACCCCGTTTGGCGGTACTTAAAATTTCAAAATTCAACTTTTTCTTTTTCTAAATAGAAGATACTAAAAGTACCTAATGGGCAGTCTAACAGTTTCGACAAACTTTAATTAGAGGCAACTAGTTTCAGTACAATATTTTTATCTTCAGACTAGCTGGAAGCCAGAAATTGCCATTTACTATAACAATCTGTATTACAGCTGACCTAAAGGTGGGAGTATTGTCTCAAAACTAGCAGCCCTTGTTAAAATTTATTGAAATGACCTCACACGCAGCCAAACTAGATGACCTTTTTTTTGGGACATTATGCCAAACGATCTAACATTAATTGAAGTTAAAAATTATGCAATTACATTTCTCCATGCCGCATTATGGCACTCGAACAATGTTAGATCGCTTTTCATAATGCTGTTTGGTATATTTTTTAGTTTTATCGTACATTCTGACTCTAAAGAAGTAATCAAACCTATGATTACTTATGCATCTCTGGTATGGTGGACAAAGATGCAGCAACAAACTGAATGTCAAAGCTTAGACGGCCAAAAGCAATTTTATTGATCCATTTTAGCTGCTTATGCATTATCAATTTCTTCAAATACTAATGCTGAACTTTAAAATCGTCATTTTCGCTAGCATTTTTTGCTATATGAAGGTACTGTTGAAGTACATTATCTAGCATTTATAGGACACCTTCAATATGACACATGAATATATATACCTACTTTATAGATTTCTGTAGGTGTAACTACTTTGATTTTAAATATCGTTTTTTAAAGGATGTGTATCATTTATTGGTACACTCTAAACATTCTTTGGCTTGTATTTGGATCTTTGATAAATGCCAATGAAACGTTTAATGCCCCTCTGGAATTTTTTCCTGTAAATTCTACTGGCTAAAAAAGCATTCCTTTCTTCGCTCTAATTTTTTGACTTACTTGGGGGACGTTTAAGATGGTCAAAAAGTTACAGATAATCACCATCTGCAACATATTACGAACAGGAAAGAATATCAGGTATATATTATATTCGACGTAAAGGACAGGTACATATATCTTAGCCAAATCAAAATGAAAACGTTTAAATAACTAAGATGCCTTTCTTATGAAGTCATGGTCAACGACTTTTTTTTTCATATTTCAAAAATACAGTCTGAGTGAATAGTTTGGTTATATTATCGTGCATACAAGCATATGTTTTTTTCCCCAGCTGCGCTTTTTTTAAGACAAATAAAAGGCATAGCCAACAGAGTTCATAAAAACCGTTGGTGTAAAATCTCCATATTGAACATCGGAAAAGCTCATTCTATATAAATATTTTTTTTTTTCAGTTTCCTAAGCATTTCATACGAATTCACCCCACCAGCTGTACTTTATGTCTAATACAGCCGCGTGCCAATAAATAAATAACCCGCTAAAACATCATCGACCTTTGGATTCCTTTTTGCGGAGCGAGGTCTAGGTAAAACAAACGACGCTGTACTGAATTTACACAGTCTTGTATGTTTATCTGGCGAACTCGACAGGACTGCCTACCAGCAACAAGTACAGTCAGGCGTGCGGTTCTGGCACATGCCTACATTGCGGCACTAAAGTAAATAATTTTACGGCTTGGATGATTTTTAAAATGCTAAACATCAATGAACTTGGTCCTGTTAGTATTCGTACGTGACCGCATGTTAACGTCCCGACTGTATAACAGGATGTTTGGAATTTTGACAAATATGTAATCGTTTCAGTCGATTGAAGACGGAACCCCAATAAAAAATGGTTTACTACACATTTCTATACCCATAATTACATGGTCTATCGTTTAATAAGGTTCTTTGAAAGTGCGCAGATCAAATTGGTAGTGAAATATTTTAATTCTAAATTGTATTTAAACGTGTTTGAGTGATATACTTGAAAAATTGGAAAGGCCACACTAATTCTTAAGAAAAACAAATGCGGGGAATGTTGAAACAACAGAACGGCAACTTTACTAAGCACACTCAGTTGTTAAAATATACGTTGGGGTCTTAGAGCCTAAACTAATTAAAGGACAGATGATCAGCGAGTGTCCCAGACTATCAAAGTAGTGTCATGAATGTATAAAGAATAGAAGGAACTAAGATAACATACAGGGAAGTAGCGTAGGCGTAAATAGTGCACATGGAAAGGTGATGCTTTTAAAGTGGTGTTGTTTTATTGTATTATTGAATGTCGAAATATTGGTGGAGCCGATGCTTTGCTATTTTCTCAATCTCATTTGCTTACGGATAATTTAACTACTGACATATTTTGTATGCTTATTACCTTCAAACTTTGCTTTTGTACCTGAATGATAATGATTTAAAACCGATTCTAAAATTTTATAAAGTAATGTTGTGCTAAAGACAAAATAGTTGAAATCATTTGCGCAGCAAGTCATCTATCGAGTAAAATTTGGAAAAGTGGGGGTGGACTCGAAAAATAATTGTGAGTTTAATAAAGTTTCGAATCCATTCCCCTTTTCCAAATTTTACTCGAAAGATGACCTTCTGCATATATGGCTTTCAAGTATCCTACTATGTTCTTTAGCTCAACATTACTTTAGTTTAGTCTTTCCATAATAGATGGCACAAGTTTGTGCAATTCTTAGAATTCTGCTATCCTTTATTGAAATCGACTTTTCCAGAATCATTTTGTATCCTGATTTCGAAGTGCTGTTTACATTATTTTAAATAATTTTAAAGTGTTGTTATTTTAGATTTATAAGTTTTATTCTCTATTTAATGTCTGTTTGTTACATAAGTTCGACTATCTACCTTGCACTCTCTAATTTTATTTTAATTTTAAACGTTAACCATTCATAACTGATTTTAAATTCTAAGTATCTTTTAATTTTTTTTACCATCTTATTTTACTCTCTCATTTATAAAAAAAAAATCAATTTTATACAATATTATTTTGCTAATAATTGTAAAATTTTCGTAAACTTTGGGCGAAAATGAATTATCTCCAAAAGCCCATGCACTAAGGAGGGATTTGCCGTTAGAATGTTGTAAAATCCTAGTAATATTGAGGGAGTTGATCGCAGTGACCATCCTAAGCACTCTAGTGTGCCGTTAAAGAAGTCGTCCTTTCAGTGGCGATGACTCCCATCAGATGTTGATCTGATAAATATACCAGATTAACATGTTACGAACGTAGTTTCCAGCCTATTTTGTGCGAAATATTATCTGTTACTGGAATGAAATAGGAGATGCGCCATCCTATGCGGCAATTTCTCTATTACACAAAAGTATATTTGCTCATCTGTTGTACTATACGGGTTCGTATAGCAGTATACGAAAATAAAATGCGATATTTATTTTTACTTCCATGTAAATGTTTAGTTAAATTTATAAATACTGCGCTAGCTTCAAATAAATCTAACTATCAATTATTTGTTTCATTTAATACAGAAATATTTTTAATATTCCTAAATCAAGTAATAATTTAGTAACTGTAACCAAATGCATGAAAAATGGTCGAAACAACAAGAACCGTTTTCCCCGTGTATAACAGTTTTAAAACCTTCAAACACTATATACTGCTGTAAAGTTCCTTGGCTTATAAGTAAATCAGCATTAACTGAAAAAAATCCAATTATCTCTGAAATTTCTTTAACCTCGCGCGAAAAATATTCATTTTTGTTCATTATTGTTTGTGTATCTGAGACTTATGCGCGTGGGAAGATGAATAAAACTAAAATATTTGCGCGTAAAAAAGCACTCAGCTTGAATACAGGTGCTTGCATTTTTCGTTAAAAGGCAAAAGTTTTAAATTGATGCATACATGCGTGTCCCGCATATAAACCAAAACGTCCAGCTTTTTTAATTAATATACTGTCTATAATTCAATAATATGATAACGTACTTAAAAGAAACTAAAATATGTCGTTAAATATGTACATAATAATAACAATATAATATTTAATGTGTATTGTCTTACTTAAACGTAAATTATACAGATATTATAAAATATTAATCAAAACTAAGGTGCATTTCATTTAATTACGGTTACTTTTCGTCGAAAAGCATGTACTTAAGAAGACAAATAGTCTTCCGGCAAAACAACACGCTACTTTCAATTAAAATAAACACTTTTCTGAGAAAAGGTATTCTTTTCGTTGAATATGTTAAAAACCAAAAGTTATGAAACTTTTCATTTAATCTCTTTTCTCAGTGTAGTAGCTCTTTGGTCTGCATTTTTAATGGTTCCTTAGATGAATTTGCCTGGTCATACTATTCCAGTGTTCTTTATAGTATTCTGTGACCCAACTTCCTACCTATTCTAGTGCTGTGTTTTTAGACACTCCTAGAACAGTTTCTGGATCTATACATCAGGCCGATCATCCCCTGCTAACTCATTTGTTAAGTATTAGAATAGGTACTGCTGTTGTTTTGTTTGTTTTCAGATCACTATGCTGCTTTATTCTGTTTTCAATTCATCATGTGTGAAAAACGGAGCAGCTACCTGAAGATGATATGACTGTCGGAGTTGTGGGAATGTGAAGGCTGTTTTTTTCAAACTCAGAAGGATAATAATAATTTGCTGGCCATCAGTAACAAGGTCTAGAACTTCTTCCTAAATCCTGAAAAATAACTTTTCGTTCCATTGGCGCATATACAGATTGTCTGTGGCAGAAGTCTATCTCGAATTTTACGATAGCCAGCTGCCATCATTGAAGGCGCACATGCATTACATCTATATGATTATTAGTATTATTGTGATGTTTTTCACTAGTAAGGAGGTGGGAGTGTTCTATGTTCTTATGTTCGCTTCTGGAATACTCTAAGGCAGTATTAAACCTGGTATACGCTTACGTGCATAAGTAGTTGTAGGGGATATCGTCACTTCTGGCAGCGACAACGTGTATAATAACAATTTTTGCAATTAGTGCCGTAACCATACCATTTATTCCACTAGTGCCGTAATAGGGTCTATTACAGCACTAGTTGCGTAATAGAAATGGAACATTTAAGCAGATTTATTTTAAGTTGGTCACATTGCAACAGAAATGGAGATGTCAATATGACATTTTGTAAGCAAGTTTGAGGTTATTATATTAAAATTCATTGTAAGATTTGATATTTTTAATTAATCTTTGAAATAGTGCAACTATTATAAACATTTATATTAACGTTTGAATTATCTTTCGAAGTGATAGTAATACCGTGTGCAGTAGAAACATTCTGTTGAAAATTATCGTTCTCTGCGTTAGTGATATTGCTTCTATTGGAGTACTCAAACTGTGAACCATTCCCAGAAGTTCCAGGTAGATTCACATTATTTTCCTGTGCAAACATATTTCCAACATCAATTTTATTTTTCATAGAAAGGCAACGTAACCTTCAGCAACAGCCGTGCTTTTCCAGCCACCTAATCGTTTTATAGTTAAAATATCACCTCCAGTATTTGCTATATGTGTCGCACTGGATCTTCTAAAACAATGTCCTGTATAAAAATGAGGATGTGGTAAATGAAGAAAACTGGCAATTTGTTTAGGAACATTTCCCATGGTGTTAATACCGATAGGGCTATTAATTAAGCAGCCATGACGATAAGTTAGAAAAAAAATGTTTGTGAGTAACTGTTTTAGGCCGCAGATTATTATATTTTTTTATAAGTTCGATGCAGTTTACATCAGTCACTGCGAACATTCTGGGTACATTATTTTTTGTTTTAGGTATGTTGACTATAATGGAATCGGAATTGTATTGAAGATCTTCCACACATATATTAATTAATTCTTCTCGCCTACAGGCTCCATTATATCCTATTATCAAAATAACCTAGAATACAAAGAATTTACAAAAAAGTAATGAAATAAAAACACTAACCTTTATAGCTAAGTATATTTTATGATCGGCTTGTTTCAAAAATCTATGAATATCTTCATCTTCTAAAATTTTAGATTTTTTTGTTTGATAACCTTTAGATAGCCGTTTTAATAATGCTTGAAGTTTCATATATTTTGATATATCCACATTTCTATGTATATTTAAACACGATCTTAACATCGAATAAATCGACCATAATGATGACGATTTATATCTTTACGTAGCATTTCAAAATAAGCAAGTAAGACGTTTCAGAAATATGAAGAATTTCCTTTTCTTTGCACCATTTTTCAAAATTTTTGTATCACTTTTGATACATAGTGTACGATTTCTCCGGAAGTAAATTATTAATGGTTTTTTCAGCAATTTGCCGTATTTCAGGCGGAGTGCATGAAAAAGTTGTAAAACTCATATTAAATATTATAATATAGTTACTTTAGTAATATAATATATAACAAATTTCAAAAATGTATCAATTTTAAATTAACTTGTTAATTTAAATCTTGTGCCAAACCAAGGTGACAACTGGTGACAACCGCCACAAAATTTCCCTAGATTATCAAATTTTTCTCGTTTTGCTTTTACAAAAAGAGAAATTTTAAAACTAATTGCAAAAAATAGCATAAAAGACACGTTTCATTTGACATTAAAGCACTCATTCAGTTAAGAAACTCGTTTCTTAAACTCTGAATTCGTACTTTGAAACGTCAAAATGAAACTTGTCTTTTAATATACTATTATAGCTGACCGATCACATCCAATGTATGTTTCATACACGTGCTCTCATAACCTACTATTATTCTGTTTTATTTCATACACTGACAAAGTAATAAATTACTTCGAAAGCTCAGTGATCTAACAAAGGAGTTATGTTTGTTTTTCTGGCTGCCATCCTAAACACTTTTATCTTTTGATATATATTATTTTTTTGTGGAAATAATAGATTACGGAATTCGTAAAAGAAAATCTTCAAAATAATAATAAAAAAATATAGTTTCTATAAGACATCTAAGTATAAGAATTCAATCAATAAACATAAAATCGTATGTATACACATAGTACGTTCGAATATAACCTAAAAGAATAAATAAATTTTTATTATATTATTAACGGCATCTCCGCACGAGCGTACGTCAGCAGATCCTTCGAAAACCTCCTTCAATAAATTAAATTCGAATCACATGCCTCTCGTACTCCGTAGAGAGCGTTACACATTTCAGCAAACGCCCGTCATAAAAGGGGGTGAATGAAATTGCGTAATATCCCGCCTCTCGCTCGGCCGGCATTCGAGTGTGCGTTTCCACGCGACGTCGTCGGTCTGGAGAAGTGAGTCTTTCGGTAGGAAAACACAAAAATTCGATAATAAATATAAGTGAAATGCCGTCGGCGAGAGTGGATTTCCTTTTTGTCCCGGTGAAAATAGTTATAAGTTATTCCGATAGAAGGGAAATTATTCTCGTGCCGATCCTTTTGGTGCGAAAAAAGGGGGATCAGAAAAAATAAAGGGAGATCTACTGAGATTATTAAGTGCGTTTGGTATTGCTTTCTAAGAATGGTCTGAACATGAATTTTTCAGTAGTATATTGAGTATGTGTTACATGTATACTCTGCCTATGTTATGCTTCTACCTATACCATGATATGTCATACGCATAGAGACAAATTATTAATTAGACTGTACCGCTCCTGAAAATAAAAACAAACTTTGGGCTTTTCTCACAAGGAAAGATCTTCATCGTCTAACTTCATGAATGTGACATGTAAAGATAATCGTACTAGAGAAGAAATAAGACAAGAAGCGAAACTTGTCATTTTTAGCGTGTTTGCGTGCACAATTTTGGCCATCCCTGCCCAACTTGAATTAGACAAGCTTTGATGGTTTGCTCTCTGAAGGGAAAGTAGTTTAGGTATTAATCCTCAGAAGTGCTGGAGTCGACACGCAAGTACATAAAGTTGTGTCGATAAGATAAAGAAAGTACATTTAAAAAAAGATGTTAATAAGATTACATATAATAATAATAATGCACAGGGTGGGTATACCACCTTTATTCTTTTATTTTAGGTAGCAAAATTGGATTTCTTACCCATTTCAATAAATTTGTTTAATTGTTACTAACAGCTTCTTGCGGGTTTCGCCGTGTGTCAAAACTTTCGCTCGACGTTTCGCTGTTCATACTGACAGCTTCTTCAGGATAACTGAACTAGTTATCCTGAAGTTACACCGGCCGTGAAAGCCTACGCAGTGTTGTTTAATTGTTTTTTAAGTTTTTTATAATAGCACCTTATTATTCTTATTTTTCTAGAGCAAAAATGATTCTTTCGTTTTTCATTCTAATTAACTAAAGCTCAGTATACCAATACTGTGATCAAAGCATGAGTTTGACATTAAAAATTAAATAAAAGCTACATATTTTAAATGAGAATTTCACAAAAATATATTTTCGTGAAGTAGATATATAGTGCTCTGTTTTTTCAGAACAAAATGCCCGGGGTTTCAAAATTTTATTTTTTTAAAGTTCAGTACAAATTATTATTATATTTAATTTTATATTTTCAAATTATATTATTATTATTATTTAGCTTGTCCGCTTACGATTTTTTTCTTTTTTTTTCAATAAAAATCAATTAAAATAAAATAGTGATTTCAATACACCCAGCGATCTCTCTGATAAGTGAAAGAAAACTGCGGAAAGTGACTTCCTACCTGGTAGGTGGCACGGGACGCTTCAAAGGGCACCAGATCGTCTGTCAAAATCATACTCCCGGCGTTTATTAACGAATATGCAATTTTCTTACCTAACGGACGCACCCTCAAAGCCCCTTCTCGGATTATTAAAATTTAAAATAAGTAATTATCGAAAATCGATGTAAAAACACTAACTGTACAAATAAAAGAAATATTTCAAACCAAAACAAACTTAAATCTTTATTTAGTTACCAAATGCTAGGTTTCATCATCATTTAGACTCTTTGATCACAAGGTACGTATGTTGGAATCAGTAAATACTATATAAGACAAATTATTTAATACAAAAACACGTATTCGAACTTTCCTGGCATTTTAAAAGACTATGAGATTATGGAAATGTCATATTACAATTTAATTTCATTCAAATAACGGCGCCATCTACCCGTAAACAGCAATATACTAAATTTTATAGCAAACGATCATCTGTGATTATCGATATTTATTAAAGATAGCTATTTTATCACAGACTAAACTCAGTGATTTTATATACAACCCTTAAATATTAAAATTCCTAATCTAACCCCAAATTAACGTATAGTGAAATAAATTATAAAAATCTAAATTTTTGATTAATATTGGAAGGAGACTGATTAATTCTTTTTTGTTTTGGTGAGGTTTACTCGATCGAATACTAACTTGGAGAGGACACCACGCTTGGCAAATCTCTTAGACGGGCCCCCGGCCTCAGTCAATGGCATGAAAATGCAATCTGGTCGGAATTCTTCGTAGGAAATTTTTATAGGAAATTTTTGACAATTGCAGGTATATATTAAGGATTTAATTTTTCAGGAGTTATATCGATACTTCTTTAGGTGAATACTTCTTGGAACTTTGATATTTTTTTGAATGTGTGGCATAAAAATCGTTATAGGAAATTGATACAACCGTCGTCTCTCGTGGCCACCAACAGAATGAGGATTCAAACCAGATTTATCAGTTAACAGGTTTCGATTGTTATCGCTAACATGCCGGTCAAATCTATAACTGACATTAAGATACCGTTATGTTCTCTAGTTTGAGGGGAATACGCCAAACGTTAAAAAAAATATTACAAGAAACATAAAATATACCAGGTAAGCTTGAATTAACATATAAAATAAAGTTTACATAATATAAAGGCAATATTTAGCCCCTAATGCTAATATTGTAAGTTTCATATATGTGACACTGACACAAGTATTATTTAAGTTGCAGAAATGACAGAGGATTGCTGAAAAGTTTGTAGCATTAAGTGTTTCAAGAGTTTTCTTACTAAACGGTTTTCGTCACAATGATAAAACGTGCTTATATTTTGAAAATAACCGTTCAACATCTATGGATGTAACACACGCTAATTAAATTAATATTTATAGGTAGATAACGGATCAGATGCACCGCCACCAATATGTAATCCGATTTGTGCCAGGCCAATAACTGTTTATCGCACACTGTACAAATTATTTTGGCCCCACTATATAATGTAAATCCTGGAATTCGCCGATATACTTTTCTACATTGTGAAGCAATGGTAGTTTTCTGGGATTTTCTACGCCCGACATTGTATTACATTTACAATGCGTACAACGTTGAGGGAGAATTATACTTTCTCGCATCAAGACTCGAATAACACTGATACTAGGGTTTTACTGTTTCATATCTTTATCATCCATTTAGTATTCTTTAATAAAGTTTTTAATTTTATCTACAAGTATATAAAAAAAAATAATTCAAATGAAGGTAGCAAAATGGCAGCTTTATAAAACAAGTAGGAAGTCAAGTATATCAATGAAATAAAAATATCGGATTTTCTATCATAAATGTAATATATAAATTCATAAAGCACACGTTGCCAAAATAAATTATGTGACGTATAAGACCGCTTGTTGTGAAAATTATAAAGGAATTTGACCGAGTTATAATAGTATAAAAATTTAGTTATTTGGCACAGAAATGACAATAAACTATTGTGTGAATATTCAACTGACTATCGATGTTAAACGTGAATGGCTCACGTCCAACTTTTGGATGAGAGCTTCTTTCGTCATCGGCTATGACAACGGACGTTCGAGAAATAATCTAATGTGAATAAAAGTTTTTAAAATACTTGTATAATAATAAAAGCGATTGGCTCACCTGGCATTGTTGCGGACCTTGTCTGTTAGGAGAAGCAGCTTTCGGTCTTGCTCTTTTCACTGCTAACTTGACGACATCCGCTGACGAAACCACGTGTTTTTTCTCGTCTGTTGAAGACACTGCGAACAAAAATTGCAATATACAGTAAAAATAATCTTGTTGGAGGAGTAAATGTTTTCTTAGGCGTAAAAAAAATAAATTTCCGCTTAAAAAAAGATTTGTTTGTTTCATACCCGAAGGTTTTTTAAATTAATTACATACAAAAAAAAATTGTCGAAGGTATGAGTATTTTTTAAGTGTCATTTAGAGGGCCTGTATACAAAACATGACATCGTAACATTTTTCAAGATCATTGCTAAAAAGACACTACTATTATTAAAAAATAGCTTCTTTAAAACATTAATTGTTTTATGATTTTTCTCAAAAAAATATTAAATAAGGTATTATTTGGATGTTACAGCCTTTTCGCAAGCGCTATATGTACATATGTTGTTACATATTGAATTCACCGTATTATCAGCGCATGTGGGCTTACATCCCAATGGCAAAAAAAAACTACTTTTAGGCACCTACACTTATGAAAGTTAATCATAAACATTAAGTATTGGTAAGAGAAAACCACCCATAAAGTAATTTATGTAATATCATTGGTTAATTAAATGGAACAAAAAATTGGATATACCGAGGCATAATACTGTGATATAGTATGTATATAATCTAAAACTGTTATCTATTTATATAGGTATGTTTGCCAATATTCAATATGGGAACAAACGAAAACATTCGCTTCGGGCTAGGAAAGCTTATCTATCTCCAATCTCAAGGGATGGTGGAATTTAATACATGTTATGAGAAAAAATGGTACTTCGATAAAATGTGTACTATGTCTGCAGCTATTTTTTTTTGTTTCATATTAATCTACTATCGTTAGGTTGACGAAAGTGTTTCTTCGTCTGACATTATCTTCATCACTTAACTAAAATGGCAAATAATAATAATTTCACATATTTTTAATTTAATATTTTAAAAAAATGTTCAATACTTCAGGGATTGTGGAAACTGTGCATTTAATTATTTCAAACAATATTCAGACGTCCTTCTTCAAGCGACCAAATTGTTTTGACAATTATATGTATAATACCAATTACGTTGAATAAAGTTACGAAAAGTTAATTGAGCATTACACAAAATAGAAAGATATAATATGTATCAATACTTATAATGATTTCTAAGCTTCTTATTTGAAAACATACTTGATGAAGAATTTAGATATAATATAATTACAGTGCTTTATCCAATTTAATTCTCGTCGGTCGATATGCACGCCCAGGAAACACACAGACGATTTTTGAGCCACCTGGATGCTATCGACATCAATATTTAACATCGTATCTGTCTGAGACCGAGCCGTACGAAAAACCGTAAAATTCATGTGAAGGCCGTTATTTGAAAACCACCCGCCTAATAAATCCAACAAGGAGTGGCCTGCAAAGTACTCGGATGAGCATCAGCAGCGACAGTCGGCGTATCATTAGCATAATGTATTGATGAAGCTGTTATATCGTTTACAAAAAATAATAAGAAAAGTATAGAACCAATGATCGAGCCCTGCGGAATCCCCATCTTAACAGATGATTTGATTCAAAATTAATTCTAACAAATTGAGCCCTATTACACCAGCAGGTGAATTTATTAATTAGTAGTAAATAGTTAACACAATCAAAGCCTTTACTAAAACCACAAAACACCCTCGCTGGATGTTCCCCACGATCTAAGAAATCTCCTCCATCAGAGAAGGTGTGGCCATAATAGTTGAAAGACCTTTTCTGAAACTGTGCTGCTGATTGATTAAAATATTGTTAGTTTCAGGGTTGTGCGAGAGCTGAGATAACATAGCATGTTCAAAGATTTTGGAAAACGTAGAACTTAAAGATATAGTTCTATAATTAGCAACGCTGTTACGTGAACTCTTCTTATGAATGGGTAAGACTACAGAAGTTTTTACGACAGTCGGAAATTTACGTTCTGGAAACGACATATTTACGATTGGTAATAGGTACCTATACTGAGAGAAGAAAATGCATTCCGTCAACCAACATCAGTTTGTTGGAAAAAATATTATTGCATTAACATTTTTAATGAATTATAAGCAACTGAAAAAAAAAATATTTTGTTAGTTCAACAGCTATTTGTTTGTTGCCGGGACCATAGAAGAAAATATTTCGTTTGAATGAATCAAGAATATTTATCATAATTGTTAGAAGAACACTTCACAGTAGCACACTTTGAAACACATTTTTAAGCACTGTAACAAAACTCGTTCAATAATGTAACCATATTACATGTTCTATAATGTTTGTTGAATTAACCAAAATTTTAAGTTAATGTTACAAGAAAACGTATAATGAAGGCACCATATTGTTTTATTAGTTTAACAAAGCCAATGGATTCACGTGTATAACAGTTTCCTTCCACATAATAGCAAACAAGTTAAATATATGTATTTCATAAATCGCCGTAAAGATGGCGCTTCTTCTATCTCACACTATTAATGACACATAAGGGTCATAAAGTACAACAGCCAGAGTTTTAAAATATTAATCTACTCTATATATCTGTATTTACCAATCAAACATTTTACATATACACTCAGAAAAATACTTGCATTAATTCAACAAATATGAATTGTTTGAAAAAATATGATTGGATTAACTATATTCTTGTTTAATTATTCAAAAAAAGATATTCAAATCAAACAAAATTTTATTTTTGGAAATTGTGGTTGAATTAACAATAAAATTTTGTAAAACATTAACATAATGTTGTTCCATTTATATTAATAGCTTAAATTGAACAAAATGTACGATTGAAAAAAAAAACAATTGTTGAGTTAAACAAAAAAATGCAACAAAATGTTTTTTATGGATTCAACAAAAGAGCATGTTTGACTATATACAACAAAAAATTATAGTAGATCCAAACAAGTTTTGGTTAAATTAACACAAGTATTTTTCTGAGTGTAGGAGCTACGAACATTAAGCAGCGATTTGTGGCGTACCATGGTAGTGATATCAATGAAACTACATACTATTTTTTGAAGGTTTTAAATATGTCCCGTCTTACAGATATCTTACATTTTATGCGGTGATTAGGTATATGTACAGGTGTCATACCCAAGACTGGATCTTTGATTGCAGCTCTATTTTCGATTTTGGAAAAAAAGTGATTTTTACAAAAGTTTTACAGAATTCAAAACTGCATAACCTAAAAACATTTTTGACTATATAGGGTGTTCCAAAAGTACCATGCCACCTGAACATTTCTCCTTGAAGGCGAATTGAAAAATGTGCGTACCTTGCTGTAACAATAAAATATTACTAACTGAAAAACAATCCTGTTTTGTCTCAACATAATTTTCTTGTTTAAGATAGCAAAAATTATTATTTTGACAACAAATAAAATCCATTCATTTTAATTCTAAAGTAAAGTAAAGAAAGTAAAAGACACGTCGTTTACAGTAAAAGACGACGGGTCATTTACTTTCTGAAGATGGCCTTTGACCGAAACATGTGAAAGTAAAGAAAGACGATCCGTAAATATTAAAATATTCTATTTGGAAGAGCCATATTGTATTTATTGCTTCTATATCTTACACAAATCCAATCTCATGGAGACTACTAACACTAATAAATTTTTTTTTTGTTGGATCTCAATTTGTTTGTTAATTTAACTCATCTTCTCTCAGTGTATGTTTTGAAATGTTTGATTGTTGCAAGCTCCAAGTTATAACAATCCCATTTGCCGGCGCAAATATGTTATTCCTGGTAAGTAGTAGTGGTATGGCAATATTTCCTAAGGTAAATTCGTTTTGGTTTTTATTAAATTACACAGTTCCTACAATTTAATTTGGACATTCTAAAATTCCCGTCGTCCTTCTTATTTCGAGAATAAATTGTTCTGCGTCGAGATATTTGCAACGCAGCGTGTACGTCCTAGTCCGGAAACTTTTCCACATTACGCAAACAGTAATTTTTCATTTGTATTCTTTCTCCCGTAAACTGTAGCCGGGTGTGTACACTCGCGGGCGCACCTTTTCGGTGCCCGCGAATTTTCATCCCCCCCACTCCTTCTCCCTTTCCTCGGCACGCCGTTAATTTATTTTCGCGAGGTGGAGGAGAGAACTCATCCGAGTTGGCCCCCCCATTTCCTTCCGTTCCTCTTGAATTCTGCAGAGTGTACTCAGCAGGTTGTTGTGATAACTGTTGGCGCAAAAATTGAGTTATGAGATGAAGGCTTCTGTGTTGACAATTCCCAGTGGAAATAAGTTGTTTGCGCGCTAACCCGGGCACTCCATTACCGATGCGCCTTCGTCCTCTTTCCCCAGCAGGCCCCTATATTCTGAAGATGCTGGGAATCCACGCCGCACGTCAATATCAATAAATGCCTCTGGGTTACGTACTCGTGGTATTCGAATACGACAACAATTAAACCTTTTTTCCCATGGGAAAAGTCCTTTGGCAAATATCCACACTGTGAAAAATTTATGGAAAAGTACATAATGTTTACCGGAAGCATTATATAATCTATGGTTTAATTTATGGAGAATTCGTAACTTGCGGTGGATGTATGAATTATACAGTAAGTGTTCAGAAGTTGCGTAAGAGTACCCTCAGAAAAATAGATTGTCATTTTATTTTGCTTGAAATAAAGTTTTGTACTTTATTTTTTTAAAATATTTCAGGTAACTGCGCTTGTATTCTATTGCAAACAACATATTCATCACATTAGTTACATTAATTACTGGCATTGTACCAAACTATAATTGTACACAGCACGAGACATAATTTGAAGCGATTGTCTTCCAAACGGTACGTGACTTTTTTAAAGTTTATGTTTAATTACAGATCTAATAAATCTTGATATGGACATGATTATGTATGAGTTTCTACGAAATATTTAATATATTACTCTATAAATACGCAGTATGACGTAATTGATCATAGAGGCAAAAGACCACAGAGTGTTAATTGTAAATTATATATATTGCACGTTAAATAAATGAATAAATCAAAATATAATTATTTATATTCACTTTTCTGAGGATATAGTAGTAGAAATATGAATGACATTTTATTAAAAAAATAAATAAAATATAAATGAACTCATTTAGTAAACACATCTGATGTGTTTAATATTTTATGTTGAATGTTTTATTATTTAAATTTCTCAAAATTTCTTACACACCATAGTTTTCTACGTAAAAGCTCCTTTTTTGAGAGATACGAAAAAGAGCCTTTTGGGCCATGTAATCTGCTGCAAATTATGTTAAAAAAGTTGTTTAATATCTGTTATAATTTTGGAGATATGCCTAAAAATTGAAAAATTGCGCAAATTTTGGAGGGACTATACCCCTAAATTAGATGATTGAAAAGAAAAAAAATGCGCAGCACTGCCATGATACTCTTTCATTTTAGAATTTCTTCCAATTCCTCCCTTATAAGAGAAACAAATCACATCTATACTGATATACACGCATCTCTTGTTGAGCTCGATCTTTGAGATCGGAAACCAATCTTTTTAGCAAAAACTAACTTTCACTAGCGCTATTTTCAAACTGTATACTGCAATACTATATTAGAAATAATCTTATGCTAATTATTTTCAACATACCCTCCCTAGTAAAGCGGCACTGATATTAGTTACTGTCGCTTGACCGAAAGATGGCGCACAACAAAACTCATGACAACTGTTTTGAGATTTGTTTATATGATTGGCATGAAGACGAGTCGATTTCAAATTTATCTGGCATTGGGTGTGTATAGTTTGATGGTATTTTAGGTGAAATTGATAACTGTACAGGCATTTTGTTAAAATTTTGCAAACAGGTGCCAATATGTTTTGTAGAAACACTCTGCAAGGTTTGAGAATTTATGTAACATACTTTAGTTCTTTGACTATTTGGTTTATATAAATCTCAAATAGATCTTAATGATTCACAAACTATACTCAATTATGACGTTGGAGCTTAACAATGTTCTTGTTGACCATGTATTTTAAAAGATATATTAACATATAGCAGCCTTGTGTTCCTAACGAGTGGGTTTTGTAAAACTAAGTACGATTTCTTGACATGTTTATTTACTTTTTTATTTTTTATGAATATAACGAATGATAATAAGTATATAGCGTAAAAAAATACAATTACATTTTGAACATATTTATTCACCTGCACAATATCGTATTTTGCAACAATTCATCTAGTTAAACAACTATTTTATTTGTTTGTTGCAATTGATTCGATATTTTCAAATAATAATCGGAGACACTCACCAAAGTCTAAAAAATGCAGGATTTAAGCTTTCAATTTAGGAAGAGCTCCTAATGTAATAACAAAATTAGAAAAGAGGCATTTTTTTAGCTCCAAACTGCTCCTTAATTATTTAAATGTCCAAAACAAAAGATTCAGTAGAATGTAAGTAAAATACATATAAACACAACCTTAACACAATAAAATCCTTTATTTTCAAGTTGAAATCCCCACATCTATTGTTCTAGAAGGATAACTAGGCGTCGACCGATATATATATTTATTGAAACACTACCAGCTTTTTCGGGAGAGACAACAATGTCTGGCGGTGTATTGATTTATATCCGTATAAAGTGAATTGACAGAAATATTTATTGGATCTTTCATATCAGACCCGGTACAGAAAATAAAGGAGACAGTATTTTCTCTATAACTCGCACGGAAAAGAATTACTTTATTGATGATTCTAAGATGCTAAGAGTGAGGGAAATATGGTACAAATTTCTTTCTAACTGTCAGTAGTCAGTGATGAAATTAATATGTTAATTTAGTGCTTTTTACTAATTTATTTTTGTATATGTTGAATTATATTTCATTTCACTGTTTGTGGAACTTTAGTTTTAATTATTAACGCTTATTTAACGGTTGTAATAATAACAGTAAGAAATCTTTATTCATAGACAAATCAGACGTTGGATAGAATGCATTCTATATTTCATTGCACTGAGAAAAATTAAATATGTAGATAAAATAGATGCGACACGTCTTGTATGCGTTTAAAAAGCATTTTTTAATTTTCGAAGAAATGTGTGTTTGTGAATAGTTAAATTTTCAACAGCGTCTGGTGCGGTAGAGTTTTTGGTAAGGGCATGGAGTATCAGAGCTGATTTAAAATCATAAGATTCATAGGAAATACGCCAATTTACACACATTTATTATGTGAATGTATTTGCTAATATAACCGAAAATGTAAGAAACCTAGTTTTCCACAGTGAAGTGCGTTTATTGTTCGTAGTGACACTAGTTGCGTTGTTATTGCACTGTTAATGTTTACTTAACCTCATTTGCACTTGTTAGTTGTGAATTTTACTGCTAACCATAAGTTCTCTAGTATTAATTGTTTTATTAATTACATATGATGAATTGATGGTTTGTTCAGTATATAATTTTTTGCCCCAATTTTGGGTACTTATGTTGCTCTACCCACGCTTAAATAAAATCCAGCGTCCTAATTGGTCGTCTATACAGAGTGAGTTTTTTATCTTGAAACAACGGAATATCTCTCAAACACTGCATCAAATCAAAAAAAGATGTTAAGAAGATTTGTTATAATTAGAGTTGGGCAATTGTCCGGCGGAGCAGATACGTATTGCGGCACAAGCCTCAAATAATGTAATATAAATAAAGCAGATCATTCGTATTATTGTTATTTCATAAAATGTAAGTCGTACTAATAGAGTTGTGCAAATTTCCTTGGGGACAAAATCGGACAAAGCGGGCGAACAAACGGGCCACCTTGCGATACATTCGCATTTTATATCACACACATTTAGATAAAATAAAAATTTTTACATTTTGTAAGCAAAACAGGCAGTGTTGTTAATGACTTGCAACTTTACGGTTCATCTGCTTTATTGGAATACATAAGTTGGAGCGCAGGTACTGAGTACGTACCTGCTGCGCCGGAAAATTTGCCCAACCCTAGTTATAATGTAGGGGCTCACTGAATGGCACAAAACTCGATCCCCCATCTCACCCCCCCCCCTTCCGAGTGGAAGGGGGGACAACTGTGAAATCTTAAATGGGAACCCCAATTTTGTATTGCAGATTCGGATTGTGAACGTCTAGAAAAAATTCACAAAAAAGAGAAGCAAGCAAACATGATTTTGTGTTTTTTTTATTTTAACATTAAATAACATTTCAAAAAGCCATTCAATAACGAAGAACTTTACTTTATCATACCCTCCATAGCCTCCTTTACTGTTCAAATATTCAACATTAACTAATTTGCATTGGATAATAATTAATAATCTAAATGGGGATCGGGCAATGTTATAACTATTCACAGCTTGCCAAGTACCGAATAAAGTACGGTTTTGTATCGTTGAATAGCAATCCAATTGCGAATAAATAAATGTATCGAAGTGAAGTGGCACAATTTCGAACACATGGCTTTTTAAAATGTTAGTTTATGTTAAAATAAAAAAACACAAAATCATGTTTGCTTGCTTCTTTTTTTTGTGTATTTTTTCTAGACGTTCACAATCACGTTTTTTTTTTACAATTACAGCGCAATCTGTTGCGAATCGAAAAAAAAGTTTCAAACAAAAACTACATACTTGATGGCGTGGAATTCGAATCTACAATACAAAATGGGGGTTTCCATTTAAGATTTCAAAGTTGTCCCCTCTCCCACTCTTGGCAGGGTGGTGGATCGAGTTCTGCACCATTCAGTGAGCCCCTACATAATAACAAATCTTATTAAGATCTTTTTTGATTTGATGCAGTGTTTTAGAGATATTCGGTTGTCTCAAGATAAAAAACTCACCCAGTATATTCAAGCAAATTATTTACACTAAAAGCGATATTATTTGAATAAAAAAAATATATATGTTATGTAAAAAAGAATAGTTAAATATTTCTTTGATTTAAAGAATCTTGTTTTTTTTTTCTTTCTGAGTGATTAGGTGTATTACTTTATGTTAGTTTTTATTGTACTTTAATGTTTTTAAAATTCCTAACCACAATCTTTCTCTCCAAATTTTACTTTGTTAATGCAGTTCTCTCATATGAATACAGAATTATACATCGAAAATTCCTTGCCAGTACATATGTGTCCGTGTCGCAGGAATAGCGAAAATCCTCGATATGGTAACATTAAAATAAAGTTTCGATTCCTATGAAATATTTTGGAAACTAACTCAAGTAAATGACATCCCGTTGTAAAGTGAATAAAATAAGCTCTACAATACATTGCTATTTTTATACTCCAGTATAGCTTTGTATTAATTAATTTAATTTTTTAAATTAATAATTTTTTAATACTTTAATTAATAAGTTTAGCTAACAAAAAAAATCCTGACAAGCAAATATTTTGTCACGTTGCATTGAGATTGTAAAAATTTACATTAGTAGAATTAATACAAATGTAAACGTCTTTCCATTCAAGTTTAATTTGAATAAATTACAACATTTTTCGGCGTGACGCTATCTTCAGGTATGTATGCCTGAAGCAAAATAAAAGTGAAATAAGTCAAAAAAAAATGTATGATAAAGTAATGATAATATTGTGAAATAAAATTAATGGAGAGAGGGAAAGAGACGTGTAATCTGTTAAAGATCGGTGGAGAATGTGGATGGCGAGACCTGAAGATGGCGTCACCCCGAAACAGGTCGTAATTTATTTAAATTAACCTTGAATGGAAAGGATATTTACATTTTTATTAATTCTATTATCTACACCATTCGAACATGATTTATATTAGTAATCATATTTGTTTATTAGTTTAATAAAAATACTGGCCACAGTAAATACAAGCACACCTCAGTTAGCATGCTTTGAAAATAGCAAGTGCTGTTAGAAACAAAAAAAAAATGAGAAAAAGGAAATACTAAAGAAATATCTATTTTAAATATTATATAATTGTAGGAATAGATGTTCTACTTAATTGAAAACTATACATTGTTATCAGGCGAAATACGAAAAAACAAATCCGAACGTAAAATATTCTGCTCAACGGGTGAAAAGTTTGCTTTGTATCCAGTATTTTTCTTTAGATATAGTCTCAGACGATTTTTTATCCTTAAAAAAATATTCATTTCGGTGCGCAAGAGTACAGCTGTACAGACTTCACTGTTTGCATTTAAATTTTATTGGTTAGAATGTGTTTACAGACAAAAAAAAGAGACTTCGAATATTTTCGGCAAATATTTGCAACCAAATATACCTACGCGAAAATTCTCCAAAAAATAAACTCCCAGTGTATTAATGCCTGCACTTTCGACCTATTGCTTGCTGTTAATATTTGTTATAAAGATACTGATATTGGATACGCTGTAAGTAACAATCAGTTAATTTAATTTCAAATTGTAACACTTTATGTCTCGAACAGATACCCTCTGCTAGAGTAAATATAATTTATAAAAGTTTGGTTTATAAAAAGGAGAACTCTCTTTGATTACTTCACGGCTGCTCTCCTAATATTCCCCACATTTTGAAGAAACAAGGTTTATTATACTACCATTTTGGTTGATAATTTCTGGAAATGTAATACCTAGCAAATCAATTTATGGGAGGAAATATTTGCGCAATCGCGTGTGTACAAAAACATTTTATTGCGCAACAAGCTAGACGCATTTCGCAGACAGTGTATCTTATATAACTAAGCTTTTCCGAAAACACATTTTATTCTGAATGAAATCCAGGTATCTCTAGAAATGGAAAATTACTATGTGGACGGCTTTCGACTAACCTGCTTCGTTGTCCGCTGGGACTCCGAGACTGTTGGAATTGTCATTGATGAAAGCCTCGGTGGAGTTTGTAAACGTCTGCGGAGATAACGTGAGGTCGGGCCCGTTAGATGAATCGAACAGGTCGAAGGTTGCTGTAACTGCTTCGTTTCCACCTGCCAAATGCGAAAGAATAAATGAGATTTATGTGGTCCCCAGACGAGAATTCATTTTATTTAAATGGACAGCCAATACTGGCTGTATCAGAAATTCTTTTTGTTTACCTTGCGCGTTCCGCTGTTTTCAATAAGGAATCGATCGTAAACGAAAATAATCTATTTGTTAGGTAGAAGACAGTATTTTTCTGAATTCTATTAGTAGGTATTTCCACTTTTTTGTTCCTAGAAATTCACATATAAATATGTGCAGACTGGGTCAGTGCTTACAGTTTTATTTTTGATTTTAAGAAAGTCTTTTACACAAAAATTCTATAGAATTTAATGCTGCATAATCTAAAAATATTTTTGGCTATATAGGATGTTCCAAAAGTAGGAAAACTCATAGTTACTCCGTTGTTTTAATCGAAACACCCTATATATTATCTCATTTTTAAATTCCGCGTAAAAAAAATAACATTACTTTATACAAGTTGCTATATACTTTTGTGGAATATAGCTTTGCTACAAGTTCTCGTATAAGGTGGCGTAGTTTACATACTGCTGTGGACCGGCGCCCCGGTTTTCGCAAGTTCTGATGTTTTCATGTTTACTCCGATTAGCCTTTGTCAATGTTTCGAGCAAGTTTTCACAGATGAAAATATTTTATTTTCTATAACATTTAATTTATGAGTTAATTGTTTAATTTATTTATTTAAATGTTCAGTTGTTTTAAATTAATTTCACTCTGTAAAATGTATAGTTTTCGCTAGTCTATTTTCTGTTAAGTTTTCTTCGATGAATGATACGGCTGCATTGCACGTTGCGCGTGAGTTGGATTTTATATGTATACGACTGTTTAACCTTGTAAGAACTAGTTCCGAGATAGACGCAAGCGTGAGTACATGTATTTTTATATTGTTGTGTACGCAAATTTAGATATAAGATCATTTATTATTTTTGTTCGGGAAGATATTTTAGTTTAAAGAGTTAATTTTTTCGTTTTTTTAATTTTGCTGATTTGTATTTAATTATTAATCACCACGGGTTGGGTTAATAGAAGCATTGGTGCTTGTATTTAAATTTTTCTTTTGTAAATTTACTTGAATTGTCCTCGCCTCGTTTAATTTAGTTTGTTTTAGTTTTGAAACCACGTGGATTGATTTGATATAAAAAGGATTATCTTCTTGAACAAATTTGTTTTTTTTTGCTTGATATAGGATTTAGCATTGTCCTATTGTAATTTAGAATCTAATGCAGTTTTTGATTTAGACCAGGACCATTTGTCCACGGTTTTTTTTTTTCTGTTGAGCTAGCTAATTCAATTTTTTCATTTTTTTTAATATTTATTTTGCATTTTCTTTTGTTACCTTCAGTACACAGCAATACGCATTTGTTTTAGATATTCATATTTTAAATACCATATATACATATGTACTTAGATTGATGCAAGAGTGAGGCTAAAACCAATATAATTGGGTTTCCACTATAATCCTGATCATTTGCTTAACTTTGGCCCAAGGTAACTTGATTTCTTTTAAATAGCAACCAGCATCTTTGCTTATGTTAAATCAATCCTTACATAAAACTCTTTATTTATACTAAATAATTATGATAACTAATGCAGGGATTGTGTAGATAATTAATGATTTTAAATAAATTTAACAAATTTTCCATTAAATTTTCATGTCCGCTTATAAAATTTTATACAATTTATATAATTGAATTTACCTCGAATTAGAAAATATGTGTTCGTCCCCAGATAATAAAATACGAAACTAAAGACATATTTTTTGAAAAAAGAATGATATTTAATAATAATTAGCAGAAATAATAATACCTCTTTTTAATAGGGCAGGCAATGACATTTTTATTATTTTACCAGCATAATAGTTAAACGTCAAAGCTGTCAACAAATATTTTTTTATGTAATACATTGTCCTCCTTACATCGCAGTGATTGTTTATTTATTTTATTATATATTTACTTAATTATTTAAATAGTGTGTATTTTATTCATAAACCATTAAACTAAGACTTAATGTTTGTCTTTTATTTATAATAAAAAATAAATGAACATTGAATCACAACAAAATACATCCTTAATTAAAAGTATTTACATTTAGCAATCATCTTTAATTACCAAAATTTATAGCAGATGTTCAAAAATACATCATCTTTCTGTTAAGTATATTAATAACCCGTTTTGTAAATTTTAAGGTACTTTTTTGTACGAAATATATGGAAATGCCTCCTTCATTATATCCTCCTTAGTTTCCTATGTGGATGGCTCTTTCTTATACACAAGTCTCTCTAAGCAAACATGTAGGCTGCTATTTAAAAAAAATCAAGTTACCTGTGGCTAAATTTAAGCGAATGTTCAGGACTACAGTGAACACCTGAATATAATGATATCCATTTTAATTCCACTGTTGTATTAGGCTGTGTATGTATGTATGATATTTAAAATATGAATATTTAACCGAAAGTTTGCAGCAGGGTCTTTTAAAAGCGTAAAATAACACCGTCGTTATGACAGATAAACACATAATAGCTTATTTGAAGTGATGCTATTTTTCTTCGTAGAATTTAAAAATGGTATATATGGTATTACATTTCAAATAACGGATGCGTTTTCCTGCTTTTGGAACATTCTGTATAGTCAAAAATATGTTCAGGTTATATAGCATTAAATTCTGTAAGGTTTCTGTATAACAGACTTTTTCCTAAAATCAAAAATAGAGCTCTAATCAAAGATTCAGTCTACGGTGGGACAGCTTGTACACACGTGCGCTATTTTCTAACATAACGCTTTAACTCGTCAGAAAATAAAAGTACCTCAACATCTATGTACCTAGACTACCTGGTATATTCTCGCTACATATATTATGAAGGTATGTAATGTAATACAGCTTTGTTTAAGCTCGAGTACCGTTGCTGCTTTTAAGGCAGGCTAGTGTTTGTAACGCGCAATGTATTCACCCTAGAGCGTTAGCACAGGATATATGTGGTAGTTAATATGTGCACATGCGTTGCTAACATGAACTACATATGCCTACATGCGCCTTCTATTTTTTAGATCTTTGTTTTGAAAATAAATAACTAACAGGCACTGAAAGGCTGTGAAGTAGCTTTGTATATAATATTGAATTTCAGAAAGTTTTAACTTTGCAATGTCTATAGTTTTGGAATAAATGACTGTCAAAAAGAAAAACAAAAAAAAAATCATTTTCGTTAACCTACGCGGTATATTTTTTGGAGTTTCTAGTATATAGATAATCTTATAAATAACATTTTGATTTAGTATGATTTGTTTTAAGACGAACCCAGAAAAGTTGTAGCCCAAGTACACATAGAAAAGAAAAAAAAAACTACACAGGCACCATTGATCAATAAGTGATGAACATTATATTCAAAGCAATATTGAAGGAAGTTTATAAGAAAATTATTATAAGTAATTTTACTAAAGTTGATCAAATAAGCTGCGGATAACTTGAGTTTTGAGAAAATTTAAACTACTATGAAATATATCATAAGAGTTGGAAATATCGAATTGCTTGCTGTAAGTGAGCACGAGTCTGCTAATACACGGAAAATCGCATTGTTTGTCGTACGTCCAAGGGAATTTGAAATGTTAGTTTACGTTAGAATAAAAAAACGCAAAATCATGTTTGCTTGCTTCTCTTTTTTGTGTATTTTTTCTAGACGTTCACAATCATGTTCTTTTGCGATTACAGCGCAATCTGTTACGATTCGAAAAAAATGTTTCAAACAAAAACTACATACTTGATGGTGTAGAATCCGAATCTGTAATACAAAATGGGGGTTCCCATTTAAGATTTCAAAGTTGTCCCCCCTCCCACTCGGGGGGGGGGGGGTGAGGTGGGGGATCGAGTTCGGCACCATTTAGTGAGCCCCTACATAATAACAAATCTTATTAAGATCTTTTTTTGATTTGATCCAGTGTTTTAGAGATATTCCGTTGTCTCAAGATAAAAAACTCAGCCTGTATATTATTATATTATTATTAAGAACCTGCTGCAGTTCGTCGCAATCCACTACCGACTGTACAGGTTTAAATATCTTTAGATCACCGGCATATCGGTATATATAGGTTGAAAAGTAAAGGACCCAAATGCAATTCCTGCGGAACACCTGATGTGATAGCCACTATCCTAGATGTGTAGCCATCCTACTTAACAAAATTGGGACTTGTTGGTTTTGTAAGACTGTAGCGATGACATAAATAACCTAAGTGAAAATTACAATAACCTAATAATAGAAAATATAAGTGAAAAAAGAGGGACAAACTGAGTCGTTGTACATCTTATAGCATTAAAGGTCGAATATAGCATACTGTAACTAATAAAAGCTTTCGGACTTTTTGCAAGCGCAGCGTAGGAAACAAATTTCCATACGTCCGCTTACAATAATATATTTGTTTGTTTATAATGTTAAAGTATGGTTGTCTTTTACGAATTATTTTATATTTAAATGTTAATATAAGTACCAAATTTTAATTTTTTTTGCCAAACACCGTTTGGGCGAACAAAAATAAGAAAATGGAAAAAAGATAAAGTAACTTTAATATAATGTATATTAATGAAAGTAGTTTAAAAAATAATTTTGAAAATGGAAAAAATTTAATTTCCAAAATGTAAAAGCATCTTTATACGGTAATCCCTCCATTTACGCGAATTCACTTTAAAGCGGTTGAAAAATTTGGAACTTTAAGTGTTCTACTGGATGTCAGATGGCGGTTTGTTTTTGATTTCGCTACAAGTGCTACATTAAGGCTGGGATATTATATAAAAACCTCGTAACAAGCTACTTTGCCATAAATTAAAATCTCTCGGATAATAGATGGCCCCCTATGTACTGATTTCATAGTTAAATTAATTATTTTACAATTTGTGCAGCATTGAACTTTGAATTGCCTAACTATAAGTTCACGATAGTCGATACAATTTTACATTTCCATTAACTTGCAACATCTAAACGAAAAGTGCGTATCTTAGCAACATAAAACACGCCCTTCTCTTAATATAAATCCGAATACCACTTTTGAAGATACGAGTTTTTCTTTTCCTACGGCGATAGGTATACAGGATGTAATAAAATCAGATTTTTTTTATCAATTTATCAAAAACCGTTAACAAATAAATAAAAAACAATTATGCAAGGTTGTTTTATTTTATTACCCGTATTACTATGTTGTGAATTTTTTCGTAACTTTTTTTGTTGAGTTTTTATAGAAACAATTGCCCTCTGATGCTGTTTTTTTTTTTTGAAAGAAGCATTATGTATTGTATTTTGATAACGTCAAATTTAGAAGTAAAAAAATTGAAAACATCACCTCAGAAAATCTTTCAGGATGTTGTGCAAAGACAATAATAGTCGTCAACTAGCAATAGATTGATTTTGTAAAAAATCAGGTAATTACCTCCATTACCCATTAGTACTTAAAAACTGAAGCAAAATTAAAAATAATACCTTATTGTGTGGCAACTTCTAGTCGTCAATTTGGGGAAAATCATATTTCTACTTTCCCGATTGTATGTGATAAATAAATTATCATAAATAATTAAAATCAAGGTCAAATTAAAAGCGCGAAATTTGAAATTTAAGTTGGTAGTAAAATAAGTTAACCCTACATTTATGCATAGCATGGATGGTTGTAGAGATGTATATACCAGTACTTCACGATGACAGGTACGAGCTGTTCTTATTCTTAGGTCATACCTATTATTAATACCTGTTACTTGCGTTGGAGTCTTGATGTGGATAGTTAAAATTGACATGGTATGCAGTATGCGCTTACATACGCACCGAGTATACCGTTTTATGGTAACCAGTGCCCCAGTGCGCATTTATCTAAATCAGTGTCAGTATCTTTACATAGGTATCTGTTACCAGGCAATTGCCAAACAACTAGCGTAGTGGTAGGTGTTGTATTTGCAATTAAAACGGAAGAAGAATGAGATAACAGATAACAGGTGTATATTAAATCGTGTACCTGTCCTATATTCATATCTGTTACCAAATAACTGTTATAAGTATTTGTACTATCTCTATTTGGTTGTTAGTTATATTTCATATTGTTTATGGCACATTCTTGTTCGTTCTCGTCTAGTTTCTACTAAAATTAATATTGTGTCTTGCTTGTTGCTGTTTCTTCTTGTTATTTTGGATATATTAAAAACCTGTTCTTTCTTACCTGCATTTTAATTCAATAAGGTAAGACTATAATGCATTGTGCATCAATACTATACATGCATTTACTATTCAGTTTTATTTAAGAAAAATTGTGTTTACTTCTGATGAAGATGCATTTATTTTAATGGCCCATTATCGGAACCCAAAATCCAGACGGATACTGGCTTACAGAAATAAAAGAATTTTCATGAAGAGAATATAAAAATAGTGAAATTAATTTTTCATTTTAGTATTGTTTTAAAAAGCTTTTGCAGTCGAATCGATATTACCATTTATCGTTATAATTTTCTGAGCCGCACCCTTTGTTCTCAATAAATTCCAGCGTCGGTGATTTGTTCGTCCCTTAAACAAAAAGATAAACGTTCAAAACAATAACGCGAGCGTACCGCCTCCAAAAGTATTCCTCGTATTTCATCGGAAAATGGGGCACACTTCATTTACCATTTTTCCAGTATAATACAGCAAAACTCCATTATCGGAAGCACAAATCAAAATCAGCTCTGTGTTGGGGGGGAGGCGGTTGGAACACAGGCAGCGCACACTCAGCGATTTAAACGCTCCATTCCGCCGCAACCTAGCGCTAAATCGCCTGAATATTTTAATTTTGACAGGAGCGAAAATGCATTAGTAATAATTTATCGCTTCCAGAACTGGAGGAGCAAAAAAAAAGAAAGTAGTCCACGGTTCGAGAATTATTCCGGTTATAGCGGCGGAATCGTACGGGGCCGACCATTTCTCTAGTTACTTTAAACTTCATATTGTGAAGGGAAAACTTAGACAGGGAATAAAGTCTCTGGCGAGAAATATGCTATCCCTTTATGAAAAAAAGTTTGACTGAATTTTGGAATGGAAGGAAAAAAAATCACACTTCCGGTGGATATGACACCGTCGAGCTTGCGAATTTTATTTGAATAACTTTTCCATTTAACTCTTCAGTTCCTTTTTATTAAATTGTTCACTACTGCTATGAGGCATATCAACTATTCCTTTTTTTTATAAAACATTTGAACTGGAGCTGGACAATAAATTACCAATGAACCATTCCAAAATATATAAAACAGAAATGTACGTTTATTTAGAAACAGAGCCAACCCCAGTGACCAACTATATTTATTTCATATTTTATAAATATTTAAAAAATATTAAATCTTCTTGAATATTAGTTATATTAATATAATATGCATAAAATATATTAGGAAAACATTTAAAAAATATATATGTTATGTAGCATTAATAATGTTTCATTGCAAATGTTTTCTCATATATTTTTCATAACTCTGCAAGAATATTTTGCTTTGTATTTCTGTAAATATTTATTTCATATAAAAAAAAAAGATTGAATTTTTGCTTTTGTACATTTGGTGCGTAGGACGAATAATATAAAATGGGTAAAATATGCATACATATTAAGTAGGTATGTACCTATTTAAAATGATAGTTTAAAGATTAAATTAGATAATATATATCTAATATGATTTAATTAGTATCTAAGTTGAGCGCTGTAACTTTTCTATTAATATATCTGCGTTTTGTATTATATTATTTGTAATATTTATAAGTTGCGAACGTCAAGACAACACCTCTATTCATTACGGTGCCGGTGTTATATGATTTAGTATTGTTTATGCGTCTATGGATTAGGTACATAGAATGCATACGCGCACGTGCGTATCATCAACGTTTTCATTCGTTTGTCCGTTACATGTTATAGTTTATAATAGTATACGATTAGGGCAGATTAGGGTTAACTGTGTAATTAATTGTTGCGGGGTGTGTTTTAGTTTCTGTGGTGACTACGAGGTAAGCAAAACTTTGAATATGGCATTTATAAGATAATTGGAATGCTCAATATCGCTATATACAGAAATCGTTTAATAATATAATTGTAGGAATTTTATGCATCATATATGTACTGCATCTACCAGATAAATTGCTAGTTGATTTGCTTAAGAGATTCATCTCGGTAGATAAGCGTCATAACCTCAAATAGAGGTTAGAGGTTAGGTTACGTTGTGTTGTTTTATTGTTTGTACGTAGAATGTTTTCAGATATCATGAAATAAAGTAAAAATAAGTATCGTAAGTATTAGAATGTAGCTACCACTCCAATTATTGTAAATGCTCCAAATGTATTAGTAGGTGTTGATAATGTTGTACGATGTTTTATTCATGGTAGGTCTATACAAATGGCATAGTTTTAGAGGCCAAAAGAAACGCCATCAGAGCGCCACTACCGAAGATATGAAAAAAGCCATAGGGTTGTACCTGGCACCAGCCAAGGCTAGACTTAAAAATGAGTATTTTTCATTATTATTGGCTTATTCAAATAAAATGACAATAAATACGTTTGTTTTTTATTTAGAACGCTTCAATTAAAAAACAGTGATTAATTTGATAAACCTTCAGTATGCCTTAAAAGATGCCAGAATTATTGGTTATTAACTTGTATGGTGAGTGCGAAAAAACAAATTCTTGCCTTTTAGACAACTCTATGTATGTTTCAACTTTTCGTTATCGACGTTATACATTCTAAATAACCAAGAACAATTTTAGTTCATTTTGACAAATTAAATAGATTGCATAAAAAAATCTCAATTTTCATATAAATATTTTACAAATATTTTAGAAAGAATATAGCGCTTACATTAATTTTAAAATATGAAATAAATATTTTAATTGAATATTTTATCTATGTAAAAAATTTTATTTTATCTATCTAAAAAAATATGAAAAATATATTCAAAAACCTCTCACGAAAAATATTTATAAAATATATTTTTAAAAATATCTATGTAATATTTCTGGCTGTTAGGGAAGTTACATATTGATTACGGAGTGTCATAGGTGAATACCTGCGATCTTAACATGGAAGCTAGATTGTTACAGTTAGGATTTGGCACTACCATCTGGTATACCGCAGACTTCCATTTTACGGCTCTTATAATTTTTTTTTTATTTATTTTATTTATTTGCTAAAGTTTAATGTTTTTTCGTTTATATTCTTTAAATTTTTTATCAACCAAGTAAAATTTAGTCTATACTTCAGATTTTTTTATTTTTAGTAGTAGTACTCTCTTTTTCTATCTAGGGGTTCGGCGAGAAATTTCGAGAACGGTTGACATTTCTCTTCGATCGCATGGGAATCCCGACCGATAAGTGTTGGTAACCTTTCTATGGATGCGATTGTTGAGTTTTGAAGAAACTTGGTTTGAAGTTGGTTTTTAGTTCATAGTGGGCAGGATTTTACGTTTTCAACGCATTTCCGACGTCATGAGTCTTCCTTCAAGGGATTTTTGTATAGCACGTAGGTACGCCAATAGTCACCTGAATGTTCAATCCTCGTTGTTGTAGAATTCGACTGAGATACGTATAAATATATAAAGTTCGTAAAATTGTACGTATCTCGACGGGGGAACCTAAGAATCGAAATCCAAGAATAGAAAAATGCAAAATGATAAGATGGCGGCATGCGACTCCCGACAAAAATTCATTGAAGGGGACGTACAACCCGAAAATGCGTTGAAAACGTAAAATCCTGCCTACAGCAGATGTGGTAAAAACCAACTCCAAACCAAGCTTCTTCAAAACTTAATAGTCGCATATAAAAGGTCATCAACACTTATCGGAGATCGCAACAACGATTCCCACACAAAAATGTCAATCGTTCTCAAAACTTCTCACTGAACCCCGGGATAGAAATAGAGAGTACTACCCCGTTGGACGGGTAATAATCTACCGCAAACAAAGGGAGTGTGTTTGAACACGCTGTATGTGATTCAGTGATTATTATTATAACACTTTATACTTACGTCTTCGTACTTACATCGATATGGCTACAGCCACTAAATATCTGATACCTCATGAACTAGTTAATTTTATTTGAAAGAGTGCAAGCGTCAGAAATTCAACAAAAGTGGAAATATCTCAAAAACGGTTAAGTCTAGGGATAGGGAACTCAGATATAAACTAGTTGCAAATGACTCAGTAAATTCATTAGGCTGATAAAAATTGGATCATTCCATTTAAAATACGAAAGTTGATATCAACACCCTGTATACCGAAAGTATTATAAAGTTGAAAATATTTACTTTAAGTAGATCACAGTGGGCCATGATTACACTGCAAGTTTCAAACCAAATTCCAACTAGAAGTTAAGAACATCTAATGATCCAGTTCGGTGGGACACCTATTTTTACTATTAAAAACATATTAGTTTTATATTGTGCAAATATTGATTATATGTACATTACGTGCGACTTGAGAAATTTGATAAAAATGCCTAACGCGTTTAATTTAACATATTTGTCATGATGAAGGTATGTTGTGTTTTATTTTAATTTAATTAGGGAAAGAGAGATTAAGAAAATTCAGGAAACCATGCGCTAGGAGTTATATCGCTTTTCAGTGGATTACAACCAAAATACGTGGTTCTGAAGATTAGAAGATCAGAATAGTTCTCGAAATTCAATTTTCCGGATACCTCTTAAAACAACGATGGAAATACGAATCCAAAATCAATACGGCTACCAAACACGGCTATACGATTGGTTTCATTAGTATTAATAGGATTTAACTTTTTATGAATGCGAATTCGAACGTTCTTTAAATATTTACTTTGGCGTATCACCGAAGTTGTTCAATGCAAGTCTGGTTAAACAAATTTCATCGGTTTGATGTGGAAATATACGCACCGTTGTGCAAGCCTTAATTAGTGTTTTAATTAACCGCACGTAAACAGTCACAATTTCCCATTATATAATCTGGAATTTGGTAATGAAATTCATTTGATACGCATGGAATACGACATAGGGATACGTTTTATATTAATAGTAACAATATCATAAATTTAGGATACAACTTCTATAAAAATTATAATATCTGCTGTTATATTCTCTATTTATAATTGCACGTTAGCCTGATATTTTTCTGTGTTTATCAATAAATGTGAGATTAAGAATGGAAATGAATGGAGATTAAAATTTTAAACTTTAACCAATTCTTTAAACACATGTTATTGTTTTAATGCAAAATTCGTGTGTGAAGGAATGCGGTCTTCTGTTGAAAAGAAAAAGTGAGGTCATAATTTGTAGGTTTGTTACTGCGCTACAATTCTGGTATCTTACTAATCTTCTTATACTTTTTCCTATGAAGAAATTGATACCAAAGTCTATGCCCTACTTACACTTTTTTTGAGAAATATTTGGTGGAGTAACAGTTTTGCTAAGGAAAAATTCGAAAAATCTATAGTTTTTTATTTATACTTGATAGGTATATAATCCATTGAGAAATAAATTATTGGAAAGCTAATTTCATTTATAAAAAAAGAGCGCAACAAGGTGATGACATTTTTAAATAATGTAAACATTTAAAATAAGCAATAAAAATTATGATTAACAGTAAAAACAATTCTGGAGAAAAAAAGAATTGGTTCCAAGAGTTAAAACTTCCATTTTAACTTTCTTTCATTCAACTACAATAAATTTTCTGTATTCACTCACACTCAAAAATTTCCGTAAAAATGGCAGTTTATCAAATTTCTTTCCTCTAAGGACTATATTTTTCTGTACTTTCAGTTGATTGATTGATTAGTTCAGTACTTTACGTTTTGTTAAAATATTAGCCAATATGAGGAGAGAATAACATCTTGTACTTTTTAGATTTTTGTCAGTGGACTGACTATTGGGTGAGCGTACTTATTTTTTTTTTATTTGATGAGTTTATTTAGTGGAAGTAATCATCTTTGACAAAAAAAATCATGTTCACATTGTTACCACCATTGAAAAAACCAGTACTGCCGCAAATGTAAAGCATAAGATCAAATAAGTGGGAATGCTATCATCGAGGGATTTGGGCGAAACGTCAAACTGTAGCGGTGTTTAAAATTCATTGTCTAATTTCGAAAACTTTGACTAACTTTTTCAGATTTTTCTTTTTAAATTGAACACTAGGTACATTTTTATACAAACGGATAGAGATTCATTCATTCATTCATTAGAGTTAGGGTGGGCATTTAATGTCCGGGCACTTGAGCTAGGTGCTCATTGTGTCATCCCAATTAATTCTCTTATTTCCACTCGAGCAGCTTGGTGTTCTCTATAAAGCCCAGTATCTTGCCCAGTGGAAACTTGAGAGCCTTCCAGGGCTCCAATAGATCTCTCCCGAAATGTTTCTGCCTGAATACCTTCAGTTCCTCACATGTGCAGATCATTGTAATTGTCCTCGTAAAACGTGAGCATCAGCCGCTGTTGATTGAAATGTTTCTACTTTTACTAATAATTTCCTATGATTATTAATAATTTGGTATTTGTAAAACGAATTTTACTTTCTTAGTTATAAATTTACCGTTTAATATTTAACATTAACTCATTATTCTTTTTTTTTTGGTATGACGGTATCTTTGTAAAAAACACGTTGCTGTCTTACATTACATTTTATTTGGTTACGTTCCGATTCTTTTGTGAATCATTTTCAAACCTTATTTTTTTAAGCACATTTACGTTTTAATTTTTGTTATGTAATTAACATCTTTCACGATGTAGGTCACATTACATTTGTATAAAATGAAATTATTTAAATTTTTTAAATTTTAGTTTTCAAACATACATTACAAACACATTACTACAAGATGTTAATTTCATAATAAAATTAAAAACATAAATGTGTTAAAAAAATAAGGTTTGAAAATGATTCACAAAAGAATCGAAACGGTTCTTTCTGGGTTTGGAAGAGGCAGTCATGTATTGCTGGCAATAGAAAATCCTACTAATAAATATATCTTAAATACCAATTAGTCAAAATAAAATTAGTGAAGAAATAGGAATTAGTGAGAGATCTATTCAACTAAACGCATATTAAAGCCAAATCACTTTCATGAATATCATATTCAGCTTCACCACTTAATGAAAAGAAATGAATTATGAGAAATATAGCAATGTAAAATAATTAATACATTTGCTCAACATGACCGTCTTTTACAAAGATTTTACAGAGATTTTAGTATAATAATAGACATATAAAATATCCATTCACTCCGCGTTACACAAAGATCTTATTAATTCGAGACAATTGTTTCAGGAATACTCATTCTCACCCTAAGACCGAATGAATTAAGAAAAGATCTACTACCTAAACACGCGAAGTTATCTCTCTGTGATACGAACTTATTTACAAGTGCTTTTCTACGCCCATTTGACCTGCGAGATATCCCAGAATTACTGTTTTTTTTTAGTTGTGGGAGCCTTCTGACCTGAAGTCTCTTGAAAGACTGTAGCCTCTTAGCTTTTTGACCTACCATTTCTTTCACCCATTCCAGTATCCCCCTGCATTAATCTGTACAAGTCTCTGACTGGTTGATCGAAGTAATCCTCTGGGTTTATTTTTGGATTGCCAAAAATTGCCTGTCTTTTTGCGTCCAGAGCCTTGCATTCACACAGAATGTAGCAAGCGTTCTCTGTCATTCCATTACACAGTTTGCAATTGGCATCTCCAGTGTTAGTTCCACGTTATTTTAAATCATATTTATGTAGAATTGGGAGGGTTAATGATCCGCATTGTGAATGTGGTGGGGTAGATATAGCGGGCCATTTCTTATTTAAATGTCCACTCACTGATGAGAGTGGCGGTCGCGTACGGAAGTTAGGACATTAACCAAGGACTTAACTTGGCCGCGAAGCGAAACAGATATTAGAGATAATGAGTCGATCGAATGGTCGGAATTTTTTTAGTAATATTGTTAAAGAACTAGATAGGTTACGCCATGATATTTAGATAGTTAGTAGGGTAGCACGAATTTATGAATGAATATTTTATGTTCTTTAGTGGTTGGAATTAGTATTAAACTATAAATATTTAAAATATAGATCTTTAATTTAATCACTTTGGGTTAATATAAATAGGATTAAGTTATTGTTAAGTATTAGAATAGGTACTGTTGTTGTTTTGTTTGTTTTTAGTCATTACTTCTTTCCTGTTTCTGCCATTGCACCCCTGTCAGCACGCCTACCAAACAGGCAAATCCACTGAGACTGCATTAGTGGAGCTGACGGACCAAATCCAAGATGCCCTGACGAATAAAGAAACCGTAGTGTGCGCCTTTCTAGACATAGAGGGTGCTTTTGACAACACTCCCCACGAGTCTGTCAAAAAAGCATTAATTAATAGGGGGGTAGACGACGTGACTTCTAGATGGATGTCGCAACTACTGTTACCAGGTCGGTGGAACGGAGGTGGGACATAAGACCATCTCGGTTAGCACGACCAGAGGATGCCCACAGGGGGAGTTACATCCCACTTATGTGGAGCCTAATAGTAGACGAACTCTTATGCGGATTGACGGATTAGGCATATCTGTCAAGGGTATGCGGATGATATTGTCATATACGCAAGAGGCAAATTTGAGAATACCCTCTGTGACATAGTTCAAAGAGGACTGAATTTACGAGAAGATGGTGTCAATCGATGGGACTCAATGTCAACCCCACTAAGACAACCTAGTAGCGTTTACCAGGAAAAAAAAATCCAATCTTGGAACCATAAAACTGGATGGGGCAAAATATAGACTGGAGAGCGGAAGTTAAATATCTAGGCCTCACCCTAGACAACAAACTTCTATGGAACAAACATGAGCTTGAGGTAACCACAAGGCAAAAGAGCTCTGATGGTGTGTAGAAACTTTGCAGGGAAAAATGGGGATGCAACCCAAAAATACTGCTTTGGATGTATACAGCGATAGTGAGACCGATCATCACCTATGCATCAGTAGCATGGAGCAAAGAACTAATCTGGCCACCGCGAGAATTAAACCTCTCGAAAGTGCAAAGATTAGCATGTGTATGCATAACGGGGGCTATGAGAACCTGCCCAACAGCAGCTATTGAAGTAGTATTGGATCTTGCCCCCCTCCACATTGTAGTGGAGGGCGTGGCGAAAAGAACCGCACTAGAATGGTCAAAGGAAGGAATGATTAGGCATAGGCCTCAATCTCCGGACGGTGATCAAACCTGGGATATGCCCCGGGATGACATGTTAAAGAAATTTAGCTTTGTGAAGGAATTCACCACAAAGCTAAGTAATAGGAGCGAGTGGGATCATAACACCATCTTGAATTTTAATAAAAATGCCATCAAATGGTATACTGATGGCTCCAAAACGGCAGAAGGAACTGGAATAGGAATATACGGCCTAGAACTACATATTCCGAAAGCTTGGGAAAATACCCAAGTATATTTCAGGCGGAAATACACGCTATTGGAAGATGTGTTCAGTTCAATATGGATAGGAACTATCGGAAACAGGAGATTATCATCATGTCTGATAGTCAAGCAGCCATCAAGGCGCTGAGCTCATATGAAATCAGCTCCAAGATGGTCTGGGAATGCCTAGGGAAACTAAATGAGCTAGGCAAAAGAAATAAAGTAACCCTCCTGTGGGTTCCGGGTCACACAGGAGTGGAAGGAAACGAAATAACGGATAACCTCGCAAAAAAAGGGGCTGGAATGCCTTTCGTAGGGCCTGAACCCTTTTGCGGGTTAAGTAGCAGTACAATACTGAAGAAACTAAAAATAGAAATGGAGCAGAGAAAATCCAGTTACTGGAAAAATCTCCAGGGAATGATGCAGAGTAAAATTCTTCTGGGAACTTATAACCAGAAGAGGTCTACAGAATGCATCAACCTGAGTAAGAACAATGTTCGCATATTAACAGGAATACTTTCAGGCCATTGTAGACTGAAAGGACACCTGACTAAGCTTGGATTGGAAAAGATCCTGAATGCAGATTTTGTGGGGAACAAGGATGAAACACCCATCCACCTCCTCTCAAACTGCGCAGCACTGTGCAACCGAGGGCATTGTACCTGGGAGCATGTGAAATCGAAGAGGAGACTTACCTAAACTGGGGCCTCCGATATCCTACACTTTTTAAAAGGAATAGGATTGGGAGGCCAACTGTAAAGCAGCAAGAATGGGGGACACAATAGATCCTTTAGGTCGCAGTGTAACACCACCCTTCACCTACCTACATACATACATTCCTGTTTCTACTTCCAATGTGTGAAAAAGGGAGCAGCTACGTGGGGATGGTAAGGCTGTCGGAATTTAAGGAAACGTGGAGGCTGCTTCTTCAGTACCAAAAATAATAATTTGCGGCTGTCAGTAACAAGGTCTGGGACTCCTTCCCAGATCCTCCCAGAGTAAGATTTTTGCCATGGTTTTCTCTTGCTCCTTGGCCATTGATTTTATATAAGTATATTATATATAATTAATGTCCTTGGCGAATGCTGGGAGATAAAGAAGGTCGTTCCACGGGCGCATTTAATAATAACTGATAGCTATGATATTTCACATAAAGTAGCATTCATATGGTCGTGAGGCTGCTCTATTATATTTTTATTAACAATCATATTTAGTTAGAACAGGAACATTTCAATTGTTATGGAATCCATGAAGTACTTAGAATAGGTAGCCCCGTGTAGTGTCTTTTAGGTGAAACAAGCGGTTAGGATGATTTGTAATTATTTGTATGTATGTAAAGTATTTATTGGCAGGAATTGATATACAAAACAAATTTAACAAACAAAAAAGAAAACAGGAACGGTATTCTCTTAACTTCGTAACTTATAACAGTTCAAAATTTGGTGATAAAACTTTTTCCAATTTAAATAAACTCAATTTATTGAAATAGAATATTTTCTAAATGTAAAATTTGACAATTTTCATTACTTTTCGACAGATATTACAAACATACCTGAAGATGGCCTAGGCCGAAACATGTAGTATGTGAAATTAAAAATTAAAGGATTGATAGTTAGAACGGCAGTTTTGTGCTACCCACCCAATATATACATTATATATACATCAATTCATAGACGTAAATTTGAAAAAAGAAATTGCCAAAAAGACTAAATCGCTTCCCATAGTAATTTCCATAGTATTTACTTTTTCTTAAATAACTAAAGTGTTGATCCCAATTTTCTGTAGGTGTCCTACAGGTGAGACCTGTCACGGTACGAAGATGATTCCTACTAAGCTGCAGTAGTTGTTCATTCTTCTTCTTCAGGACTTTCCATGAATTTGTCTGGTTGTTTTATCCTAGTATTCTTTGTGGTTTTCTTTTATCCAACTTTTTACCGTTTCTCGTGCTGTGGTTTTGGACACTTCTAGAACAGGTCCTGGGCCTATATATCAAGCCGATTATCCTTTTCCTTTTCTTCGATTGCCGAATCTCCAAAATACTCACAGCAAAGTGACAAGAATTACCTTACCTTCAATCAATGCTGACTGGTTGAGTACAACTTCTTTGTTCAATAAGTTATTAAAATGGTTTTTTTTTCATGTTAATTCCTTTTATGATACCTTCACTCTTCACTAAATGAAGATTTCCTATATTGCTTTTATGTTTTGCTTTATAACTTGCACCCAGTTCCGATAACACGTTTTGTCATCTCAATGCGAACCTTACTATGCATGGATGGTCGAAATTAAATTCAGGAGCGAAACTTATTCCGTAAAATAATTAGTTTAGATGGAATTAAAGAAATCTATAATATAATAAAATCATTTTACTGTAGCCTTTGAGCTTCTTCACAGAATTTGCGTTAGAATCGTCATACAATTAGAAATCCACAAAACAGATACTAAACAGAATTCCGTGAGATTCATTTCGCGGCCACGATGATGATGGAGTTAGCGAAACTCGAATTAATCTATTCAACCGCTAGATGGCTCCCGCAAATCTCCACTTCCGCCTAATACGTACAATAACTCATAAACGTCCGTTTTAGTCGGTTTTTGGTGAATTATATTACGTCGCGAAGTTGTACGACGCATTCACCAGCGAGAGGACTCCACCGCATGGAGAAAGGAAGTCGCATCCGGGTCTTCAGAGAGTGGCGCTGTCGGAGGGGGGCCGAAGGAGGGGGAGCGGAGACAGGTCCCCGGGGAGTACTTCATCATAAAGGCGGTGTCCGGTCCGGCGTTACTAACCATACATCACGCGAATGTCTCTCGCAGTCGGTCAACGGAATTACTAAACTGGACTCCGGAACCGCGGGACTTGAGAAATAGACAAACATGCTTGTGATGTAGGGGTTCCGGACGTTCTGACCTTTAATTTTTTTCGGCCATTCTTTGTGCCGTTCCCTGCTATCCGGTCCCGCCCCGAGATAACCCCGAGCGTAATTAGTTTAATGTTCGCTGGAACATCCGGCCGTTGTAATTTGCAAGGGAAAAAAAGGACGCCGGGACCTCCTCCCTCACAAAGACCATTCAATCGAATAAGCTCGTAATTATATGGCTTCCTTTTGGAAAATACGAACCCGGTGAAAAGGTTACATTTTCCAGTAATCTTTTGCGAAAAAAAGAACTCCTACAGCACCTTTCATGCTATACACCGCATGTTCCATAAATATAACATTCAATAAAGCTTTTGTGCCTCACATTGCTCTAAGTAAAGTATTTTATGATGATCCATCGGTGGCCAAGTTTGCATTACAGGGAAGTTTGTCCTCTGATGCTGATCAAACTCCGAGTTTATGAATCTGTCCATATTATAAAAAAGAGAGGAGGGGGGAGGAAAGGTTAGGCTTAGGTGCGCCCTGAGACGATGTAGAATTACTCAAAAATAAAATTTCAAGCAAATTTACATCTATAAAGCAATTTTTACGTATTGCCTATTTTCTTGTGGCTTTGATGGAATTAACGTCAAAACTGTAAATATGTAAAAAATGAAATTTTACAACCTATTATGGAAATTATAAACGCTGCCATGCTTGAGCGGATGTTCCCTTCTAGCCTGAAAAATGCAAATGTAATCTCGATTTTTAAAAGAGGTGACCCTACCAGTTTATTGAATTATAGATCTATTTCAATATTCAGTACTTTTTCCCAAATCTTTGAATGTGTTATTTGTTCAAGAATCATTAATTACTTAGGGCGGATTTCTTCAGCCAAGCATAAAAGTCCCGTATATGTATCTGTTGGATAGCGTTATCTATAGGATATGAAAAAAATAGATTTCTTCGTAGTAACTGCAAGCAATTTTATCCGTGGGATGGAAATCGACAAGATGGCATTCGGCAACGCTGTAAAAATACGAGCTGTTAATCTCGGCTAGGAAAATAATACACGGTTACTGCACAAATGTGTAAGAATCATTTGGCAGAACATAACTACAAAACGAAATGGTATATAGTTGAGGTACGGTTAGCGTAAATCAGTTTAGCATTAGTAAATTTTTTATGATTTATTGGATTTGAAATGGACATAAGTAGCCTATATGTTTTTATTTTTACAATATATAGAATTTGTATACCATACATGGCTACCATATAGTTGCACATATTTATAATGCATACAATTTATGAGTTAGATTTTCATTTGTTTCCATTCTACGTTGTTTTAGAATACCAGAAAAGGCAGAGACAAACGTAGTCCTAACTATACCGAACTAGAAAAAGAAACATTGATAGATGTTGCATATAAATTAATATAAGTCCATTAATAAATCCATTTTACATACTTTTTTTCGTTTTTTTTTTTTCATCTAAACCACCAAAGCTTTCTCGCGTGCCTTTCCACTATTATACAAATGTAATAAGGTTATATTAATGCAATACATACCCATTAACTTGAGAATAATAATTTATCGGTAGGGTCGAGTAACAGATAACTTTTGCGCCACATATCCGAAGGATAATATTTATCAATGGGTGAAGAAAATAAGTATTATCACTTATCTGTCAGTTAAAGTTATCGTATAGTTATCCTTGACTGAAGAAATCGGCCTTAGACAGATACCAAATTTTGTCTCCTAGACAGTATGGGTTTCATAAAAATAAATCGACTGAATTGGCCAATATTGACTTTATACAATACGTATACGATAACCTTGACAAATATGTTGCTGGTATTTTTTTTTTTGGCGAGAGCTTTCGATAGTGTTGACCCTCGCTTCCTACAGGATAAATTGTATCGGCTTGGTATACGTGAACCTCTACAAGGCTAGATAACATCTTTTGTAACTGATCGCAGAATAAAGGTTGTATTACGGCAGGCCGAGTCGGAGTTGGAGTCAGTTGGTTTCGGTATACCGCAAGGCTCGGTTCTTGGCCCCCTAGTGTTTTTACTATATATAAATGACTTACCGCAGTTTATTTCAAATGCTCATGTAGTATTATTTGCTGATGATACCACGGTTGCCGTGTGTGTCCTCTGATTCCATTGAGAATCTAGAGCATGAAATTTATCGCGTTATATGTGAGTTTGTGAGTTGGTGCGGTGCGAATAGACTGATTCTAAACAAAGACAAAACCACATATATACATTTTCACCAGAGAAGGTATGCTGACTTTACGATACCGTTGTCAGAATCGATAAAGTTTCTTGGTATCATAGTTGACAGTAACCTGAATTTTCTCGAACATATATCACACGTGTGTAAGCAGCTTAATCAAGCTTATTTCGCACTTTTCCAGCTAAAATCAGTGTTAGATAGTGACTCCCTGCTGTGTGTATATTAGTCATTGGTATACTCTGCTATCTCTTACAACATCTTGATGTGGGACCGAGGCACAGGTTACAGGCGTGTATTCATTGCACAGAAAAGAATCTTGAGCTTGGTGTTCGAATTGGAGCCTCGTGATAGCTGTAGGCAGTTCTTTCGTGCCTACAAGCTGTTAACGTTGCCAAGTATATACATATACAAGGCAGTGATACATGTTAAAAAAAATAGTCATTTATATCTTAGAGACGAAAGGAACTACCAAACTAGACAATGTAATATTTGTGTACTGCTCAGATACCTTACGGCTCTTTTCGAGAAGTCTTCAAAGTATAGTTTTGCCAGATTATACAATAGCTTCCCTCTGCATATGAGAAGCATTAATAACTTAAACGATTTTAAACGTAATTGTAAAAAATTTTTAATTGATAAGTGCCGCTACTCTTATGAGGAATTTTCGTTAATAATAATAATAATACACTGTTGAAAATTTTAACACCTTTTTGACTAATTTAATAGTCAGGAGAGGTCCACACTCTTTTCGTATTATTTTGTCGAGAACTATAGAATATAGTTTAAATTTGACGAGCAAAGATAGTCAAGTATTATCTATTGCTAAGGGGTTATTTTGTCCAACTGACACGTGGAATTATAAAATACTTCTAGTCACATTTTATTTGATCTAGACTAGACAAATTAACTAGCTGTTTAACTAAATGAATGCGATCTATTGGGTGTTTTAACACCGTTTTCTAAACACAACGTCTTTTTAATATGCAACTCTTATTTGTTATTGGTATAATATTCTCTCTTTAAGACGTTTTGTCAATTATAAATGTGCAGAACCACTCATTCAAAAATGTTGGTTTCAACTAAACGTGCTAATTTTAAAATAATTTTTTGAGAACCATTATAAAATTAAGTGAATGTTTATGCTATTTGACTCAAATCTGAACTAATTACGTAAATAGATGTTCCCAATACATCTTTAAGATTTTTTATGCACACTGGCATTAATGTTTAATAACACAAGGTTACACTTTGCAAGTCAGTCACATTTGGTGGTTTGTTTGGATATGTTAATACGGAGAAACAAACCCGAAAACACGTGCAATGCAGGTGGTGCGTATAATGCAATACCGTATTAGAATAGGTGGGGTTTCTATATTTCTATCTGAGAGAAAAATTCTGATGGTTGACGCTTCTGAATGTCTAGAAAAATGGTCAATCCTCATATCTGAACAAAGAATTCACACGAAATTCTAGTAATTTCTGTTCTATTAAATACGCGTAGTCAACTCGTCTGGCAAAGTTTGGAAAAATCAATACTAAAATATTTGACTAGCCCAACATTAACGCCAACACCGATAATATTTTCAACAGTGTAATAATAATAATCTTTATTACCCAACAGACCATTAAGGTCCAGTAACAGGATAATTACAATATCAATAAAATTCGTGTTATCTTAAATGAGGAAATAAGTATTAAATCAAAACTTAGATCTAAACATATATATATATGTAAAGAAAGTACGTGTTGTTTTGTGAATATGTGTGTATGTGTGTGTTGTTTGTGTATATGTATGTATGCAGGTAAGTAGTTTTAATTTAATACATTACAGCGTGCATGAATAGGTAACAAAAAAAGGAAAATTAACAGAAAAAGAAATAATATATATAGTAATTTTATCATTGTAATATATTTTTGTCTGTATATTTTGTGTTCTTGACTATTGCTTATATCACCCATGTGATGGGACAGCAAATAAATATTATTATTACTATTACATATAATCATATGTAATAGGCATATCAATAAGTTGTCCCACCTCCCACTCTGGGGGGTGAGATGGGGGATCGAGTACGGCACCATTCAGTCAGCCCCTTACATTATAACAAACCTTATTAAGATCTTTTTTTTTTGATTTGATGCAGTGATTGAGATATTCCGTTGTCTCAAAATAAAAAACTCACCAGTATTATACAATCACGAAGAAATTTTAGGGAGACATAAATTTTGTATTTCGATGTACACATGAAGATAACACATGATTTCTTTTTTGTAATTCCATGTACTAATTTCTTTCCCTCAAATATCAAAGTAGAAATAGAAAGAAAGAAAAATTGTGATACATTTTCTAATGAAGAGCTTTAAACATAAATTCGAATAACAATTTGTATTATATATAATAAATCACTTGTAATATTCACTACACTCTTTTTGGTAAATTTGACGTTTCAAATTTTGTTTTTTTTTCACTCACCAATAAAAAACGAATATATATATATTGTTACACTACACAGTAGCGTACAGCCCGGATTAAAAAATTAAATTTTGAAAGAAATACATTAATTGAATTAGAAAAAATCAAATTTTATATATCCCAGTGTCATCTATCTTTATTAATTTTGATATAGAAGTGTGTTCTCTCACCAGCCAGATGGCATGCAGGGTGAGAAATTTCCGATCGAGGGGCGGTGATATAAAAAAAATATTGAATAGCTCGTTACTTTCTTATATATTTCAATGAGAGTAGAGATTCTGAGCAAGAATGTTGTCAATTGTCCTCTCCTTCAAATTCACTGGCAATGACCATTTTAAATGATATCATAGGTATGATAATGTCGTGCCTTAATAGATTCAATCTCTTATGTAAAATTAAAACATTTAAGTGTGGATAAAAGTGATTTTATTTAATAAAAAAAATTCTAAATGTGAACTTGTTTTAAAATCAGACATAAATCTTTGGATATTTATCTCCAGTCCGTGAGTCCGTTTAATTAATAACACTAAAGTTTCATTAGTGATTCCATTTTTTTCAATTCAAATTCATAGTTTCGTACGTAAATACGTTTAAATCAGATTTCAAAATTCCCGCGTTTTCTGTCCGTTCAAACGGAGTTATGTTAGGCTTAAAGAGACGTGTGAAACAGAGTAGCCAACCTTGATGGTAAATTGCTGGATATTGGTTCGTAACGTAAATACATAACAAACACTTATAAACCTAATTACACAAATTTCCCCAAGTAACCGCGAACGGTTTTAGCAACGATACAAACAATTTTCTGACCTCAATTCTTTCTGAACGAATAAAAATGCAATTTCTTATAAGTATAATTAAATTTAGATTAGAATTGAAATAATACGTTTATTTTTAGGTAGATTTGACGAGAAATACCTTCTGCGAGCATTGGAGTGGTCTGGAATGTTCGAATGTCAGATGAGGGGCCCTGGTACATTATAGGTACTTCAGATCACGGAGTCTGGCTCGTTCGGGACAGGAACATCATAATAGGAAACTCAGGAAAATTGTCGTTGAAGAAAAATTACCCAAAAGGTTGCAGGTAATTTGGATAATATTTGTGTGATGAACTTTGTTTAACAAGTAACCATTATTCTTAGGTTGTAATTTGGGATAAAATTGGATTTTATCGAAATAGCCGTTAAATTTTTCAAGAACAAAAATGAAATAGGTCTACCTCGAACAAAGCTCGGTTAGTGAATGGTTCGAATTGAAAATGTTTTTAACTGACTTGAAAGCGATTGTCTTCGTCAAGGAGTCCAACTGTCTGGGAAAATCCGTTAATATAACCGAAATAATGGGAGCATCCATTGTTTTATATATGAGAGTGACCATGTAATCGAAAGAACTATCAGATGTTTAAACGAAGTGAAAATAAATAAAATTACAAAATCTGGAATCACCTTACACTTGTAATATGACAAAGGTATGTGTCAGTAGATCATGAGAAAAATACATTTGAAATTTTTAAACACTTATTAGTATAAAAAAATTAACAATCTTAAAATTCATTATTGCACCTAAAAGGTAGACAACCATTTATACACATAGAATTGTTACAGAACCCAATTTCCAGCGATTTCCCCATGTCTTTCTGTTGACATAACAAAGCAATTGGACTGCCAATGCAAATACAAACATTATTAGACTAAATTTAACTGACATAAATAAACAGTAAACATAATAAAACTGTTCACTTAATTACACGTGGATCCAAATTTGATCTGTCAATAGCTATAGTAAAAGTACACTATTCAAATTCTAATGTTCATTTTCGATGTGTAGGTATATCACTGCTGATCAACTTGCTTCCTGAAGGGAAAATTCTGAAGAAAAATGCGTTGAAGGACTTGCCAAATGCAGAGATTTCCTACATCACCTGGACATCGTCTAGCTGTCTGCTGCTACATATTATCCTTTTTCTATTATATCTAATTAGTTTTAAAATATAACTAAGTAAAATAGTAACATTCCCGTTTTAAATAATAGTAGAATATTTTCGCCATAACAATATATACGAAATAATGCAGTATAAGCGTATTTCGTCTTCAATTGGCAATAATCAACGGAGAAATATTTTAGTTTTTATTGTAGGGTGACGTCAATCACAATAATTACGGCCCTGGTATAAACCAAAGTTTAATGTTTATTCAGCTATTGTGATCCTTGGGTAATTAGAGTCGTTTAAATTAGCTGCTAATACCAGAAATCAAACTTTCACGAACCAAGCAGATTCGCATTTAACTCGCGAAAGGAAGTAAGCAAGAAGTTGTGTACATTTCAATTTAGCTCCTAAACGCGTTATTAGTTACCGCGTCTTAACTCGCCCCACGCTGATAAATAACTCGCTAATGGATAAGATATTACGGAAGTTTGGGTGCATTAAGAGTGCCGTGCGTATCACACCATCGCGTTTCATCGCCCCCGCGTCTCGGGCGTATAGTTAAAATTATTATAAACTTCGCGACATCATCGCGCTTACGCATCCGTAAATATTTATACCTACCCGCGCTATCGGATTATAATCCATCATTCAAAAAGTTCGGTATTTACAAGGTGACAAGTTATCCAACTCTTCGACGTAATCAATCAACTTTTCGGGGGAATATCACCGAGTTCGGTACAACGTTCGCCGTCTGTTCGACAAAAATTGATACGATTTACACGTCGGCGTGCGTCGGAACTTCCTTCTCGTTACCGTTGCCGGTTTGTTACTGCTACTTAATTAATGTTTCGTGACAGTCGAGTTTTCTCGCAAAGTTTCTTTCTTAATACCATTCCGCTTGATGTTCGTGGGCTGTTTGCTGTTTTGTTGTTTCCGTAGGACGTCATGGCAAACTTAGGTACCTGCCTTGCCGATAACAATCTAGTTAGTTATCTTGAAAGACATCAAAGTTCCAATTAATTTCTCCTTTACATGATGATGGCCTTGTAGGCATGTACAGGTGGACCAAATTGGATGTACACTTCTTGCAGGAAAAATCGGGACACCAGCAATCGAGAATTTTAAAATTTCTTGGGTGTAAATGCAGCTTTAAACAGAAATATAAATGTTTAGAGAAAAAATGCTTTGTACATTGAATAAACAAATTGGAGTTTCGGTGGCGGTGTTTCCTTTAGAGATGTATGTATGTATGTATGTAATAGAAGGGTGGTGTTACACTGCGACCTAAAAGATCTATTGTGTCCCCTATTCTTGCTGCTTTACAGCTGGCCTTCCAATCTTATTCCTTTTAAAAAGTGTAGGATGTCAGAGGGCCCCAGTCTAGGTAAGTCTCCCTCTTCGATTTCACATGCACCCAGGTACAATGCCCTCGGGTTGCACAGTGCTACGCAGTTTGAGAGGAGGTGGATGGATGTTTCATCCTGTTCCCCACAAAATCTGCATTCAGGATCTTTTTCCAATCCAAGCTTACTCAGGTGTCCTTTCAGTTTACAATGGCCTGAAAGTATTCCTGTTAATATGCGAACATTGTTCTTACTCAGGTTGATGCATTCTGTAAACCTCTTCTGGTTATAAGTTCCAGAAGAATTTTACTTTGCCTCATTCCCTGGAGATTTTCCCAGTAACTGGATTTTCTCTGCTCCATTTCCATTTTTAGTTTCTTCAGTATTGTACTGCTACTTAACCCGTAAAAGGGTTCAGGCCCTACGAAAGGCATTCCAGCCCCTTTTTTGCGAGGTTATCCGTTATTTCGTTTCCTTCCACTCCTGTGTGACCCGGAACCCACAGGAGGGTTACTTTATTTCTTTTGCCTAGCTCATTTAGTTTCCCTAGGTATTCCCAGACCATCTTGGAGCTGATTTCATATGAGTTCAGCGCCTTGATGGCTGCTTGACTATCAGACACGACGATAATCTCCTGCTTCCGATAGTTCCTATCCATAATGAACTGAACACATCTTCCAATAGCGTGTATTTCCGCCTGAAATATACTTGGGTATTTTCCCAAGCTTTCGAAATATGTAGTTCTAGGCCCATATATTCCTATTCCAGTTCCTTCTGCCGTGTTGGAGCCATCAGTGTATCATTTGATGGCATTTCTATTCAAGTTCAAGATGGTGTTATGATCCCACTCGCTCCTGCTACTTAGCTTTATGGTGAATTCTTTCACAAAGCTAAATTTTTTTAACATATCATCCCGGGGCATATCCCAGGTTTGATCACCGTCAGGAGATTGAGGCCTATGCTTCCTTTAGAGATACCAAATACGGAAATATTCAAGCAAAAAAAAATACGTATCAACAAAAAGGCCTCTTGAATAGACAGCTACATTTAGAAATATAGTATATGTATTTAACTTGTTTGATGTTATCTAGAGATAATTCTTCTAAAACATGTGATAATGGGATTTTAACATTATATTACTTGTTAGTACTGCTTTAATATTAGTCACTTAGTTCAATTTATGTGCGCAAGTATAACTTTAGCAATAGACAATATATCATTCAGCCTCCTTAGTTTCGGGAAAGTGTGATTTTCATAGATTTATTGATTATCTTAAATATTGCATTACTATCAAGTTTTTATGTATTAAAAAATTGCCAAAAATAATTTTAAGGTTATTTATAAAATTCTTGAAGCAATTAAGTTCGCAAAGAAATTATTTATTTTATTAACCCTGCGTTTATTGTATATTCAAGAAACATATTGCAGCTATGGTCTGTGTAATCCAATGTCGTTCTATTTTCTAGAAATACGGCCAACGCTTGGTCTGTTTACAAACTGATCTTATGTAGCACAGGTTTATTAACAATTGTTTACAATATTATTGCATTTATATACATAACAAACATCGTAAGAAAACATATGGTTTGTCAATCTCAGTTAGTGTTAAAATATTTGTTTTTGAATTTGATTCATTTAATACTTTCTCATGTCTACTGCCTGAGCTGTACTACAGACCAAAAGTGTTTCAATAAAATAGAACAAAGACATTGTAACCCAATGTGGCGATAACAAAGATATATTTCTTGAAAATACAATAATCGGAGAGTTAATACAAAAAAAATCAGTTCTTCGCAAACTTAAATTGCTTTAAATCTTAAAACTGTTTTTGGTATTTTTTAATACATATACGAAAACATTAAAGTAATACAATATTTAAGAATACTAAACAATAATAATAAGTAATTGCATCAATAATAGTGTAATCAATAAATCTGTGAAAATCGCATTGTGCCAAAAGTCAAGAGGCTGATTGACATATTGTCTATTTCTAACGTAAGTAACTAATATCAAAGTAGCACTAACAAGTAATATAATTTTAAAATCTCATAACCATATGTTTTCTTAAAAAAGAGTTATCTTTGCATAACATTAAACAAGTTAAATTACATAATATACTATATTTCTAAATGAAGCCCTCTATTCAAGAGGTCTTTTTGTTGTTATGAATTTTTTTTGCATGAATATTTCCGCATTCGGTATTTCTACAGGAAACGCCGCCGCCCAAACTCCAATGTGTTTATTCTATATATAAACCTTTTCCTCTCTATGCATTTATATTTCTGTTTAAAATTTTAATCTTTACCGTTGATCGCAATAACACACAAAAAAAGTGATTTATGGCATTGATAAGTGAATATATCGTCTGAGAGCTGCATTTACACTCAAGAAATTTTAAAATTGACGATTGCTGGTGTCCCGATTTTTCCTGCGAGAAGTGTACATAACAGGTAAACATACTTTGCGGCGGAGATACGAAAAAATGCGATAGGCAGAGCTACTTTTTAGAGATAAAACATTGGTGAAATCATTTTTTTGTTATTTCTCTTACCGTTTACAAAATATCTGATAAAAATGATTTTTCTTCAATTTCTGTTATACATATTTAACATTTCTAATAATTTAGATATTTTTCATACAGTTCTTTATTTGGGATTTGGATATAAAATCTATCTAACACAACTCTTACTTCTAAAATTGAAACTATAGCACACAATAAAACAAATTGAACAACTATAATCTGCTAAAACTGCTAAGCAAAATTAGGAATTTAAAAAGATATGGTTGTTTGACATTAAATTGCTTAAAAGCAATAATTATTTTTTTTTCTATTTTTACAAATAAAAAATTTAAACCATTGAAAAGGTTTTGGTCAATTTCTATTTTACCTTCTATTTAACCTTAGTTGTAATCGTCATAGAATTGTATGCATAATTCAAAAAAAATAATAATACTGTACAAGGTGTTTCTATTAAAATAACAAAATTCGTCGCGATTTCCAGTTGAACGGAAGTGTAAGAAACTTAAAAATATTTTTAGACAGAAACTATGTAATTATCAGATTATTGTGAATCTTAATTTTTAAAGTTGGGAATATTCATCAAGACCGAAAATTCTAACCAGCCACTTCAGTGGAAAATACATATGGCTATTTATATCGTTTTTATCATTCACAGAATTTGTATTTTTTTATATACCACATTACCTTATAATAGTTGTCTTCCCTATTAATAATTTTGCTTCGTGAAGAAATGCCCAATTTTTCTTGAAAGTAAGATCTAATGTGCAATGGCTGGTGGCATATGTGACGTATACAGATCCCATTTTAAAGAAAAAAAAACAAAATACAAAAAGAAAAATATAGCTCCGGTTTGCACCAAAGCACAGTTCTTGTAGAATTATAAAAGCAATTTACTGAAAATAATCTTGTATTGTAGCGATTTTACTAACAACAATTAGGGTTGCTTTATTGCTTATTGCTATCTTGTTACATAATTTCGTCGACGATTTATATTAGGATCTGCGACAGAATGGATCGCATAAATTTCATTTTGGGTCTGTGCCAACTGTGCAACTTGGGTAACCTTAACTAACCTTAAGGATTTATAAGAAATAAATCCTACAACCATTCGTTGTTCTAGATCTGGAGACGTGAGGAATTATTAAGCTGTTTTCAGGATGAGGAGAACGCGGCATTTAAAAATCTAGTATTAAAAAGGAAAGTTATTTTAGAGTAATATATATGTTAAATGTAAGTATCGTATGTACGCGATAGTAATTAGAATTTTGCTAGCTAATCTTGAATGTATATTAATATTATTGTGATTTTTGAATCCTTGTATTTTTGTTTCAAATACTTTTGAAAATATTCAAGCAATTTAGTAACTTTCATAATTTTACTATATTATTGTTATCATTATTACAACTATCGTCTAATTAATATTTTACTAGTGGTATGGAAAATATTTGAGCAGACTATAACATAAAGATTAAGACTACTGCGCCCTCTAGATGCAACAGATTGCACGATAATTCTTGTAATGGTTTCATTTCAAATGTGCTTCTATTTTTTATTAACCCATTACATTACCAAAGTTTTTGTCGAATATCTTTTAGCAAAAATCTTTGCCAAAAAACTTCTTTAGTGTAGTATTCGCCTTAAACAAATCATAATCATATACTCAAATTACAAACACCTACATCTATATTATATAACATATAACACTATGGCTTCGTGGATGATAGTACTATCGCTAGTCTGTTGATTTCGAATATTTAATCCCTAAACATGTAGGTATTGTAAATACCTATTCCTAGGCAATAAACAATGAACGGATCACTTCTAAATCGCGGCAAAGAGGTACATTCTTCACCATTGAAAACTTTATCTATCCGTTGAAACTACACTAATCCCTTATTTTATAAAGTTTGGTACATTCGTGCGCAACTACCAGGGAGTCCTACAGCAAGCTTTCCTTCTATTTTACGACAGCAATATTTTATTTCAACTTTTAAACGGGTACTAGCTACGCTTAAAGTTTCAGGAAAAGTACTATATCTATTATCCGAAACTTCTCTGCGTTTCTCTTTGCCAGAGTTTCATTTAATTGATATACATTTTGTAATTAAAGTGGAATGTAATGACATACCTACTTTATTGCGTAATATTTTCTTAAGTAGGGTGATTTATAGATACCGTAGATTAAGCAACGTGGTAGCTAAGTACAACAACGTGAATGCTGCAGTCATTGCTGCATCATTTCAACATGTCCGAATTTAACATTTCTATCAAAATGGGTAAGTTTTGGTATGTGGAATGAGAATTTTTCATCCTTCAAAGTTAATTAAAATACGCAAACAAACAACGAAATTTTAAACAGAATATTTAATTTACAATTTATTAAGCACATATTAGACCTAAATTTCATTCGTAGTACATTCAAAAATAAATTAAAATTTGTAATAAAATTATTTAATCGTCAAATGAGCGCCATCTGCTCCGAAAAATCAATCACATACATACACCACGTACGAAATGAATTGGAATATATGCCTAAATATATAGACTCAGTTAATTCAAATAATTAAAATGCAAATGTAAATGAGTTATGCATTGTAAAAGAGGTTTTTAATCAGTTTTTCAAAATTAGTTTGCATTCTGAATAAAAAATCAATACTTGACATTAAACCAGGGATGTGCCGTAGACAATGAAGTTTATGAAGTTGCGGATTATATGCAAAGAAAAACTGGAATATATGCGCATATATATGCATCGATTTTTGAGAAAATATGCATAAACCTGGGACATATATGCAAAAAAATGCGACAATATGTAAAATTTTTACATAAAATAAATAAGAGCAAAAATTTAAACATTAACTTTATTGCACAAATTTTTTTTACAACATATTTCTAAAACAATTTATAATCAAATGTTTTTCAAAATTGCGTAAAAGAAAATTTTGTCTTCTATCAGAATACATATGTTTCGAAATAGAAAAGCTTCTTTCAACATCCACAGATGTAATTGCTGCATTTTTTAACTTTGCAATAGATTCTAAACTAAAATTAGAGTCGAAATCCTTTACTGTTCCACCTTTCAAAATCTTCTTAACTTAACTCAAATAGCCCGCATTTTTATTTATCACTTTTTTAAATTTATCGTATATAGAATTACCTATTGTACCCTTAACCTTCTTACATAGCATATCAAATTCGTTTATTATTTAGTCTAATTCCGAGAGCGACATCCCTTGCGTTTCTGGTTTACGAATGGAACTTGAAACTGTTGATGTTACTATCTTTTTACAGTTTTCTATAGCAATGCAGTCCGCAGTGATTTCAAGAATTACATTTTTTATTCCTTCAAAATTATCGGCGAAAAAATTGCAGCCTCTAACAATGTACCCCATCTCGTAATAATCGGTTCAGGAGGCAACTTAACGCCGGGAAGTCGCTCCTTATAAAATTCGATTCGTAAACATGCTTTTAAAAATACTTTTTTGACATTACTAATTAAATCATTAATCAAAGGGAATTGATTCCTAATGTCTGTCCTAATTTTGCGCGGCTTTTATCATGTATGGTGCAGCGTCAGACAACATTAGTAAAATTTTTTCACAAGGTATACTGCCAGGTAAAAAGAAATTTGATAAACCTTCTTGAACGAATTGGGCAATTGTCACATTATTTGTTTTTGAAGTTCTTTACAACAAATTAAATATGATTTACCTACAATATCTTCGTGAAGAATTCTTATTAGCAAATGGGCAATATAACGGCCACACTTATCCCTACTTTCATCTACCATGATATAAATAAAATCATTCCCTGCCAATTGTTGAATTTCTGCTATTGTTTGCTGGTAACAACATGTGACATAATTTTTTCGTAAGGTACTTTCGTCAGGTATATTATTTTTGCAGAAATGATTTCAAATTAATATTGTTTGATCTTGCTAATGGTATGTTAGACGAAATTAATGCGTTACACAGATCCGTATTATATTCTTCTCCTTCTGAGTTTTGTGAAGTTGATGCTACATATTGACGTATAGATTGCTGCACACATGCGGATCGCTTTAGTTTTTCACATTTTCCAATATGTGATGAAGATTTAGCGTGTTGATCAATCAGGTATTTTCTCTCAAAAGACACCTACAACAACAAGTTAAAGAATTTAAAAACAATTGTAAAGCTTTTAGTAAAATTAGACTTACCAGTTTACTGCAGGGTCGACAAAATATTTTGTCGCCATCCTTTACTAGTTCAGGATATGGCTTAATCCATAAAGAAATTTTGTTCGCTATACTCATTGTATGTACGCACAGTATTTAAAAACGTAACACAATTCCATGCTGTTTCGCTCAAAGATATTCAGTGAATGAATAGTTTATTTGGGAATTAATAATAATAATAAAACGTATTTACCACATCCCTTCTGCTAGGCGAAATTAAACACGTGCAGTTCTTGGAAAAAAGTATTAGAGAAACCAATGTAAAAGATTTATCGTTCCGAGAATTGTCGGTTGTCGATCTACCTTAGGAATTACAAGGAATTTTTACTAATAGAAAGGACAAGAAAAAGCTTAAATATGCAATATATGCAATCACTAATTAGCGCTAATTAACTTCAATTGGTGTAAGACGTCTACATATAGACTATAATTAAAGATATGCAAAAAATAAATAAAAAAATAAAAATAAAATATATGCACTTTGCACATAATCCGGTCTCTAGTCATCAGAGATATTTGTGTCGTTAGCTTTATGTGTATAATACACATATAGCTTTTTTTTTGATCGCTGGAAGTCCAAACGATTCGGCAAGGGCGAATGAGCAAATAATCAATTCGAGAAAACACGATCAATTTGAGCTGAAGAAGCCGGAATTCTTTCCAATTTTATTGTAAGGAATGATAGATTGGGATGATGTAACTTGACGATATTCCAAAAAACTAGTGGGTCCGCAACATTCTTTTCAAATAATGTCTGAAAAATTCCTCTTCTTTCTTTAATCTCATAATAATGATATAGTCCATCACTATTTAGATTAGTAAAAACAAAAGATAAACGTACTCTAAAAATGATGCAGATTTTTTATTGTATACGCATTGTCTACATTGATTACATAGTCTATATATCCACACGTTGTTTACGCTGAATCTAGACAAGCTTCGTTTACGCGTAGAGGCACATCACTGCATTAAACACTTTAACAGCACTGTACACAAGTGACATTAAACCATCATCTTTTGTCCGAAATCGGAGTCTGAATATGTTTTTGTTCTTGAATAATCTTTAGAACATAATTGTATATTCCTTTGTTTAAACAAAAGATTCTTCAAGATAAAAACATGTTCTCCTATATCCGATGCAAATCCATACAAATTCTGCCGGTAAAGTCGCATTATAGGGATTTAAAGAACAAAAAAATATAATTTTACCGCCACTTTACCGTAGCAATTTTTAAAAAGAATAATAGATTTTATTTTGGTTACCACTTCAAGTATAAATGTTTGAAACATCTTGAAATATATGATATATATAGAGGTGTCCCACAGAACTGGGTAATCAGAATTTTTCGAACTTCTAGTAGGAATTTGGGTTTGAAACTTGCAGAGTAGTCATGGCTGACCATCTATTCAAAGAAAATATTTCCAGTCTTCTAGCGTTTTTTAGTATACAGGGTGTCGATCAACTTTCTTATTTTAAATGGAATGGTGCAACTCTTATGAGTCCAGTATATTGCTCGCGTTATTTGTGATGAGTTTGTATTAATGTTTCCTATTCTTAAAGCTAATAGTTTTTGAGATATTTGTAATTTTGTTAACATTTTGACGTAGGAAATATGAATACAAACTTATCAAAAATGATGTGAGCAATACATATCGACAGCTTGTATACCAAAAGTGCTAGAAGGCTGAAAATGTTTTCTTTAAGTAGATCATAGTCGGGCATCACTACTATGCAAGTGTATTGGATTTTCATCATCATCAATCAATATAAATTCATTAACAACGACAATGGTTATAATTTTCATAACATATAATGGAAAACGTTCTATACAAGACTTTATCTTCAGATCCACTCTTTCAATTATGCTCATTGAATACAAAATGGTTGCAAAAACACTGACTCGCCGTAAGATACCTGCTAATGGATAAATAAGTAAACTGCGTCATCAAACACCGCCGAGGATTTACTTATCGGGACGAATATTTGATACTTGATAGGTCCCAGGACAATCTGCGCATTTCAAATCTAGACATTCGGTGAAATATTCATCCCCGGCGTCTGGGATCCGCCTGAGGGAGAGGTGAAATATGAGAGAACTCAGTAAGCGTACATTTGAGCGACATCTGGTTGAGGTGCGTTTGCGGATACTATTCATCTTGTCTTAAGGTAAGTGGAGTGTTTTGTTACGAAGAGCAAGTAGAATAATTTGTTTTTCCTCTTCTCTTTTTGTGCCGTGGCGCTCCGGATCTGGTTTCTCTAGTCTACGAGATCACTTAAAATACGAACGTTTACGTAAATCACCTTCAAGGAAAAATATTGTTTCCTATTGATAACAGTTCATCACGTTTGTATACAGATGAAGTTGTTCGGTAGAAATTGCAAGGTAGTTTCCGTTTTCCTATTTTAACCACTGTTTTAATCAGTAATATATTAACAATATGATTCATATACGCAAATCAAAAACTGACGATATAAAATCGATATAGAACAATCTTTCAATTACACGGCTTGGCGTCTTTCTGCAGTTTAGCCAATATAATACCCTGCTAATCCAAAAATGCGCTTTGTGCTATTTATTTCTGTTGGGCGAGTACTGCTTATTACTTTCTAGTGCTTCTATTTTCTCGTAATTTCAGGCTAGGATTCTAGGAAGAACAAATAATTTTTGAATTAAAGGCTGTTGTTCATGTCAAAGGAAAATGTGAAATAGGAAAATATGAAACTCGTTTTCCCATCTATGTATGTACGGACCGCTATTTAAAAGTTGAGATCCAGTTTTCATATTTCCTATTTCATATTCCCTGCTACATATTTCTCTTTGATATGGACAACGAGTTTATTAACCGTTGCATTGGTAATTTAAAACACTGTGTGTAGTGACCGGTTTAAATATTGCAATATGAGAGTTTGTTTTATTTTAAAATGCGTTTCTTTTTTGAAGGAATAGGTTCAGCATGTTTAAGATCTCAAAATTTAATTTGGTATATGTCACATGACCACTGGTATAGTAGCAAATTTAAAAAGTGAGGTTAGATGAATTGACCTCCAAAGAAAAGGTTGCTGGGAGTTACATTTCGAAAGCATATGCAACTTTCAGTACCGTTAAATGGGGTGAAATTGATTCTGTGGGGTGACTTTGGTATACAGTCGGATTTTCATTTGAAATCCAAAATACGCACTTGCAGTAATCAACGCACAAGCGCTTCAGTTTGTATCCGTAGTCTGCGTCTTTGTTGTGTACTTAATTGTTGAAGGTAAGTGTTATTCAACGAACTTTTATGATCCATTGAACCACTACTTTTCCAAGATACTTGACTGTGGATAAAACCGGATATTCCCGCTTCTATTGCGATGAGACTAATGGTCTTTTGCAATAATAGTTTATATCGGCTTAACATCTACTTATAACTAACATCCTTATCACAAGAAATTTGAATTTTTACAACACTATTCATATGATAGGATCACTTTGATATTAGATTTAAATTTACGTCTATGAATTGATGTATATATAATAATGTATATGTTGAGTAGCACAAAAACTGCTGTTCTAGATATCAATCCTTTAATTGTTTTATTTTAATATACTACATGTTTCGGCCTAGGCCATCCTCAGGTATGTTTTGTAATCTGTTGAAAGAGGTAATGAAAATTGTCTGATTTTTACATTTAGAAAATCTATTTTAATGAATTGAATATATTAATATTGGAAAAAATGTTTTTAATCACCAAATTTCGACACTGTTATTGCTTTGGAAGTTGAGAGAATACCCACTACCACTACTACTACTAAATTCAATTCATTAAAATAGATTTTCTAAATCTAAAAATCAGACAATTTTGATCACCTCTTTCAACAGATTACAAAACATACCTGAGGATGGCCTAAGTCGAAACATGTAGTATGTTAAAATAAAACAATTAAAGAATTGATATCTAGAACAGCAGTTTTTGGGCTACTCAACATATACATTACTTTGATATTAGTTTCGGAGTGACATTGATATGAATATTAATTTTACCTCCTCTTTTCTAAGTCGAAAATAATATATTCCTGACAAATATCCATGATATTTTGGTCTCAATAAACATGAAAACTATTGAAGGGTAAAAGAAATTGTGTTGATATTTTCGAAAGGTAAAGTTGGTTATTATAATAGTATGTTCATATAAGTATTTGTTTTGTTCTGTTTGCGTACATTTTTTTATTTTTCATTTCTGTAGAAATAAAAACTAAATCTTTTTAAATAATTTGTGTTTACATTTGCACCTAGAATCCTACACCATCAGCAATAATATAGAATTAAAATTTAGACTAGAAAACGAAGCATTTATGATTGAATTTGATAGAGTATACTGTTGAATAAATTATCATAGTCACCCACATGGAGGTTTAGATTGAAAAAAAAAAACCCAAAAAAACTGCTTAACAGAATTTGTGTAGATTAATTTGACAACATACTCAATTAACATTGATGATCGAGTATTTTAGAAGGAGGTATCAAAATAATCTCAATTTAAGTGTGGGTTTTGATAAAGCATTAATTATTATTCTTATATTATAAACTTCAGTAAAATGGCTGAAATTCGATAAGAACTATAACTTAGATCATTTTTTTATTGTTGCAGTACTAACTATTACACAAAAATTGTATAAATATAAAAAAGGATCAACATGTAGTGCTATATATAATGCTTTGAGTGTGGTATATGTAACTTTAGAACGTGTAGTTGGTATTTTTTTTAATTTGTCAAGTGCTTTTGACGCGATGGACCATGGATTACTGGCTAAGTTTTATTCTTTGGACCTTAGAGGTACGGCTTTTTTTTCGTCCTACTTGGCAAATAGGTATACCAAGAGAAGCATCGCGGACGAAGCTGCTAACACTATTATGACAAATGGTCTTCGTTAAGTATCTCGCGGTGTTCCGCAGGGATCAGTTTTGGGACCGTTATTATTTTTAATACACACCAACGATCTTTGAGCTCACCTGTCCTCGTTGGCCCAGTATGCTGATGATACTAGTTGTATTGTAGCGTGTGCGTCGGTATCAGAAGCATCAGTATTATGTAATAACGTCGTGGGCAACACGATGAATTGGTCTTGTTCAAATGGACTTGTTTTGAACGGTTGCAAGACTGATATATTACATTTTGTTCCGAAAACCCGTAGCGGCTCTTCAAGCATCTATGTATGCGTTGACGGTAGAAGTATATCCTAAAGGAAATATGTTATTTTCCTGGGATTATGTGTAGATCGACGTCTTAAGATTGAACAACATTGTGACTCCCTCCACTACAAATTCTGCTCAGCAGTATATGCTGTTAGATCACTGCGAAGTAGTGTCAGTGTCTACATTCTATGAAATTATTCTATTATGCATACGTCGAATCTAAGCTACGTTATGGTATTGTTTTCTGGGATTCCACTGCATTTAAGAAGAGATTGTTTGTGACGCAACAGAAAATAATTAGAATTATAATGGGAGTTGCACCCACAGATTCGTGTCGTTCTTTCTTTGAAGCCCTCGGTGTTTTGTCATTGGCTGACCTATTTATTTAGGTATGAAGTTTTAAAGTTTTATAAGGATAATAAAACCGAATTTGCCAAAAATCGTGATATATTCAACAGTGTGATGACTCGAGGCTGCAATAATTTAAGTATTCCAACGCATAAAACCAAATTTTATGAATCCAGCCCTACTTATCAAGCCGCTATTTTATATAACCAGATGTCAGAATATATAAAATCGCTTCTTTCAAACGCTCAATTTAGAAGAGAAGTTAAGAAATATCTACTGACACACACATACTGCACTGTGGCGGATTATTTTCGATTACAATTTGGCATATTATTATCTTTAATGATCATTTTATATAGCTATCTATTTTGCATTTTTATATTTGTTTTATTAATTGATTTCTGCTACTGATAATGTCAATGTTTTCGTAAAAAACCGCGGCAATAAAGTATTTTTAATATTATTATCATAAAATATCACAAATACTAATAAAGTCACCCCATTTCGGCATACATATTTAAAAAAAGGCCTAACACATCGCAGTAAATACTCTTAACAAGCGTCCTCCATATCTATTTTTTTCTACAACGTTATCACCTTACCTTCGATTCTGTTCTAATGTTCTTTTTTTCTGCAAACACCATTGTGATCAACGCTGAGTCCATTACTTTTTAATATTTATATCAATGCCCTGCTCTAAATGGTAGACTGCAAAGCATTAACATATGCTTACGATAATAAGATCTTCAGTGCCATTAATTCCAATGCTGATTACATGCTTCTTCAACGAAATTTATCTACTTTGTGCCAGTGCACTCCAGTTTAATTTAACTAAATGTGTTATAACCCTCTTTTTCTAAATATGCCTACACAGTTTTATATGTATACTTATTTAATGCAACATTATTATGTTGGAATCTGTATGATGGCTTACATTGTTGACCTTGGTGTATTTTTCGATAACTATTTTTCGTTTTATTTTTGATATTCGTGATTTTTTATTTATTAACATTCATGCAAAATAATTACGCAAGTTTTATGACAACTGCGATCTTCTATTTTGGATTGCTACTTTCGGTATTTATGTTTTGCGAATTTTATCGATAAGTTAAGGCACATGCATTTTATTTAAATCTAATCAGTAAGCTTTCTTCCCTGCAAAAAAAGAATAAAATTCTATTTTTATGACGCTTGTATGATAAATATCTGAAACATATACATTTAGAGAACATAAAATTCCCTTAAAAATTCAATTTGGGAGAAATAAGTAACTCGGGAGAAATATGACAGCACCTTATTTGATACACTATCTACATCTATCACTTCGAACAGAAAATATGGGCAGGTAGAAAAAAAGCGAATTCCCGATAGCTCGGGAGAAAATTTAATATGTGAATTGAGACGTGGAGACATTCTTGATTTTGCATAGACATAATCGGCGAAGAGGTACGGAGAAAGGCAACAAACAAAAGGGGAAACGAAATTGTGAAATTTAATTTTTGCGAATTGGAAAAAAAGGAACATGTTGCCAGTACCGAAACAATAAAAGGCGAACAATATCGAATTAAGCACATGCGAATGCGAGCGAAAGCCTGGTTGGATGGTGTGAGCGAGTGAGTGTTGTGATCGGGTGTGAGACAGACGAAAATCGAAGGAAATTTAATAAGCAAGCGAATGCCCACAATTTCCCCTCAAAGAGATATGGACTTTTTCGATAGATATGTAACTCTGTAACAAATAAATTTGTGGCGTTACCGTAAACATTTAGACACACATTTGGACTAGTGATATTGCAACACTTTTTGATACCAATTTTGGATGCTAAGTCAAGAGTGTGTTTGGCTTACTTTATTCGCGTTTTTTTTTGCTACAATTTTTACTCAATTTTATTTCTTATTGCGTGATATTCGAGAAAAACCTGAAGATGGCAATCTATTTGTCGAAACACATACTTTAGTTTTTTAAAAATCATTTAAATAAAATTGTCATATAAAGTTTTTATTTAGCCCCAATCTTAATTTGGCCCTTTTCGGTAACTGTTTAAATTATTTCGGTTTTATATGGATTTGGTTTCTAATAAATGTAAATTGGCAACATTTAAACCGTTAAATCTTAAATATTTTGTTAAACACAGATTCGTTCAAACGAATAGCACTAACAGAACTCTGTTCCTGCTTTAATTATATGCTATATTAGATTAAATTTAATTAATTAAAAAATAAATTCCCATCATGGGAGGGGTAATTACAAAAAAAAGGACACAAAAGGGATGACTGTTTTCTTTAGTTGTAAGATTTAATTTATAACTATGTTCTAGTGGGCTCGTGGAAGCAAAGGGGGGGGGGGTAATTATCCCCGTTACCTCCCCCTAAAATAGTAAAATACAAATAATAGTTATTAAATTAAATAAATTCTTTATTAAAAAACTTTATATAAGTATATCTATTATTATAATTTTGTCTTCAGTATATAATACATGATACGATACTCATTAATCTCCAACAATGTGTCCTCTTTTAAGGCCCCCTTAATCCTTCTCCAGAGAATTTTTACAATGTTTTTTAATCTTCTAGTTTTTGCTGAATTTGCGGCAGCAACAGCGTCTTTGTGTAACTTTAAATATGCTCTCACTTTAAATTTAAATTATTCTAGAGAAAAATAGATTTTGAAAATTTCCGTTTATTTACAATTGTCATATTTTGTCAATCAAAAAGATTCCATAGTATGTTTGTATGTACGTGTGTTCTTTACAATAATTTATTTATTTTTTAAACAAAATTGACATGTTACCTAAGGTAGTTGATTTAGCATAAAACATTATAGCTAAAATGTATCATTCAAGTCATCATGTTTCTATAACTTAAGCGGCTTACTATATCAAAGATAATCACTATAAATCGTATGTATGTACAACAGATCGATATGCCTTGACCCGTATACTTAAAGACCCGTATGTAAAATGTATATGTAGGTAATATAAATATAACATTAACTACTAGGTAGTTACTTTTACAAGGACACCACATAAATCCTGAATAAATGCCTCACGTTTTAGTACCAATCGGTCATTGGTCGTAAAAAGTATTTATTGCTTTTCCGGGAATTTATTTTAGTAGGTATTATAGGCAATATACCTTCATGCGAATACTTTTATAATATCATATAAATATGTATATAAATGTAGACACATCTATTATATGTAGACTGTAAATGAATTATATTAGTTGGCGTTAATAATAACACTGAGAGAAATAAAAAGGTTTTTTCAATATTTCTTCTTTGTGGTTTTAAATGTTAAATGAATGCAGAAACGAAATACTTGCATGATCAAAATAACATTTTAAATTTCGAACATTAACATTGATCTTCTATCTTGATTTAGAAGAAAGATACATTAATTTAACTGATAAATGAATAACTTAACAACTATGTTTTTCTCTCAGTGAAGACTGGATAGCAAGGGAAAAAAAAATCGTTAATAATGTATAGGTGATGCGCTTGCTAGAAATAATGATGGCAAAATACGGGCGTAAATATCAATGTCAATTCCATGAACAAAAACTTCTTGGCTTTTTTGTACTTTATCTCGTTTACCCATTAAATTATAAGCCAGCCATTCCAGGACCTTAGTACACCCTGCACTAATCTGCACAAGTCTTAAGCTGGTTGATCTAAGTAATCCTCCGCGTTCAATTTTTTTGCCATAAATTGCCGTCTTTTTGCGTCCAGAACCTTTTCATACATCATGGGTCGCAGTGTAACATACACACTGGCATCATACAGCTAGCCATCCAATCCTATTTCTTTCAGAAAGTGCAGAATATGAGGAGGCCCCAGGTTAGGTAAGTCTCCCTCTTAGATTTCACATGCTCCCAAGGCGTTGCACCCCTTGAGTTGCACAGTGCTACGCAATTTGAGAGATGTTCCACAAAATCCAAATTTAGATTCCTTTGCGAATCCAAGCTTACTCAGATGTCCTTTCAGTTTACAATGGCTTGAAAGTATTCCTGTTAATCTGCGAACCTTGTTCTAACTCAGGTTGATACATTCTGTAAACCTCTTCTGGTTATAGGTTCCCAGAGGAATCTTACTTTGCTTGATTCCCTGGAGATTCTCCCAACAATTAGCTTTTCTCTGCTCTATGATGTTATGATCCCACTCGTTCTTGTTGGTAAGCCTTGCGGTGAATTCTTTCCCAAAGTCGAATTCTTTTGACATGTCATCCCGGGACATGTCCCAGGTTTGATCACCGTCAGGATATTGAGGCCTATGCCGTAATCGTTCTTTCCTTGATACTTCTGAGTGTGGTTCTTTTTGCCACGCCCTCTACCACAATATGGATAGGGATAAGATCCAATACTACCTTGATGGCTGCTGTTGGGCAGGTTCTCATAGCCCCCGTTATGCATACGCATGCTGATCTTTGCACTTTCGGCAGGTTAATTCTCGCGATAGCCAGATTCGTTCTTTCGCTCTGAGGTACTGATGCGTAAGTGTTGATCGTCCAAAGCAGTATTTTTGGGTTGTATCTCCAATTTTTCCCTGCACACCATCAGGGCTTTTTTGGCCTTGTTGGTTACTTCAAGTTCGCGTATGTTCCACCTCCGTTCTCCCATTTATATTTTGCTCATCCATTTTTATGGTTTTAAGATTGGTGTTTCTTTTCTTGGTGAATGGTACTAAGGCAGTCTTAGTGGGGTTAATATTAAGTCCTACCGATTGACACTATCTTCTCGTAAAGTTTATTTCTCTTTGAACTATGTTATGGAGGCTATTCTCAAATTTGAAACAATAACAAAAGGATCGTTCATGTAGGCACATTATTTATTATATGTAGTAGCTCACCATTACAATTATTTATGTTCATAAAGTTAGAGTGCAACATATGTACCTATCTGCTTTCGTGATTGCATTTGTTAGGGTCTTATTTAATGCAGAAGATATTTTACATAACCTTTCACATATCTTATTTCTATCAATACCTATGTCCTCAGTATATTGACACAGATTAAAATTGTTTTCAATATTCAGCAATTTTGCAATATCCTTATTAGATACCTGTAACGAATCAACCAATTTCACTCCCTTATAATTCTGAAAATAAAATATTGCAAAAATCAAGAAATAAACAGGATTAGTATATTTTCATTTTTCGGTGGAGATTGGGTGGAGTAAAAAGTAAACACGATTTTGCCCCTGGCAATAAGGGATTCGAGCGCAGAGGGAGAATTTTTTGTTATGTGTATACGCCATCAATTAGTCATCAAGCTGTAATTTAATAAAGTTAACTCACGTGTCAATTAAAAAAAATATCTTTTCAATCGCAAAAACCCAAGTAAACAAAGCCTTAAGCAACAGCTAGCAATGGATATACATACTCTTGCTTTAGTAATCACCAGAAAGCATGAAATAACACATTGCCTTTGTACTCGCGGAAGCATTTCGGAGATAAAGTAACATATACACAATCGAACGAGTCAATCTCTGTAGCTTTTTTCTGTGTTTCTCCCTTTGTAAATCTGGAAACCTTTGTCGGAGGTGTTTGAGGTCGATGCGATAATAGATTCGAGGCAGATTCGCGCGGATTGCAACACATTTTAATGACGCGTGGAACCCTCTACTCTCATCCCGGCGGAGAGTCCAAGTTATATGTAGAGACAGAAAGAGAGAGAGAGAGAAACGCAATACGCGAAAGAAACTAGAACAAAGAGAAATATAAAAGCCGCCGAGTACGTGTTTACTTTTCCGAAAGAACGCTACGGGTTACGGTTTCACTTAGCTTTTCATTTATTTCACTTTTCCTTGGCGACACTTGTACGTGCCCGGAATTTAAAAAATATATATTTTGATCGCATTACTCGCTCGCCACATATACCACATAGAACCGAAATGTACAACTTGGCGACAGCGAAGGACGGAACCTAATCCAATAAATATATTTTTATGACGCGTCGCCTATCGAAATGTATGCCGTATCATCGCAGATTTCCTAAAAAAAAAACTCTTGAGATAGGACGTGATCTATATGAGTGAAACAATTCTGTGCGTCCGCAAGTTTTGGCGAAATATTTTTTTACCTTCATGTCCGTTAAAATACTTTTAAATTGTATATTAATAAACTGTTTTATTAATATGATGTATAGTTGTATTTGTGCTTGCTTGTATAGTTGCTGGAAAATCTTTCTTTTATCCACTGCTCTCGATTCCCCTTAAGAGGCAACGAGTTTAGACGCACGCCCTCTAGGAGCCACATGCCAAACCCTCACTCGGCGTAAGTCAGTAAATGAATCACTACCGTACACCTTTCATTAAGGTATTCGTTCTTGTAATAAATTGCAAATCTTTGAACTAATGAAGAAGGTAACATTTGATACTTTATTGTGTTCGTATCGTGAATAATTTTATGAAAATTGTACATAAAAATAACAATATATATTCGTTCATATTCATATTACATATTAGCAAAATTATTTATTGGACGTATGGAAATATAGTTGCCATAACAAATATTATCCATGGACTAATGTATAATGATTTGTTATAATAATGAAAGCGAATTTATTGCCTTAATCGATCCTGTTATTACTTAATCAAGGATTGTAAATAATAGTTTATCATAACTAGAGGCCGGATTATATGCAAAGTGCATATATTTTATTTTTTTTGCATATCTTTAATTATTATAGTCTATATATAGACGTATTACACTAATTGAAGTTAATTAGCGCTAATTAGCGATTGCATATATTGCATATTTAGGCATTTTTATGCATATTTTTACAAAAGTTGCTTATATTGCATGTTTAAGCTTTTTCTTATTCATTCTATTAGTAAAAATTCCTAGTAATTCCTAATGTAGATCGATAACCGACAATTCTCAGAACGATAAATCTTTTACATTGGTTTCTCTAATACTTTTTTCCAAAAACTGCAGGGGTTTAATTTCGCCTAGCAGAAGGGATGTGATAAATACGTTTTATTATTATTAATTCCCAAATAAACTATTCATTCATTGAATATCTTTGAGCGAAACAGCATGTAATTGTGTTACGTGTTTAAATACTGTGCGTACATACAATGAGTATAGCGAACAAAATTTCTTTATGGATTAAGCCATATCCTGAACTGGTAAAGGATGGCGACAAAATATTTTGTCGAGCCTGCAGTAAACTGGTAAGTTTAATTTTACTAAAAGCTTTACAATTGTTTTTAAATTCTTTAACTTTTGATATAAAATGACAATTGTTGTTGTCGGTGTCTTCTGAGAGGAAATACTTGATTGATCAACACGCTAAAACTCCATCACATATTGGAAAATGTGAGAAACTAAAGCAATCCGCATGTGTGCAGCAATGTATACGTCAATGTGTAGCATCAACTTCACGAAACTCAGAACAACAAGAATATAATACGGATCTGTGTAACGCATTAATTTCGTCTAACATACCATTAGCAAGATCAAACAATATTAATATGAAATCATTTCTGCAAAATTATTGCAAAAATAATATACCTGACGAAAGTACCTTACGAAAAAATTATATCACATCTTGTTACCAGCAAACAGTAGCAGAAATTCAACAATTGGTAGAAAATAAATTTATTTATATCATGGTAGATGAAAGTACCGATAAGTGTGGCCGTTATATTGCCCATTTGTTAATATGAATTCTTCATGAAGATATTGTAGGTAAATCATATTTAATTTATTCTAAAGAACTTCAAAAAACAAATAATGTGACAATTGCCCAATTCGTTCAGGAAGGTTTATCAAATTTCCTTTTATCTGGAAGTATACCTTGTGAAACAATTTTACTAATGTTGTCCGACGCTGCACCATACATGATAAAAGCCGCGCAAAATTTAATTTTTTTTTTTATAGTAACATTATTCATACCACTTGTTTAGCTCATAGTGTAGCCGAAGACATTAGGAATCAATTCCCTTTGATTAATGATTTAATTAGCAATGTCAAAAAAGCATTTTTAAAAGCACCTTTACGAATCCAATTTTATAAAAAGCAACATCCCGGTGTTAAGTTGCCTCCTGAACCAATTATTACGGGATGGGGTACATGGTTAGAGGCTGCAATTTTTTTCGCCGATAATTATGAAGGAATAAAAAATGTAATTCTTGAAATCACTGCTGACTGCATTGCTCTAGAAAACTGTAAAAAGATAGTAACATCAACGGAATTGCTACAAAACCTTTTGTATATTAAGTCAAATTATAGTTTTGTTTCAAGTTCCATTCGTAAACTAAAAACGCAAGGGATATCGCTCTCGGAATCAGTCGAAATAGTAGACGATTTTGATATGCTATGTAAGAAGGTTAAGGGTACGATAGGTAATTCTATATACGATAAATTTAAAAAAGTGATAAATAAAAATGGAGGTATTTGGAATTGAATAAAGTTAAGAAAATTTTGGAAGGTGAAACAGTAAACGATTTCGACTAGTTTAGAATATATTGCAAAGTTAAAAAATGCACCAATTATATCTGTGGATGTTGAAAGAAACTTTTCTATTTCGAAACATATGTATTCTGATAGAAGACAACATTTTCTTTTACACAATCTTGAAAAACATTTAATTATAAATTGTTTTAGAAATATGTTGTGAGAAAAAATTTTGTGCAATAAAGTTAATGTTTAAATTTCTGCTCTTATTTATTTTATGTAAAAATTTTGCATATTCTCGCATTTTTTTTGCATATATGCCCAGGTTTATGCATATTTTCTCAAAAATTGATGCATATATGTGCGCATATATTCCAGTTTTTCTTTGCATATAATCCGGTCTCTAATCAAAACAATGACACGTTTCGTTCTGTCGATAAAAATTCATTGAATAAATGTAGATTATTGATATCATGTTCAGTATTTTTCTCAGTGTTTTCTCTCCAGTAACTTCCGATTATCCTCACTGAACGCTAGCAACTATGTATTTAAACTTTCTGCAGGAGAGTTACTATACCTTTTCCTGCCGACACGGTACTTGCATTTCATATTGTTCTACTACTTACTGAAGTACATGCTGGTGCTCGTCTAGTTATTGTTCTAGCACCAATATTTACCTCTTTGTGCGCTAAACTTTGCATCGGATGTGTCGCATGTGTGGAAATTTAGTAATTAATATGATATAAGAGTTAGTAGTAGCGCTCCCTCCCTATGAATAGTTGGAGATTGTGTTGTGGGTGTGGGCGCGGTTCAGGTAAAGTTCGAATCCGGTAGAGAATGTAGCTTAATTTGACGTATATATCAAGCGAGATGATAAACGGAAATTATATTTCGGTCTAATTTGCGCAAGAAAATTAATACGCAAGTGATACGATATAATTTATGTTCACATGCGGTGTTTGCGCTCAGGCAATATATTTGAGGAATACGTCAGGCATGCTACACGTTTGACAGACTACGTATTAACAAACACGGATATGAAAACACCTAGACGACTCACACACGGTTTAATTTATCGTGCATTTATCGTAGTACAAAGTGTACTATTAAATCCCTTTAATGCACTATTCCAGTAAAACTTTTACTTGAAGACACGTCGCCTGTGCCCCATTCTATTAAGTCTACCCACTAGTGATGCAATTGATCGTACTGCAAATTTGAACTAGTTGTATAGAACTTGTTATACTACAAAACTCATTGTGTGTAGATACGTCGGAATACATGGAATACATGGATGAGGTAATATTTCAGTAGTGTATAAATTCCGAACTTGTAACTCACTGATTCCTCAATGTCCAATTCAAAATGAAAACATGAAGATTGCAAAATCTAATTTGTACGTTTATTCAATGCCTCTCAATGTTTAAAAACAAAATATGAATATTTCAAACAATAATCCATTGCTGAGATGTCAAAACACAAACTGCATTACCAACCTCGGATAAAAAGTCACCACATTTGATTGCAAAATGTGAAAATTTCTGACATGTTTTTTGATAAAATAGTGACGCAAAGTAGTCATTATATGTGCGAAATAGAAGAAGAAATGATTTGATCAATTTAAATTTACCAACATTGATAATTTATTATTTTATTCAATACCGCACCATTTCTTTTAGCTCCATCCAGTAGAATGTGGCTGAACTATAATCTCGCAAGTAATTACGTTGTAAAACTATAGATGACGCTTTATTAATATGTATTTGTTTCTTATTTTTGCATCAAATATTAGTTGGTGGGCTTATACCTTAGTAGGCTATAGCGGTTGGATATTGGTTTACAATACGAGGTTGGGAGAACAATAAATACGTTCAACAAAAATGGTAAATACCTTATAAATTATGCAACAACTTTCAACGTTCTGCTTTCATGCGCTACTTGCCTTATGTAAACGTAATTACAAATTAAACAAAATTTTCCTCCGAAATAAATCATTTTCCGAATGTATTATTGCCACGAATCGGCCTTCAAGAGTGGGGATAGCGCTAAGCTATATAATTGTTGTAGTTGTAGTTAATAGGGGCTCTGTAACGGAGACACTCCGCGAGGAGGTTCTCCTATAGGAGACTCCACGAGGTATTCCTCGTGGAGTCTCTCTTAATAAACAGCTGAAGTTTACTGGTCGTTTGGTTGATTCCTGTCCCTGTAACCCAAGGTAGGTGCAATTATTATATATGTGTTACCTCTGAGCTACACCCCGTCACGCACCATGTGACATTTGGTGGAGAAGCTTAGCTCGTTAGTCATTCATCCACCAGTATAAAAGGAGTGGTTGCAATTACGTACATACATTGCAACGTCCATGAAGCTTCTACCGCAACTCCAAAACAACTATCAAGTGTAGCAACGGCCCAAATTACTTGAGGAAACCGGCTAATAGTAAACAAAGAGATGATCCTGCCTCCGTGGAAACATTGAAGAATTCGCCAGAAAGACTCATATGGGTGGTGTTAGTTTAAGTATTTAAAGTTTATTAAATAAATAGATAATAATTGTATTTTGAATGTGTTTTTTTGTGAATAGCATTAAGTTAGTCTAAGGATAGTTAAGCATAGTTAAGGTACTAAAGTTCGATTCGTGGCTGCTATTCAAATTACTTTTTGTTTCAATTTTTTAAATTCATGTTACTTTTTAAATCCCTTCGGTTTTCTGGAGGGGAGGGAGATGCCACGAATCGGCCTTCAAGAGTGGGGATAGCGCTAAGCTATATAATTATTGTAATTATAGTAAGTAGGACTCTCTATAAAGGAGACACTCCGCGAGGAGGTTCTCCGAAAGGAGACTCCACGAGGTATTCCTCGTGGAGTCTCTCTTAATAAACAGCTGAAGTTTACTGGTCGTTTGGTTGATTCCTGTCCCTGTAACCCAAGGTAGGTGCAATTATTATATATGTGTTACCTCTGAGCTACACCCCGTCGCACGCCACGTGACATTATAAACAAAAATGCACCGTTTATTTATATTTGCCGCGCTTTTTGTAACGCAGCCTTAATATAAATATGAGGTTCACAAAATGTAAAAAACGATGATATTATTGGACAACTTAATATACATGATAATAAATATATTTTACAAACACTTATTACCTATTTGAAGTTAAAATTAGCAAAAACTATAAATCTATTTTGCCGATATGTACAATTGCGCGAACCATAGCTATATTGCATTAAGTCATACGCATGCGCATTGATGGACGCATAGAGATCGCTGGCGTTTTCGTATTTAACAGGTTACAGTTTTGGTTGACTTTTGAGAAATATTGCAGAAAAATTCTGCTACTGAATAAAAACTCCTCTCCTTTAGTACAGTTCTCAACCATCGTAGAACATATCCGGGCGGGTGCAATGTGACACTGGACGGGATCTTATTATAAAGTTTTAGGCAGCTGCAGTTTGTGCTTGTTTCACTCTTACACATCCGATGGTATGGCAGCATTAATTTGTTCGTACTTCTGGTGTCATGAAGGTGATGTAGGTGGTCTCCATACTTATTGCGATTTGCCAGGACATATTTGACACAAGAAAGTATGTACACACATGGAATTTTGAGTATAGCACTATGTTTAAAGAGAGCTTTGAAGCTGTGTGTGATGCTGATCCCAGATACTGTACAAGGCCCGAATTGCTGTTTTCTGTTTCAGAAGAACCCTTTCCATTTCTGAACTGTCTTACCATACACTGTTGAAAATATTACGGTGTTGGCGTTAATTTTGCGCTAGTCAAATATTTTAGTGTTGATTTTTACAAACTTTGCCAGACGAATTGACTACATGTGTTTAGTAGAACAGAAATTACTAGAATTTGGTGTGAATTCTTTGTTCAGATATGAGGATTTACTATTTTCTCTAGACATTCAGAAGCATCAACCAATCAGAATTTTTCCCTCGGATAGAAATATAGAAACCCCACCTAATTTAATACAGTATTGCATTATACGCACCACCTGCATTGCACGTGTATCTGTTTTCGAGTTTGTTTATGCGTATTAACATATCCAAACAAACCACCAAATGTGACTGACCTGCAAAGTGTAACCTTGTGTTATTAAACGTTAATTCCAGTGGGCATAAAAAATTTCAACATCTTAAAGATGTATTGGGAACAACTATTTACGTAATTAGTTCAGATTTGAATCGAATATCATAAACATTCACTTAATTTTATAATGGTTCTCAAAAAATCATTTTAAAATTAGTACGTTTAGTTGAAACCAAAACTTTTGAATGAGTGGGTCTGTATATTTATAATTGAGAAAATGTCAAAGCGAGAATATTATAGCACTAAGAAATAGGAGTTGCATACTAAAAAGACGTTGTGTTTAGAAAACGGTGTTAAAACATCCAATAGATCGCATTCATTTAGTTAAACAGCTAGTAAATTTGTCTAGTCTAGATCAAATAAAATGTGACTAGAAGTACATCATAATTCCACGTGTCAGTTGGACAAAATAACCTCTTAGCAATAGACAATACTTGACTATCTTTGTTCGTCAAATTTAAACTTCTATAGTTCTCGACAAAATAACACGAAAGCAGTGTGGACCTCTCCTGACTTTTAAATTAGTCAAAAAAGTGTTAAAATTTTCAACAGTGTATCAATAGGTTGCAACACTGGCGAAGTTGGCGAAGTACGCTGCTCGCAGCACGTCGTAGTCACAGACTGGGTATAATTGCATGTATATCGCAGTTGAGGCTTTGGATATTACATGGTCCACATGGTCTTTCCACGTTAGTAGATCGTTTAATTTTAGCCCCAAGAAATCAACGGTGTTTTTTCTTCTCCCTGCGTGCTGTGTGTTCTTAGAAGTAACTGCCTTCTTTTATCTTGGTTTAACTTGAGGTTATTAGCTGTAAATCAATAATTCCCCTCATCAACCGCACATTGCACCGCATGTTCTCGGCTTTCTTCAGATCTTTCTCTTGTTATTACTGTCGTGTCATCTGCGAACAGGATAGTTCTGGATCGTGGAACATTTTCTGTCAGGTAGTTGATGTTGGCGTTATAAATAACAAGGGTACTAATATTGACCCTTGTGGCGCTTCTAACCTTTTACGTTCGGATCGTACTTGTAAGAGGAAACCGTCTATAAACTAATTTATTATCGTCTATTATATGTGGAATACAATAGATGCATTTTACTCTGCCGGTGGGTAAACTTTTTACAGATAGCTTATCTGTATTAGAAGCGTTAGGGAATTTAAAAAATCCGACCGATTTGTTGTTAGATACTTGGGATATGTTGCGCGATAAAGCCTTTTATGGATTAGGGCTCATGTAGGTACAATCGGTAATGAGAGGGCGGATCAATTAGCGAAATTATTAGATTTGGGCTAATTTTGGCTAGTGTAGTTAAAAAAATGTTTAGGGATAAACTTGATAATGATTGGCAGAGTCGGTGGGATAATACCTTACATGGGAGGTGGACTAGGAAATTTATCGGTAGCGTTACACGTTTTAGAGAAATGAGGGTTAATTTATCGCATCAGGCGGTAGAATTAATAACAGGTCACGGTAATTTTAAATCATATTTATGTAGAATTGGGAGGGTTAATGATTCGCTTTGTGAGTGTGGTGGGTTAGATACAGCGGGGCATGTCTTATTTGAATGTCCACTCACTGATGAGTGGCGGTCGCGTACGGAAGTTAGGGCATTAGCTAGGCGGTTAAATTGGCCGCGACGCGAAACAGATATTAGAGATAATGAGTCGATCGAATGGTGGGAATTTTTTGGTAATGTTGCTAAAGAACTAGATAGGCTACGGCACGATATTTAGATAGTTAGTAGGGTAGCATGTTTATAAATAAATATTTTATGCTCTTTAGTGGTCGGAATTGGTGTTAAACTATAAATATTTAAAATATAAATCTTTATTTAATTACTCTTGGTTAGAATAATTAGGATTAAGTTATTATTAAGTATTAGAGTAGGTACTGCTGTTGTTTTGTTTGTTTTTTAGGTCATCATCTTTCCTGTTCAACTTCGAATGAGTGAAAAAGGGAGCAGCTACGCGAGAACACGCAAGGCTGTCGGAATTTGAAGAGACGCGGAGGCTGCTTCTTCGGCACTCAGAAGGATAATAATAATTTGCGGCTATCAGTAATAAGTTATGGGCCTTCTTCCCAGATCCTACCAGAGTAAGGTTTTTGCCATGGTTTTCCCTTACTCCGTGGCCATTGATTTTACATAAGTATATTATATATATTAGTGTCCTTGGCGAATGCTGGAGAATAACGAAAGTCGTTCCATGGCGCATTTATAATAACTGATAGCTAACTGATTTACAGTAGAACTCGCGATTATGTGAACTAATCACATTTCACATATTTCATCATTTCTCAAAAGTAGTATTCATATGGTCACGAGGCTACTGTATTATATTTTTGTTATTAAGAATCATAGGGAAATTATTTAGTTAGAGTAGGATCATTTCAATTGTTATGGAACCCATATAGTACTTAGAATAGGTAGCCTCGTGGAGTACGTTTTTTAGGTGGAGCACGGGGTTGGGATGATTTGTAATAATTTAGTTTTCATAAATAAAGTGTATAGGTGAACTTTTTATTCGTAGGCAAATTTTCTCCCGTAAGGGTAGTATTCCCCTGCAGGTGTAAAATAACCCCAATATTGGGAGTAGCCTCAGATTTTTGGATTAATTTTCCCTACTTTTTTGAATGTAGTGGATTGCATTTATGAAAATGCCTGAATAATATTAAGACGGTTTCTTGATATCGTTAAAAACAAACGAGTTATTAGACATTCTCGAAAAGTAAAAAAATCTCATTTTTTTACTACAAAAACAAAAGAATATAACTATAATTTTTGCTTCGCCATTAAACACATCACGAAAAAAGAGATAGCCTATTCTGACAAGTAATTTGGACCACCCCTGTACAGATAATTTTGAAATGAGTTTGACCTAGGCAAAACACCACTTCCACTACAAGTTGCGGATTCACGGTTTTCGGATTTTACATCCCTCGGAAAATATTTAGGCTCCGTGCTGTTGAAAGCCGCTCCATATTACTTTGATACTTATTATACATAAAAGCCGTACTAATTTGATAACACCAACTCAATTAACAACGCACGCCCTGGACGAGTAATTCGGAAACACCCATCAAGTTTGGAGAACGCATTTCCTATGTAGATGGCTGCCACCGCGGAGAGGATTAGTGTGTGGCTTAACCATTAGATGGCAGAGACAAAGAACCACCTGCGCCTAATTAGGGCTCCTATCGAAAGGCGGCTTTTTACAACCGCCCGCGCCGCTCCGCGTTCATTTCCCGCTTTCCACGCGCTCGGTTTTGGCGTAACGATCCCTCCCCTCCCCGCCAACCGCCGCCGCCCCCCGTGACCGAATTCGCGACTGTACCACCAACACGCAACACATTAACAAAGACAAACAGTCGAGAGAAATAAGGTAATAAGATTTGTGCGACACAAAAGCGCATGATTGGTGTTGAAAATTAGTGCTATGGTAGCAGCTGGTATTTGATAAATAGGGCCGAATTGCGTGCGTGTTTTACGGGCGCTCCTGCCACTCTCTCCATCGTTCTCCTGCCGCGTTCTTCTTATAGTGATTTACGAGCGAGATAATTGACATCGGGCGCTGCTGCTGCGCCTTGCCTCTACTAATGACAAACATGTTTACGATGTATGTATATATATTGTACTCAGTAAATAAACACTCGTGTTTGTGTACCCTTATTTTACGGGTTCCATCGCTGTTGCTTAGTGGATTGTCTGCACAAAAGATGACTTTGTTGTGTGCAAGGGATGGAAATTATACGCCTTGATGGGAACGAGGCGAATGAGTAGTCTAACAATAAGTTAAGTACACACTTAATATTTGTGAAATGGCAGTACATCCTTAAAAGGAACATTCTATTCTTTTTTTTTGTTCTTTTCAAAAAAGAACTTTTGATGAAGAAACACTATAAACATTCTGGGAATGCTTGAACTTAAAATATCAAACTAGTATTGACAAGTTGACTATTGAGAAGAGAACTTCTTTTTTATGCTGCAAACTTCTCCTAGACCCCTCACCACAAACTGCACTAAACTGGACGTACGTTTCGATAGCAAAGCTATCATCATCAGCAGACCCACTGAACTGAATAACTACACTAAAACTACCCTAATTTACACCTAAAAAAGGTACAATGATCACGATCATGGCTGACTGCCGTCATGCTTAATTAGTCACTAATCCTAACTCCGTCTGATCTACTACTTCTACTTAATAAACTATAAAGACAAGAATTTAAGGGTCCTAAATCTGAGTTCATTAAAATATGTTTGTTTTTATATATTTCCCTACTCTCATAACAATTTAATTGCACATAGTTGCTTACGTTTTGAACTAACTTTACATTGTCAACTTTATGGTTTTCTTCAAGCAGATGTAGGATAATGCTAGATTTGTCAAACTTTCTAAATTTAAGATGAGCCAAATGCTCCTTGTAACGTGTTTTAGGTTATCTTTTAGTTTGCCCATGTGCATATGATCACAATCTTTACAAGATATTTTATAAATACCTGATTTGTCCAAATTATCTACTTGATCTTTAGGGTTACCTAAAATATTTTACCTATTATTTGAAGTAGTTGCTATGTCAAGATTGAATTTAGAGAAATTTTTTTGTAGACCTTTCGTGTAACGTGGATAAAATGGTAATTTAACATATTTCTTTTTTATGTAATGATGAATACGGATATCCACGTCATCATGCATGCAACACACTTAGTCAGTACAAAAATTACCTTTCCACTGTTAACAATTATGCAATATTGACCGGTGCTCATAAATATGCGCTAAGTCGTGGGTTTGTTTATAATTTTTTTATATAAGTTGGTATATAGTGGACGCCAGCCGGGACCAAATGGCAAGGAGGTCGGAAATAACAATAAAAAAGAAAATATTAGTATAACAATACAAATTTAATGATAACAAGCAAAATGTTGGGTACATATTAATTGGAAGTGTAATAGTAATTCATAAATGGGTTAATAACAAGGCAATAAAAGAAAGAACAATAGCTACTACTAAATTCAACAAACTAAGTTAATGACATGCTGGTAATTCGTATTAAGTAAATAATAAACTGGTAAATAAGTTAATAAAATTGAGGCATCAGACTGGATTATCTGAATTGCACATACAATAAACACTATTGTATACTAAATCAAAACACTGTCGCTGTCAATTTAGCCGAACAGCTGATTAAATTAACTTAGGTCAACGAGTACACCTTGTATGCGTTAACTAACAAACTCCAATAGGTAACTAAGATTATAGGATTGTACACAGTAGTTTGACATATTAATCTGTTATCGTATGGTTACATTTGAAAAATTGATTTGAAACTAACCACAAACTGCGCTAAACTGGACGTACTGCTGTGGCACCCCGGATTTCGGAAATTTAAATTTGTGTTTTTATTTATACCGAATTATCCCTATCAATGCTACGCCTGTGTTTCCACAGTTCTATATTTTTATTTGGACAAGATTTTGTTAATTGATTTGTTTAATGAATTTAAGTATTTAATTGTTCAGTTGTGTATATTAATTTCATTCTTTTGTACTTATTGCGTTCACCAGTAGTGTATATTTTATTCATTGTTATAGTTCGAGGAATTTTCTTCGCGATTCGTGCGACGATGTAGCACGCAGATGTTAATTTTTATATATGTATGTGAGTTTGGGCCTCTTTAGGGCAGTTCCTTAGATTGATGCCGCGTGTAAGTACATGTTTTATATTTGCTTGGTTACCGAATTGGTGATTTCAATTTATATTAAAAATTTTGTTCTCTTAATTGAATTTAGAACATTAATCGGGGAACTCCATTTAATTAATAATGACATGATATTATATTTCTTGTGCACATATTGGTATAAGATCTGTTATTATAATTTGTTTTAGAGAATTTTGTGTTTTGTTTAAAGAGTTAAATTTTTTTCCATTTCTTGTTTTCAAATTAGTTTTCTTTGTTAATCACCTCGTGTAAGGTGAGAAGAAGCATTGTGCTTGTAATTTAAAATTTCATTTGTGTAAATTTAATTTTGTTGGTTTAAAATTTGAAACCACGTGTTTTTGTGTGAAACAGAAATTTTTCTTCTAGAACAAATCTACCATTTTGTTTGTTCGAGGATTTGAATTGACCTCTTGTAGTTGTTAAATTCATGCAGGTTTTGATTTCGGCCAGGACTTTCAGTCTAAGGTTTTTATTTTGCCTGAAATTGTAATTACAAATGTTTTTTTTTTTTTTTAAATAATAAATTTTGATTACTTACACCCACATTTTATTTTATATGAATAGTTTAATTCTGAAAATAACCTTGAGGTTATTAAGTTTTTGCCCCCTTTTAAAATTTTATCAGCTGAGCTAGTAAAATTTAAATTTTCATTTTTTTATTTTCACTTTGCATTTATGCTTGTACCATCAGTACACAGCAGTACGTTTCAATACGTACGTACGTATCGTTTCAACAGCTATCATTATCAGCAGAAACACTGAACTGGTGTCAGTTCAGTGCCAGTGCCACAGTTTGGAGTATTTTTGAAATTATTGAATTGATAAATCTATCTGATATGATAAGTAACCTTATGTTCTAGATGAGATACCCACCCACAGTTGTGGTTGAGTTTACAGATATAAATTAATGGTAATAATGTGGTGTAATGGTAATAAGGTTTCCCAATCTTAACAAGAACTATGCAGTGATAAAAGACAAGCGATTTAAAGTATTGAAGTTAATTTGGGAATTTAGGTGAACAAAAAGTCAATCTAAAAAATCTAAAAAAGTACTCTTAGAACTGAGAACCCATATTTATCTGCTTATAGAACCTTTGGAACCAAGAATAAATCCTTTAAAAAACGAAATTTTGTAATTCAGGGCTGGTATAATAAGCTCGTGCAGCATATTTCATATCAAATGAATAATTTTGCCTCGCATAAAAGAAATGGGTTGAAATATATTCGGTTATAGCGTGAAGGCGTGTCCACTGGCGAGGAAATAACGGTTTGAAAGGTGCATGTAAGAAGGCAGCGACGTTAAATCGACAATGCGCGTGGTATTTTAGAGGAAAATGTGGACGGAGCGGTCACGATACGTTTAAAGTAAAGTGTCGAATGAATTCCGAGATTGAAACTAAATGTGTCGGAATAGTTTAAATATGGAATTCCTTGAATGAAAAGGCGTTGCACATGATTCTCGTCAGATATGTTTTTAGTCTTCAATCTATGGCAATCTCTTCAGGAATCGATTGTTTTTTTTTGTAAATAAGAGTGCGCACTTTTTCTCTTTATTTTCACATTTGAAATAAAAGAAATTTCGCTCATTGCTTGTTACCTAACATGGTGTTATTATCAAAAATAAAAGTGGAAAATAATTCTATAGAAATTTAAGCTTTTCACTACATGAAGTTCTAATATAACAATCGAAGTTCCCTCGCGAGTGTGTACTTCGGCCTCTATTTGTATCGATAACTTCTGAATCAATGTAGTAGTTGATTATTATAACACCCAATGTCATGATTTCAATTTATCAGACCATTTTGGTCAAATTTTAACTGTTCACATCTATTTACGTGTTGATCATCTTGCACCTAGGCGTAAACGAAAAATCAGTCCATGCTCACTGGATCTGTTTATTAGTTATCTTTATAACGAGACTAATCAGTCTATGAACTTACTTGTCCTGATAAAGCATTGTGTAAGTTTTTAGAAACTTTTAAACATTACATGGACATTTTCCTTATGTAGAATTCCCTAAACCTATTTCAAATATTGGCTGGATAACTCCTGATCTAATAAAATTAAAAAAATAATTAATTATTTATGCTTGGTGTTAGTAGAAAACATCTTGCCCTTAAGCCTTATTTCTTGAGATATGAACAATTCTATAAGGAATCGCTTAACCCATCGAGAAAGAACTACAATGACAATTATATAATAATCAGTCATAATATGTCTAAACCGTTATCGGACGTTATCAGAAATAATAATTCACCCAATCTAGCCGCTAATAACAAACTGCCACAAACTCAAAATTTATCACTGCTTTATAATAATTTTAATAAAAAATTTATCATGCAACTTCACAAACTACTTGTTCTAATTCGACTGACGTAAATTTTAATAATAATCCTAACAGCTTTTTTATTACTCCAGTTACCGCAAATGGTGTATTAAGAGTTATTAATAAATGAAACAACTCTATGACTACTGCTCATGACTCAATTCATTCAATTTTAACTCCTTTGTCTTATTTAATTAATTTCTCATTTAACAAAGGTGTATTTTCTTCTCAATTTAAGTTAACTAATGTTATTCCCGTGTATAAAAAAAGCTGACCCTGACTGTCTAGATAACTATCGTCCCATAAGCATTTTACTAGACTTTTCTAAACTATGAGCTTTGATCAATGAAATGTTAATCGCTTACTTTAACAAATTTAATCTTCTCGCTAGCCAGCAACACGATTACATTCCTTATCGTTATGTGAATACAGCTTTACATAAATTCATTTCATAGCAAATTTCCCTCGATATTAATTCGAATTTTCCCTGTTTGGTTATGTTTATAGACCTTTCGAAAGCTTTTGATGGTGTTGACCGTGAGTAATTGCTTGCTAAGTTATATAACTATGGCATAAGGGGCAACCCCTTAAGTTGGTTCGAAAATTATTTGAGACATCGTACTCAAAGAGTAATAATCAACGATTATTTATCTGATACACGTGAAGTTGATCGCGGTGTGCTTTAAGGGTCAGTCTTGAGCCCTGCCCTCTTCCTAATTCCCTTTTATTAACGACCTTCCTAAGGTCTTTACAACTGCTACTAATGTTGTTCCGTACGCCGACGACATTAATATAATTGTTAGTTCCCACACTATATCCCCCTTATTTCAACCAGCTAACCTTTTGTACACCCAATTGTGTAATTGGTTGGTTTGTAATGATCTTGTGGTCAACACAACTAACAAATTGCATCTTATTTAAGAATAACAATAAATATAATATTAGTAATTGTATATTAAAGGCGACCCCATATCGACAATCTTCGTTGTGAATTGGCCAAGATATGCTATGCTCTATACAATTTGAAATAGTCGTCAGTATCTTTGTTCTTAAAACTTATTATTTCGTTCTCATTCAAAAATGATTTATGGGGTAATGAACTGCAGATCTGGTTATGGCATTAAGCGAATATTTCTATTACAAAAACGTGCTCTACGCATCGTATTTGACTTTACTATTTTCATTCATTTCATTCATTCAAGTTAGGGTGGGCACTTGAGCTTGGTGCTCATTGTACCATCCGTATTGATTCTCTTATTTCCACTCGTGCAGCTTGGTGTTCTCTATAAAGCCCAGTATCTTGCCCAGTGGAAACTTGAGGCCCTTCGAGGGCTCCAATAGATCTCTCCCGAAATATTTCTGCCTGAGTACTTTCAGTTCCTCACATGTGCAGATTACCTGTAAACTCGTTTCCTCCTGTAGTTCGCATCTTCTACACCACTGTTCGCTGACACGGCCTGTGTTGTATAAATGCTTTTTCAGAGGGCAATGTCCAGTTACCAACCCAGTAATGGTTTTAACTTCTTTCTTACTGCGCTTGAGTAGGTTATCAGAGAAGCTACCATCCCCATTCTACCATTCCAGCGTTTTGGTATGGAGTTGACCTTCAGTCGACCTCCATTTCTTTGTACTTTCTTTATCTAACCAGGTCCAGATCTCCCTTCTTGCGGAATCCTTAGTAATCCCACATATGGGCTCTGGACCCATGAAGTGTCTCTTAGAGCCCTCCTTGGCTAGTTCATCGGCTATTACGTTGCCCTTTAAATCCCCATGTCCCGGCACCCAAATCAGAGACACCATGTTGTCTCGTGCCAGTGCATTGAGGGATTGTTTGCAGTCCCTAACTAGTTTTGACCTAGTTACAGGGTTTGAGACTGCCTCGACTTTACTATATCAGGCTTCTTGTAGAGATATTTTTAAGACTAATAAATTATTAACGTTTTATTATTTTGGAAGTTTGTGTTGGAATTTTCGAGTTTCCTACTGACACCTCACATGGTCACAATACGTGTCAAATTAATCATTTATTAGCCCTCAATCACAAATCATCGTTATTTCAGAAGAATTTAATCTATGTCGGCTGTAAGCTCTTCAATAAGCTGCTAAATGAAATCAAAAACATCTAATAATTTACACCATTTCAAACTAGAGTTATCTTGTTATTCCATCAATGATTATTTTTTATAGTTTTATGTTATTCCTATTTGTCTCTTAATACTCTCGTTATTGAAGTTATTTTTCATGTTTCACAGTTTATATGTTTCACAGTTTGAAATAAAGAGCTATTATTATTATTATGTTCTTTTTGATTTTTGAAGCCCTGTTTACTTGTATAACAGTTCTGTTTTAGTTACGCGTGTATCTTTTTTTTTTTAGTTCATTTTGAGACTCTACATAGAATATATAGTTTTTGTTTTGTACCCATTTAAAGGTTTTTCCTGTGATATTTAGATTTGTTTTTTTTTTTTACTTTTACTAGCCTTTATGCATTTATTAGATAATTGTTATTGCGATGGAATCATTTTCATTTTTCACTTGATAGCACTGCCAAGCTTTTGGCTTAGTGCTGCTGTGTTTTTTCTTTGTTGCCTTTTTATTATTTGTTATTTTTACTTTTTGTAATTTTTGCGGGGTGCGTGCTTATCTTTGATGGCGTGTGGTGTTTGCGTGTCTCGTGGACACCATATATTATTAATAATAATAATTTTCAGTCTCCAATTTTTTATCAAATCTAGTAGAATTATTGTATTCAAGAGTTAAGACTTGCTTTTTCATTAACGTATTTTAACTCTGTGTAGCTCATAACAAAAATGTTCTGATTCCATCACCACTAGAATCAAATTAACACTAATGACGGGGCAGTTACGTTACGGATTAATTGACCTGACTTTTTGTCAAGCGGAGTTAAATTTAGTCAGAGACCTAAAACGACGACAAACATATTATCCCACTGATTGCAGAAGATAAACTTATTATTGGCTTCCGATACCCCTCTTACTCGACACGGATCGACATATTAACTAATTAACTTTGTTCATCCCTACAAAGCTACAAACTATTTCTCCAGTCTTTTGAAGAAGGGGATATACTACAGAAACTTGTGAAGAATAGGACCATTACAAACATAATGTGTAGTTTTTGAAACGGAACTACCCCAACAATAAAGTAAAAGTTCCCAACAGGAACGGCATTAATAATTATATTGTGCGAGAATGTCGCGCGAATTTGCATTTCAATAGTCCTCATCCGATACCCGTGGCGGAATACCGAACAAAAGGCACCGAATTTTTTCCTTCAACTTTCCCAAATTCGCCCCGCCAAACTCAATTCCTTTCCTATCTCTGTCGCAGCGAGTTGCTTGACGACATTTCGATTCTTTCGCACTGTGCGCTCCCTCTTCTCGCACCTAAAATTATTTTCCCAACTTTGGGAAGTTCGGGTTGGTCTAACAAAAGACATTTGTATGTAAAAATGGTGCCGCCGTTGGCTCGAGAGTTTTAGCTATCGCTAGGCTTTACACTGGAGAATGCATACACGGCGGCGCGGGATATCGTTTGGGGCAATGGGATTCGTTAGATCTTCTGTTGCGATAAAACGTTTAGATACTGCATTTAGCAAAGTTGCTCCATTACCTAGTTAATATTACCAATCGCAAATGGATTTGCTAGGATCTCTCAAGTTTCCAAAGCAAGCAAGAAGATTGCTTATTACTTATTTGCACAACTAGGCCAAAACTATGGTTTTGCGAGTATGAGCACAGTTTGAGTGAAATCGCAAAATAGTTTATGGATATTTAGACGCACTATTTTCTTTTTGGGCCGGCGGATCTTAATTTTGTTAAAAATAATTTAAAAAACGCTAGGAAGTTAACAGTGCAGGTTAGTTAGCACGTGTTACATCTTATATTAGTATAGGATTTTGACGTTCCAGCGATTGGTCTCTTTTCCGGTAATTCTCTTCGTTCGTTACAGCTATTTAGCAATAGCAAGATTAGCTAGGGCGATAGAGAAATTAGCTCTTATTACTAAGGGTTATGCAACAGCTTACTACGCCTCCATAGGTCTTGGAAATGATGTCAATTATTTAAAAAATGGTGTAACTAACATTCTGTCATCTGCTATAGAATCTACAATCAATGACAGAAATTTTAATAAACCTAAATGTAATGTTATCATTTATCAGCCTTTAGTGGTAATGGTTTGTTTCCGGACGATTTAAAGTAATGCAAAGTCAGTTCTTTATTTTATTAAGTAGACCGTCAATCGCTTCAAGACAACTTGCTCACTTGTTCTTGTAACTGATATTTCTCTTGAAGCAACTAAACGAAAACAAAGGTTGATTTCAGAACTGGTTTGTCAGCGGAGCAGCAGTAGAATGATCAGTTCCGAGACAAGAGCACTTTTAACCATCTCTAATTCCTATAACTTTAAATGGGCAACAATTTGCTACAACATACTTCTTAATTTGTATTGCTACAAGCAAGTAAGTATCTTCGCACTGGTAACACAAGAACATTAGGAATAACTTTTGATTCTACTGCTCATCATTCAATCAATATCAAGCGTTAATTATATTAGAGCAATTGCTCTGTATTATTACAATTAAAGGGGTAAGAATTAAAAGGGTATAAGTAACATTTGCAAAGTTTGAAGATATTTCAGTCTAAAGTTATCTAACTATAAAAAAAGTCAAGATTTTTTTAATGTCTGCGCTTTTACTTAATCCGTCGCATCGTGTTCGTTAATCCGATACCATTTATTTATTTTATTTTATAGATATTTGATTTTGTCAGCAGTTCAATTTTTATATGTGCGGAAGAAGCATGTAAGTTAAATTACTAAAATAAACGTATTTTTTATATTAATGCGATATTGTATTAGCTTTAACTAACGAATGTGTGTTTTAGGAAATACATTGTTCTCACAAAATGATAATAATACTTAAATCTGCCGACGTCTTCAATATCTTTCAAGGTTTATATATTTTTTGTTGTTGCTGAGGCCAATAAATGAGCCTTAAAACTTATAAAAATCACAATTATTTTTTCTCCCATAACTCCCAATGTCTTACAAGAATGAATGAAATATGTACTGATTGTTTATATATAAAATGTGTATAAATATGTAATACAATAACAATGTTTTCTTTAATAATTAATCCAATAGAAATTTAGAAACTTTAAGATATATTGACATCTACCTCGAGCTGGAGTAACCTTAACGTGATATAGCGCGATATGAAGAAAACAGTCTTTGCTTTCGTTAAAGTTAAAATTGCTCCCTATATATTACACTGTACCAGCTCGGGTAATGTCTATCAATCAAAGTTGGTTCTAGGCTGGAGCAGTCTAGCGGAGCAGGAGCCGATTAGATGCCCATCAGAAATCACCTCTGTCTGCCCTGAGCCCCGAACTAGCTTCGAAATATCAGGTCTGCGATTTCGCAACCATCTCTAATGGGAATATACAGTCAAACACGTGGTACTACGATAACGTATTTAAATGGAATGATAGGAAGGATAGCGAAACAGCGTGCGCCGCTAAGGTGTTACAAACCAGCATAAAGTCATGTACAAGCGTTTGATTCAAAATCAACAGTCGCGTATCAATCGTTGAGGGTTAAGCAGTATACAGGAGATGAAAAAGTGCAAATAATAAGGTGATATTACAAGGTGGTCATTCGTTGTTATCTATTATCGATCTGGTTCGAAATACTTCTAACAATTGTCCTGCTATGAAAATTACGAACAATTTCCTCACAATTAACTATAGACATGGAGGTATTATTCAATATACGATTTTTGTAGTCGCGTACCTCATTGCTTGTTGAAACCAAGGCATCGTTTTAACCTTTAACTGCAGTCGTCCCACCCTCTGCTCGCTTCGCTGTAAACCAAACACGTCACCATTTTTATCGCAGTTCCTTGTGTTTATCTGTATAATGCCACGGAAAGTTCCACTACATAGAAACAAATTAGATTTAAGAAAAAGATGTGCTCAGAAATGACAATCAGATTACCGAAACCGCGCTCGTGAAGGGATTGGCGACGAGGTATTGGCAATTCAGGTTGTGATCTCCGAAGCGTGTTGTGCTAATAAATTACTGGTATATTTTTTTATAAAGTGTTTCAATAAACAGCCATCAAGTGCAGCCCCAGGGTAAGTACCTTTTTAATATTCCCTATTTATATATAAGATTAGAGAAGAAAGTAGGTCAAGCCTCCAACCCTTGAGCAAAGGGACGCGACATTTGGGGAAAGTCGCTATATTTGGTGGAGGCGCGGGTATTGTATTGTTACTGAATTATCACATACATGCATTTTTTTGTGAAATTATAGCAATAGTCACCACCATTGTTGTAAAGTTGGGGATGGTAATGTTTAAACGTCATTTTGAACTGTCATGTTGTAAATTTTGCTAACCTCACAATATTGCAAATTGTCCTTGTAATTTTACAAAAAAAATGTCTGCGAAAAACTGCAGCGACCTCTCAATGGAAAATAATAAACCAGAAAAATCTAAAAATTGGATAGCTTAGAATTCAAATAATTTTAGTTTAATTTAGTATTATTAATATCACTCAACTGATTTCTGTTATTGCATTATGGAATCAAATTTAACAACACTTTCATATTTCAATCTTTGTTTTGAGTTTAGTTTAGTCATAATTGAATTATGCCTCATGTATGTGACCTTTCCTGTAATTACGGTTCTTTTTAAAACCAATTTTTATTTTTCTTACTTTAGTAATAGTAAAAAACAGCTACATCTATTTGGATTAATCAAACTTGTTATTCGTTAGCACAAAACAGATATAGGATCTCTTTCAATTTAATTTTCCATTCAATGGGAATTTTCTAGCAGACGCCTAAAAAAGTATACCTAACGATATTTTTTGTTTTACAAATTACAGTGCTGCACAAACAATTCAACTCTAATTATCTACCTTCAAATGAAAAAATATCCTTGTCTGGGGTAATAAATTGATATAATGACTACTTTTTGCTTACATCCATATTTATGTATCTAATCTACATAGTTAATTTGTTTATTCGTTGATTTGGTTATTCAGTTCAAAGTGATATCGTGATGTGTTTTATTAGAAAATTGTTATAACAGTACGAATTAAAATGGTCAAATAGTATGATAAAAATATGAAATATCAAACGAGAATTTTAATTTAAACGGTTAAATGTATAAAACGTAAATACAGTACATGCCTTTATGTTTAATTATGTATGTGTAGTTGCAGTTGGTTTGTGAGAATTGGACACTTAGTCAATCGGGAATATCTTCGCTGGAAATGTGGGAAATTTCCTTTTCCACACCTAAGGAAGACTTTTTAAGGTAAGAATGTGGAAAAAAGGTTTCGTAGGGGAAAGTATAGCGGGGAGTGTAAGAGCACAAAGAATTAGATCGTTGGAACATATGAGAAAAATTGCTGGATTGTAAACTTGGAAGAAAAAGATCAGAAGAGAGACTAAGGGAAAGGCGGACGAGTGAACACTGAACTAAAAATAATGAAGGAAGTCATTTTATTAAATGACGACTGAATTTATTGAGTAATAAATCATTCATTGTATTTATGAAACCAATTTTATTGAAAATGAAGTAATATCTTGAACTCCTGATACTCTTGCAACAAATTGCAAACCGCTGAACTAGTGCAGAAGTTATCATTTAATACTTTGTTGCGTTCATATCGTGAACAATTTTATGAAAATTGCACGTAAAAATAATAACAATAACAATATGTATTCGTTAAAATTTATATTATTAACAAAATTATTTACTGAATGGATGAAAATCAGTTACCATAACAAATATTATTTATGGACTAAGGACTATAGTGATTTCTTGTAATAATGATAACTAATTTATGTCAGTAATGAATCTTGTTCAATTCAATTTCAATTCAAATTCTTTATTTTTGTTTTAACTGTAAACACAATGAAAAAGAAACTGCGTACACAACAAGAAACAGGCATCACTCAGAAAAAAGAGATATAATTAATATATAATAAATTGTGTAATTCATATATTCCTGAACAGCCAATCCACAAAGCAAGTTAAATACTTTATGTTTAAATTTGTTTATACATATTTCTTCTTTTATTTTGCTTGGCAACTTATTAAAGAATGTTGTACTACTGTAAGTTATTGCTTTTTGGGTTAATTTATAGTATAGTACATTATAATCACTTTTAAACCTTGAATCATAAACGTGATCTTTCTCATTTTCTCCAAAAAAGTGTTTGAATTTAATATGAAAACCAAGCAGTCGTAGATATGGAGTCCATATACTGACTGTCAGGAGATTATTTTCCCTAAAAAGGGTTCTCAATGAAGCATTTGCTTTAAGATCCAGCCTACCCTTTTTTGTAATAGAAAAATCGTATTGATTTTGTTTGAATTTCACCATACTAGGATCGCATAGCATATAATTGATATTGTGGTAGCACGATACACAACTTTTATTGTCGCGAAATCGACTACAGAGCTTAAAATTTTGAGGCACTGCTGAGTTTCTCACACAGTAATCTCATGTGTTCGGCCCACTTTAGCTTATCGTCCACAACTAGACTTAGCACCAATAGCAATATTTATCGAATTCTATTTTTTCGTTATCTAAATGTATATTATTGGGCGTTTCCATGCTTACATTAATGTTAAAATGTATGCATTTTGTTTTTGCTGAATTTAGTATTAGTTGATTGTTTTCAAACCATTTTTTAGGTTTCGTAGTAGTAATGAACTTGTTTTTTGTTTTAATCAGATTAAGTCTATTTCTTTGATTAAAATATTTGTGTCGTCCACAAAGCTAATGATTTTTTGGTTCTTAATAATAATAATAATAATAATAATAATAATAATAGTTTCTTTACTGTTGCACCACTTGTACAAATTAAATAAAATAACAAAGAAAAATCATTTTCAAAGTGGGGCAACAAATGGCCGAATTCTCAAAGTTCTGTTTTTCAATCCGGCCGCCCAAAAAATATAAAAGTAACATCTTATCGTGTAAACTGAGATACATACATACATACAAAGTTAACACTAAAATTTGAAAAGGTAATAAAAATTAAGATTAAAATCGAGCTGCTTCTAGCCGCGGGAGTACTCCAGTCCTTTGTGCCCAGAAACGACTTTAAACGTGACCGGAAGGAGGAAAAATTTAATCCCTTCAGTGATTCAGGTAAGTCATTGTATAAGCGCGCAATGTTAAAACTAAACGATCTTGGGCGTGCGGAAACCGAATATTGATATTATGCACATCACTGCGGAACCTTATTTTTAGATAAAGATACGGTGGTGTTTTAAAGTTAACAATTTTGTAAAAGAAGCAATACATATGAAACCGACGCCGTTCTTTCATATTAAGCCATCCCAACATTGTATATTTATGAGGAATGTGGTCATATTTTTTAATTCCGCGTATGAACCTAATACAATACATTGTTTTGGTGAAACTAGAAATAGATCATTTCAAAATATAATAAACAGAAGTGGACCAAGCACGCTACCTTGGCGCACGCCGACTTTAGTGGTCTTAATGTTGGAATCTTCATTAACAGTATTTAGTTTTACTATTCGCTGGCGGTTTGTGAGGTACCCCACATCTCCGATTCCATAACGATGCAGTTTTTCTAGTAGCAGTTTATGTGACATCGTACCGAATGCCTTAGCAATGTCGATAAAGAGACCACAACATATATCGCCTCTCTCAAAGACATCGCGAATTTCCTCAGTGTATTCATAGAGAGCTGTGTTAGTACTCTGTTATTACTTAATCAAAGATTGTAAATAATGTTTATCATAACTGTGACATTTTGGTTCTATCGATGAAAACTCACTCAATGAATGTAGATTGTTAATATCACGTCCAGTATTTTTTCTCAGTTAAGTGGAGGAGAAAATTTAAAGTTATCAAATGGAAGATAGAAAGATTTGGGCCCGTAGTGCTCTATATTATTATTATTATTATATCTATTGTAAGAAAATTCATTTCTACATTTGAGTCTGAGAAGCTTTTGATTTAAGATTGCCGGATTCACCACAGCAACAGATTTAATTTTAAAATTAGCAAGTCTCATCTGAGTAATAAAGTTCAAAGTAACATTACAAAAAGTTCCCTTTTATGCACTTGAAGTCCTACTCGTAATTTTTTAATTTCGTCCAAGGCACAGAGTATCAAGTTTTATGCCAAAACGTAAATAAAAGAAATTCCTTGCCATCGCGTTTCGTGCTCTGACAGGATTCGAATAATTCCGGAGTTTTAGAAAGAGGAACACCACTACCTAATGTCCATAATTTTCGAATGAACGCCGCCGGAATGAGGGAACGGAACGGCGCGACACATCAAGCGTAACAATTGGCCAAGAAGTTACAAAGACCAAGGATCCGGACGGAATCCGTCCACGCTCGCGATTCTATCCAATACCGTTCCCTCCGCCTTGCCAACTTCGACCCCGAAGAAAACTTTTACATTAACGACGCCGGGGGCGGTATTAAGAGATTATTTTGTTTTCCTCTGAAGACCAGAAGAAAGGAAGATAGAGTTTATTTAGGTCGTCTGTCGATTTATGCTGTACAATAGAAATTCCTCGCCTGCCGCCCCCGCACCGCGCGCACCCGTCCAACGCCTTTAATGGTTTCTATGAAAAAATTACTTTTACCCATTTTTCGCATCGCTTTGTTCGTCTCGAAGCTCTCTCGAACGTCTCGGCGAAAGAGGGGATTTTGATGGAAGGGAAATAGCAAATAGAAAAAGATGGAATTAGCGATTTCAAAAGGATCGCAACCGAAAGGTTCTTTTTTTGCTCTTTTTTTTTTGACGGCTCCTACGAGCTCTGCTGATTAGAGGGGATGATTTATTTTTCTGTGTTCGAGCTTGTAAATATATATGACACCAATATACTGATTGATGGCAATAAGTGGATTTAGTGAAAACGCTCAATAATGATTAATAAATAGAAATAATAATGTCGAAAGCAATTTCAAAAATATCCAAAAATTAGTGTATCGTAAAATAGAAAACTTGCTACTTCTTACAGGGTTTTCATGAAGACCATGGTTGTCATGCACTCTCCTCAGCCAAATTTTCCCTGATTATAATCAGGATTTAAAAACGATCCAATTATTACGAATTATTCGAACTCACGGCATTCCTAATAGTCAACATCCTAAGCAAGATCTTAGGGCACTCAAGCATCACAGGCGTATTTAATAATTATAACAGTATTTTAAAATCTCTGACAGCAAATTCCAAAAAGGATAATGACATGTAATGAGTGACATATGCTTATACAGTATGAGTCGTTAAGAATGGGAAATATGGAAACTGGGAACAGTAGACCTTAAAAAGGATTGAGCGCAACATGCCTTATACACATGTTGCTCGTTTAAGACAAACAAGTTAATAATTTTATTTCTAAATTTCCCAATAACTCCTAGCAAGTTTTCATAGAATCAACGTGAAAATTGGCACTACTACGTTTTTCTGCATGATGAATAGGAATTTGTCATCACTTTTACCGTTACTCATAGAGGGCGCTACTTACACCCCGCTGAATTGGTAGATCAAAGCTTATCTTTCTTGTGAATGCAGAATCACATTAACCGAACAGAAAATTAGAAAGAACAACCCTTTTTACATGAAAACTACATACCTGTTTGATTTTTGATATTTTGATCCGTTTTCGAGATATTTGCATTCGAAGGTTACAGTGCATTTCGCGCTACTACCGTAATTTTTATTTCAGTGCGTGTAGAGATGGTGTGTGAGGATGTTGTCAAAAAATGTCCTCTCCTTCAATTTCAATGTTAATGACCAGTTTCGAAGCTGTCATAGGCACAAAAGTGTTGTCTCTAAGGTAATCAATCTCTCATGTGTAATTAAAACATTTAAGTGCGAATAAAAGTGATTTTATTTAATAAAAAAATTCTAAATGTGAACTTGTTTAAAATCAGACATAAATCTTTGGATATTCTCATGTCAGGTAAGTACATGAGTCCGTTTAATTAATAACACTAAAGTTTTATTAGTAATTCCACTTTTTGCAATTTAAATTCATAGTTTCGAACGTGTATACGTCTAAATTAAATTTCAAAATTCCCGCGTTTTCTGAACATTCGAACGGGAGTTAAGCTAGGCTTAAACAGACGTGTGAAACAGAATGGCCAACCTTGATGGTAAATTACTGGATATTGGTTCGTAACGTAAATACATATCAAATACTTATTAACCTACTATACTACCAACTTATACACATTTCCCCAAGTAACTGCAAGCCGTGCGATCAGCGATGATACAAACAATTTTCTAACCTCAAATTTTTGCTGAACGTATAAAAATAAAATTTCTTGTAAGTATAATTAAATTTAGATTAGAATTGAAATAATACGTTTATTTTTAGGTAGATTTGACGAGGAATACCTCCTACAAGGACGAATTCTGCAGACATCGGTGTGGTCTGGACTGTTCGGGTGTCGGATAAGGGCCCTCGTACATCGTGGGTACATCAGATCACGGTGAATGGCTCGATCAGGACAGGAATAATACTCGGGAAAATCGTCGTTGAAGAAAAATTACCGAAACGTAATAGGTAATTTGGATGATATTTATGTGATAAAACTTTGTTTAACAATTAACAATTATTTTTAGGTTCTAATTTGGGATAAACTTGGATTTTATCGAAATAGCCGTTAAATTTTACAAGAACAAATTGAGACACGTCTGGCTCTGATACCGGTTGGGTAGAGAATCGTTTCGAATTGAAAAATTTTAATTGACTTGGAGGCGATTGTCTTCGATAAAAGGTACCACAGTCACAGAATGTCCGTTAATATAACCGAAACGAGGGGAACATCCATTGTTTTATACATGAGAGTGCCCATGTGACCGAATGGACTGTCGAATGTTTAAACGAAATAAAAATAAATAATAATTGCAAAATACAATTGAATCACCTTACAATTAAAATATAATAAAGGTAGGCGTCATTAGATCATGAGAAAAATACGTTTGGAATTTTTAAACACTTACTACTATGTAAAATTAACAATCTTAAAATTAATTACTGTACCCCAAAAAGTAGGCAACCATTTGGTACACATAGAATGTCACAGAACCCAATTTCCAGCAATTTCCCATGTCTTTCTGTTGACATATCAAAGCAATTGGACTGCCAATGCATATACAAACATTATTAAACTAAATTTAAATGAAATAAGTACACTGTAAAAAAATAAGAATTTTCATTTGAATTGAACTGGGATCCAAATTTGATCTGTCAATATGTATTGTAAAAATACACTATTCAAATTCTAATATTCATTTTCGATGTGTAGGTATATCACTGCTAATCATCTTACTTCCTGAAGAGAATATTCTGAAGGAAAATGCTTTGAAGGACTTGCCAAATGCAGAGATTTCCTACATCACCTGGACATCGTCTGGCTGTCTGCTGCCACATTTTATATCCTTTTTCTTATAATATCTAGTATATGTACCATAACAATATATTTCTTTATCCCTAATCTTAACTTGTTATGAGTTAGGGGAAATATTAAAATTAACCCAATTACTAATTCATTTGAATAATTTGAGATATTGATTTTAATTTTTACTTAACTTTTTAATGTACAAATCTCATGATTGGATAGTTTCTGGAGCTTATTTACGCATGTCCTCATTTGGGGGAATCCGATAATTTTAATCAAAAACAATTAGTGAGAAGTTCACTGGCCGGCTACTTTTTGTTGCATTTTTCCTATAAATAACGGCTGATAGGTAGTCGACATTTTAATTTTTGCCGATCAGTCTCTGCAAATAATGATTAGTTGATTATTCCGTATCATAAATACCATTTTCACAATTAAATATAAAACGGGGTATTGCAGAATGAAGTAGTGTTTTGATATCATTACTGTGTTTGGTTCTGAACATTTCCAACAACGTTGATAAAAGTACCGTCTCCTTAAATTATTCTGAGTCGAGTAATATCGTTTGGTTACATTTCATTTTTACGTTCGCTCTATGTAAAAATGGATATCATTCTTTAGACACCGCGACGTATAAGAAAGGTAATATAATTTTATCTCGCTTTGCAGTGACGTAAGTGGAACTTTTAAACTGTCCCAGGGATCGCGTTTATTTCCACACTTAACGTTATAATATAAACTGAATAAATTATAGTGTGTCATAATTCCCTTCGTCTCCCCGTGTAAGTCGTATAAATTGCCGTTCATATAGACATATCATCGTGCGCCGAGGAATAATAATAACGCTCCTTAAGTTTGATTAAACGGATGCGACGTTTCATTTCTTCAAAAATGAATAATTTATGAACTACATCGAAAACTACCGCGGCGACGAGACCGGGCGAAATTACCTAGAGATCATTTGAAATTGGAAAATATGCTGCGGGCACGACCTCGAAATGGAAATATTGGCGTGAGTGACGGTTGAATAGGGATGATAAAACAAAGGACGCCTCGCAGCCCACAATGTTGTTTAGCGTGCATCAATATGAGCAATGACTCTTTATACTTCCAACTTCCAACGTTGCTTATTGCGTTCCAGTATTTCAATCTAGTTATGAGCATACTTTGTAAATAAACGTCAGTTCGGGTACTCTGTATGTAACGTCGTGCATAAGTGAGTGAGGACTGAAGCAGGTAATAATTTTGGATAGACTCTGAGGGATGCTGAAGAAAGGCAAAGGTATATTCACGGGTGTAATAAACTTGACGCTATAAAATGTCTTTTCTTCTCTTCTATTCCGCTACAAAGTTATCGCAATATCATACGTACCACTAAAACTTTTACTATGTTTTAATACTCGACATACTTGTTGACTTTGACAGTTCTTTCTATTCAAATTTACATTTAATTGAATGTTAACCAGAAGCAGTGACATCTGCATGTCATGTGAGAACATGAAAACTATTTTTAGTCATACTTTTTTTTTGCTGTGGGAATCGTCCTACCTGAAGTCTCCGAAAACAATGCAGCCTCTTTTTGTATTTAATCTCCTATTTCTTTTATCTATTAAATTATTCCAGACACTCCAACATCCTGGTACTCTGTACTAATCTGTATTGAGGGAATATGGAGGCTGTCTCGTTTAAACTCAGAATGATAACAATAATAAGGTTTAGTAAGGGCTTTTCCATGGTTTTCCATTACTCCTTGGCGAATGCTAGGCATACACTAAAGTCGTTCCATGGGGGGAACATAATTACAACTGATAAATCGATGTGTTATACTGTTGTTACTATTATTAATAAACATAGGGAAATTGTTCAGTTATGGAATTCATATAGTGCTTAGAATAGGAAACCTTGTGTAGTAGCTTTAGGTGGAGCACGGAGTTTACCATGGATTGTAATTATTTAGCTTTTCAAAAATAAAGTGTGTTAGTCTGTTCAGCTCTCTAACTGGTTGATCGAAATGATCCTCTCTGGGTTCATTTCTGGCTTGGCAACAATTACCAGTCTTTATCTAAAGCCTCGCATTCACACAGAATGTGGTAAACTGTCTAGCCATTACACAATCTACAGTTGGTATCTTCAGTGTTGATCTCGATTTTCTATAAGTACCCTTTCCTTTTTTGATGGTCTTTTATCCCAGCGCTCTTTGTGCTATTCTTTCACTCAATCCCCTATCTGCCCTTGTATCTGTGTTCTCTTCCTTCTCCTAGAGGAGGTTCTGGGTCTGTATATCAAGCAGATGATCTCTTCTTTGCCAACTCATCGGCTTTCTCTTTTGCTTCGGTTAATGCTGAAATGTCTGGGCACTCACAGCAAAGTGACCTTGTTCCGATCTGTCGGATTATCAGCTATCTATTGCAATCCGCTCAGTTGTAGAATACATTATTGCCTATGCCTCTGGCTGAATGACCGTGGCATATTTGCCTTGAGAAACTGTGACCCATGTGTCTCTCACCCCACTGTAGATTCCAGCTCCACTCTCGTTCTCGGTTTTTGGTCGTCTGCAAGCCAGATCAATTCCTCGACTGTACGATCTTTCTATGTAGCTGGTTTTAATTTGAGCTTATCCGATCCGCGATTTCCACCCAGAAATTTATGTTAAAAGGATATGTCGAAATCTGATCTCATTCCCAAAAGGTTGTCTTCCACATAATGGACATCATTGTGCCCGAAACCTGTATACCTGCCATTTTGGTAGTACGTCCAGTAGCTACTGTGCTACTCGATGACAAACGACGCAATACTAGAGAAAGTCAAAAGGAAGAGCATTCCGGGATAATTTATCCTCTTTGGTCAAATTATAAATAATAAGTATATAATCGAGCCAATAAATAGTGATATGATATATGGTATATGTCCAGTTCATCATATTGGTCTTAGCTTCAAGTTTTCGTCTTCTGGCCGAAAGTTAAAGCATATTGAAACACTGAAACAATACAAACAGGGAAATTCATAGAAAGACATGTATTAAGCGACTATCAAAGAAGAAATTCTAAAGGTCAGTTAGAAACAAACCACTGTATCTTGCTAAGTTCAGTTATAGCAGTTTGCTGCTGCATATCAGAGATGCATAAGTGATCACGGATCTCACCACCATGATTATGTCCAGTACATCATATTACGTCTTAATCTCCATATTTTTCCTCTCCTTGCTCTTCTAGCCAACTTGGTGGTGTCTCCGCCCTGGTTTTAATCATCTGAAACTGTCGATTCTAAGTGAGTTTAGAGCCTAGTATTACACCCAGATATTTTACTTCCTCTAACAGCTTTATCTCTTCACTCCGAAGTTTTAGTGGTCCAAGTCCCATCTGAGTTCTTCATTTTCGTAAATGCTATTGCGGTTGTTTTGGAAGGACTAGTATTTAGATCCTCCCTCCCTGGCTTAATGCTTGTACGACTTGTAGAGCGTTTGTGTAATTTTGCCCCGCACTACGCTGTTATATTTACTTTGGAGCGTCTGCATGCCCCAAAATTTTATGTTCTTCATTGTCCAGTTTTACTAATTGCTCGTCCACGATTAAGTTCTACAGCAAGGGGGACAAAACCCAATCCCGCGCACAACCCTTTTCGACCAGAGCCACCAGTATCTCTGCCATGATGGTTGTGTAAACTGATCTCCCTTTAAGGACATAGCTTATCCACCTGCAGCTTGCTTTATCGATCCCTTTATTTCTCGATGCTTTGGAGATTGATACTGCCTCAGTATTGTCGAATGCTCTCTCTACGTCAAGAAGACATATCATGAACATATGTGACATCTGATTTGTGAGTCTCAGAGAATTTGGTCTACTCTATTCTATTTTGCCAGGTTTCGGAATAATAGTAACCCTGATAAAACCACCTCGTCCCTGCACAAAATGAAGCAAACAATTTCTATGTATCTTGTAAATGTTTGTCATTTTAATTTTTTCATTTTTCTGTTTCTGCAATAATCTATCGGTGCTAGTTACTTGCGGCTATCAGTAATAAGGTCTGGGACTTCTTTCCAGATCCTCCAAGAGTAAGGTTTTTGCCATGGTTTTCCCTTACTCCGTGGCCATTGATTTTATATAAGTATGTTATATATAATCAGTGTCCTTGGCGAATGCTGGGAGATAACGAAAGTCGTTCCATGGGCGCATTTAATAATAACTGATACCTGACTGAATTACAGTAGACTCGCGATTATGTGAACTAATCGCATTTCACATATTTTATCATTTCTCAAAAGTTGTATTCATATGGTCGCGAGGCTACTGTATTATATTTTTGTTATTAAGAATCATAGGGAAATTATTTAGTTAGAGTAGGATTATTTCAATTGCTATGGAACCCATATAGTACTTAGAATAGGTAGCCTCGTGTAGTACCTTTTTTAGGTGGAGCACGGGGTTGGGATGATTTGTAATAATTTAGTTTTCATAAATAAAGTGTTTAGGTGCTAGTTACTACTTTTCTGAATATTTCCCGTTTTATGCTAAATATATCATCGATTGGCCCTAATACTATGAGAAAAAGGCTTCATCTGTAGTAGCAAAAGTCACCAAGGCACAACTTAGTAAAGGTAACAATGTTTAAAAAGAGGAACATTATATTAAGCTATCAAAATGAGACTAACTAGGCACGTTGTATGCACAATTTAATAAATCTCTAAATTCAGATGCGTGCATTATTTGTTTAATAACTAAGCATAAGTTTTGCAGCTAGCAATCAATATCTGGTTTAGATCTCCATTATTTACGACCTTTGTTTTATAATAATATATTCTATGCATATCGTGCAATACCGACTGATTTACATTTATACAGTGCGTGTATACTGTAGTAACATAATAACTTAACGATAACTAACACGTAATCTGGCCAAGACTGTATCAAGACATACCTTATTACAGCAATAAATTGTTATTAGTAAACTAATAGTGACCATTAATTTTCGTTGAGATTTCAGGTTGTACATACATAATTAAACGAATATGATATATCTCCAATAAGGGTTAGCTTTATTGAAAATATTCTCCAGGTGATTTAGCGCTGTTGCTCCACGTTCAATTCATTAGAAGAACAATATCGATCGTAAATCAGTTTTCGCACTTACCTTTAATGTATAGCGCATTAATCATTTAAAAATTTTAATTAAAAACTCGAATTTTAATGCGCCACGATGTTGAACGCCCCCTGTTTGCATAGGCGATGAAAATTTTATTAGATTTTCGTTTTCTCCCGCATAAACAGCACCTTATGTCGAGTATAAAATAAACCTTGACATGTAGCACCGTAAAAATTTTCCGTCGATGTAAAATAAGGTAGCAGAAGGTCGAGGAGCGTCCATGTAGATACATTTACACGTTCTGTGTTTATCTTTTTAATTAATTTAAGGTTAAAACAATTTGTATTCGAAACGCTAGTGGCGAAACGATTTACGCAAATATACACGCATATTATTACCTAATAAAATAACCAGAAACACATACGTGGTCGTACTATATTTTGCAAACCTAGGTTATAAGCGTTGCAGCTCGTCAACATTAGATAGAAATAAACGAGATTTTGTCGACGAAAAACGTTGTGAAAATTGGAGGTACCGTTTTTATGGAATTTCGTAGAGCTTAAGCAGCAGCATTGTAAATATCCTATACAGGGTGATTCTCAATATATGCGACAAACTTTTATGATCAAAATAACCTCAGCTCTTAAAGTTCATATGAGTATATGTCCAACACGGTTTGGTTTTAAAGTTATTGAATGTTTAATAATAAATTATGAACTATGACTAACACAATATATCACAGTTGGTTCTTCAAAAACTATTGTGTTGAGAGGGAATTGTTTATTTGTCATTTTAATAGTTGTCAGAGTATTCATTCAGTTTATTGCCAGTTTCTGTTTTCTAAAATGAATTACTCGAATGCTGAGATGTGTGATATGCATTTCGTTTACGGTCTTGCCAATGGAAATTCGCGTGCTGCTAGACGTCTTTATGAAAAACGATACCCAAACCGTTCATCCCGCATCATTCAATATTTGCCCTAGTGAAACGGGATATTTGTCTTAGTAAAACGGGAAATTTTAAAAAACGGACGACTGATAACGGGCACCCATCTACAGTGAGAACTTCACAAGTTGAAGAAATGGTACTAAATGAAATTGAGGAACATCCTACTACAAGCACCAGAAAAATTGCGTTTGCTTTCAGACCACAGTTTGGAGAATATTGAAAGATCAACTGTTGTATCCATATCACATTCAACGGATGCAGGCACTTTTGCCGGCAGATTTTCCGTAAAGAGTGGCTTTTCGTCAATGGATGCAACACAAAATCGCACAAAATCCTGACTATTTGGCTCAAATATTCTTCACCGACGAGGCTACTTTCTCTAGAAACGCGATTATTAATTTTCATAGTAATCACATATGGGCCGAAGAAAATCCGCACGAACCAGTGAATGCCCGTCATCAACATCAAGTCTCTGTCAATGTGTGGGCCGGAATTGTTGGAGATCACTTGATAGATCCACATTTTTTACCGATGCGGTTAAATGGGGAGGTATACCGCAATTTTCTTGAAGAGGAGCTACCACTACTGCTGGAAGAAGTTCCGTTGCAATTAAGATTACAAATGTATTTCATGCATGACGATGGTCCAGCGCATTTTAGTTTAGTTCCTCGCGAGTTTTTGGATAATACGTATCCAGATCGGTGGATAGGACGGGGAGGTCCACAACCGTGACCTCCTCGGTCTCCAGACTTAAATTCTTTGGACTTTTTTCTCTTGGGTCACCTTAAATCATTAGTTTATACGACTCCCATTGAAAATGTCGATGAACTGAGAAATCGTATTATCGCAACTTTTCAAACAATTCGAAATACCCCTGGTATTTTAGAACGGACTCGCCAGTCAATACGACAGAGGATAGAAGCTTGGGGGCGGTCATTTTCAACAGTTAGTATAAGTTAATTTTTTTTACTAATTATTTTGTTAATTTATAATAAAAACATTAATTATGTTAACTATTAAACATTGTACAACTTTAGAACTAAACATATGTTCTTATGAACTTTTATGATCAAAATAACCCCAGGTTAGTGTTGTGAGTATCCGAATTAAAATATTCGTTGATTCCGATTATTGAAATATTCGGATGATTCCGATTCTTAAAATCCGATTCGGAATCGGATGATTCGTAACCTGGTGATTCCGATTATTACATTCCGATTCGGAATCGGATGATTTCGAATCGGATGATTCTGAATCGGATGATTTCGAATCGGATGATTTCGAATCGGATGATTCTGAATCGGATGATTTCGAATGGGATGATTTCGAATCGGATGATTCTGAATCGGATTATTTCGAAATGGATGATTCTAAGTCGGATTTAGACTCTGTAAAATTTGTACAACGATTTTATATCGAATGAATCAACCGAAACTTTTGGGTAGGTGTCCATATAGGTACGTATTCGTATAAATTGTGTGATTTTGGAAATACTCAACTTTCCGGTTTTGACTTGATCATCCGACATTTATTATCTGAACTAACGGACGGTGTTTGTTGTTCATAGACGTTGTGCACATTTAAATCACACAGTCACATTCACTCAATATATTAGTAAGCACAAATAGTAAACTTTTGTTGCAGATAACTTTAATAGAGATTTTAGTTACGTATAAAATAAACATGAAATATGATCCCGTATTCCACCATGGTTATTGAAATGCATTTGAAATCATCGAATACGTGCAATTTATACGAGTGCGCGTGGTCGAATATGGAATCGGAATATTATTCCGATTATTGAAATCATCCGAATACGCGCAACTTATACGAGTATGTCTGATGGAATACGGAATCGGAATATTATTTCGAATATCATGGCCTTCCGATTCGGGTATTCCGATTATTGAAATCATCCGAATATTTACAACACTACCCCAGGTATCAGCGCTTAAAGTTTGTCGCATATATTGAGAATCAGCCTGTATACATTGACAATATGCAATTGTATTTATCTTTTAGCCCCTCACAATATTCGAAGGTTTATAAGATGCACTTAACTGGATAATCAATCCCTCTACAGCGATGAACATTAACTACAGATTGACCCCTTAAGAGATCAGATGATAAGATTATCCTCATTGCACATTTCGGCTTTGCGGCTTCAGAAAATCGCTGAATATGACCTTCCTAGTTTCCGTCAAAGGATTAAATGTAAAAAAAAGAATTGATTTTTAATTCACTTGTTACATTGAATTTTATTAAAACCAATGATCCGCATTTCTCTTCTTGTATTTACTATTTATTATATATATTTTAATGGTACGAGATAGCACACAGCCCGGTATAAAAAAAAAAAATTTTTAAATAGAATACTTTAATAATTAAATTATTCAATATCGAATTTTAAACATCCTAGTGTCATCTATATTCATTACTTTTTAATCATAAGTGTGCCTTCTCAAATGCCAAATGGCATGCCGGTTGAGAATTTCCGATTACTGTGGTGTAGAGGCTGTTCTGACATTAAAAATTATCATTTTTCAGTACAGCAGTAGGTGCTGTAGGAGGATGTTGCTTGTATGTCCTCTACTCCAATATCGGTATTTATAATGCTTAATTTAGGTGATATAGCATGCATGAGACCTTGGTACATCAATTATGATCGACTTTTGTACGATAAAGACAACATTTGTTGCCGTGGGATTGCGATCGTTTCATTTATGCATTTTATTTAAAGATTTTGTGTAATTAAATTAAGAATTAAGAATTAGACCCTGCAGTAGTGATAGTCAAAAGTAATGTCCCATTTTTCGTTATTTATTTCCAAATTATTAATAATTCATTGTCCGTTAAAATAGCTTTTTATTATTCAAGTTTCGTTCATTAAAACCTTTTCTTTTGCGTAAATTACTCCGCATTGTTAGTTGGTCCGTGACTGAATTTGATTAACGTTCCATTTCCTGTTTCCGCCCTCTCGCTAAGCAAGAGAGACGCACAGGCTTCGTAACACCTCATGCACGCGCTGTTTGAGTTGCTCCGTGAAAATGTTATTAGTTACCACGTTTGTTATATCAAGTGCATTTTCTGTTTTGCCTGGGGCTGCCAGGAGAAGTGTTCGTTGCATCGATATTTTCCTGAAAAGGGTTTTACAAGCAGTAGCGTTAAGCCGGCATTCATTTAGCTTAATGGCGTCATCTGTAGGTCACTGGTAAGCTGACTTCTTTCGGTTGTTAACTTTATTAGTTTTGGTAATCCGGTCCTGTCTTTAGGACCTATTTGGTTTTGATTTGAACCTAGAGGGTGAAAGAAGTATCTAATTTGGGAGACCAAATCCTGATCGTTGAATTAACCTGCACCGCGTACAGGGGAGCAAATTGGACCACGACTACAACACCAGCCCTAGCGTGAAATACCCTCCCAGGCACTTACACACACACACACCCGCCAAAGTTACCAACTAAGTCTTGCATATATTTTTTTCTTTCTTTTCTTATACCGAATTAAAATTTGAATTTATATTTCTTAAATACCATCATAATTATTTTTAAATTTACTCATTGCACGCGCATTAGATATAATTTAGATTACTAGTTAAGCGTAGAGGTTAAAAGCGAACACCAATTATGATCGTAATAGGTGTCAACCCATATCCTAAGATTTGTATTTCATTGTATTTTATTATTTTGCTTTTTTGTACCGAATATACAGTGTCACCCAAAAATTTTGTGTTTTGAATAAATTATTTCGATCCGATGAGACCTTCGAGTTTGAGAGCGAACGAACCCTGTAATACACCTGTAAGTGCAAACAAATGTGGTTTTATTTAATAAAAATTCTAAATGTAGAGCAGTGAGGAAACAATATAAATAATATATATATAAAAATATAATAAAAAAGTAAAAATCTCAAGTACGTAAAATGAGGTCGCTTATTAAATAACAATTGCGTTTTTAAATTAGTCATTTCACTTTTTGCAATATACACTCCTCATAGAAAATAATACGTTTGAAATTAACTTTCAAAATTTCCGCAATTTCGAAACGTTTATCTGAGCAATTCTATGCTCAAAAGACGGGTGAAACAGTATGTGCAACATTGAATGGTAAAATTGCCCGGTTATTCGGTTCGTGCTGTGAATACATAAGCCAAAAATGTGGCTAAGGTATGTACTTGATACATTCGTAATATGGGCCCATGATGGAGAAGCCCTAAACGGATTCCTACAAGATCTAAATAATATAGAAAACTCCATAAAATACACCATAGAAATGGCAAAAGCCAAGATACCGTTCTTGGATGTTCTGGTACTATGGAATGTAGACGCGGCACTCAAGACAACAGAAAGCCTACACACACAGGACTATACTTAGACTTTGACGCTAACCACACAAACAATGTAAAAGTTGTAGTAGCCAGGTGGCTATATGATAGAGCCAAGAATATTTACTCAAAGGAAGGAGATTGACAACATAACCCACACATTAAAACAGAATGGTTATACAAACAAGGCGTTGTCATTAGCAAGGAAGAATCGGGTAGCACAGCAAAGTCGAGATCCAGAATAACAAGACAAGGTGTGCACAACGATAATCCCGTATGTAAAGGGCTTATCCGAAAAAATAAAAATCAGGAGAATAGGCAACAACTACAAGGTTAGAATAGCAATAAGAAGAACGAACGCCAACAGATCAACCCTAACCAAAATAAAACCGGACAACGTGTATGAGAGAACGAAAGAACCAAGTACCGTGTGAAAGTGGAAGAATATACATCGGAGAAACAAGTAGACCCATGCAAGTTTGAATCAAAGAGCAAAGAGAAACAGATAAGTCCCGCTTGGCTCAACATGCTTGGGAAGAAGATCACAGGATTGAATGGGACAAAGCGGCAATCTTTGCAAGAGAGGACAACTTCACAGAAAGGAAACTGAAAGAAATAGCATACATGGCCATAACACCAAATGCCATAACCACACCAAGCCTGGAAATCAAAGATATCTGGTTACCAATGATTAGGGGTAACCTATGCAGAACACCAGCAACTACGATACCGGAGATAAAATAATAATAACACTACATATGCAAAGTACTGCGCATAAAACTCTGCGCATACCAGTGGGCATCACGTTCTGCGCACATACCTGTAGCTTAAATATGGGTTTTAAGAAAGCAATATCTGTCCCCCGATTGGCTGCGTGGTTAAGTGTTATATTAGTAAATATTCGGAATTTCGAGACCGAGTTCTAATCTCACATGAGGCACGAAAACAATTGGTTGTCGGGCATAGTTGTCAAATTGATTGTTAAAATGAGTTTGTCAAGAAGCAGCCCTTTCATCATTTCATCATTAAAATCCTACAAACGATGGAAATAGCCCAAAGAACAACTCAAGTACTCATCCATCGTCAAGAATCTCTTGAAAAGAAAGATGATTATCTGGTGTATCTCTACTTATTGTGAAAACGCGCGCGTAAAATTTGATTGAGTAATCACTTGAAAGGAAAAAATAAATGAAATCAATCATGAAGAATATTAACAGAAATGATTAGAAAATAAGAAATCAACATGGCATAACTATAACAGATATGTACGAAAGGAAAGCGTTGTTTCGTTGATTTGGCCAGAGAGTAGCTGTAACTTTATTAATTGACAGCTACCATGAGGTTTCCTGGTCAAAACCGAAAAACAGCGTTTTCCTTTCGTACATACCTGTTGTAATGATCTCGTGAAGTGTATATATAACACAGCAAACATTTTCTTAGTACAGATGGAGCATACGCTCTTACATATTGCACATACATTCGAAATACAAAAGCCCAACTAGTTTAGTTAATTTGGGGAAAGAGTTTTATGCTATTCCCAAACTATAGCGACATCCAAAACTTTACTTTTAGTATAATTTGGGGAACTTTACCGCTTATCTCGGGAAACCGGAAGCCCATTATTGAATAGCCCAAGGCATTGCAAACGATCTCAAACTACTACATTTTCTCGACAACATAGAAGCATATGCGTTATATTTTGTATATATAATTGTTGCTATTATTAAGTTTCGGTTCAAGCGATAATACAAATATTTACATATCAGTTTATCTAGAATAGGTAAAAGAATATGTTGCAGAGATAATATTTAGGAAAAATATTAGGTGTTACGTAATTACTCCAAATCTTACAGTAAGTTACATACATATATATAAAAATATTCAGTACCTACATCAAATACGCACGTATATATTAGTACGCAACTCCTATTCCAGAAATATTTAATGATCCAACCCCTCAGTAAAAGAAATATTTGCTGTAACTTTGAAATGAGATAAGACCCAGTCCGTAAATTCATTTTATTTTATGGACTCTTTTCAAAAGGCTTCTTTCCACGTATAAATCTTCACGAATTTGCAAGTCTCATTGCCGAGAGCGCTATACTGAGTTTTCTTCATTTTTCCCATTTCTCTTCCTTTGATATTACTTCGTTAAGCTAATGCTGCGGAAAATTAACATCGGGGAAAAATAATCCGGCAAGATAGGGTACTACATGCGGTGTAAAAATATCTAGAATATACGAAGGAAAAAGTAAATTTTAAAGACGAGAATGTGAGTCGCGATGTTTAATACCGACTCTAATCTCTATAAAAAAAATAACAATCAATTGATGACGCTCTTATTACATCTGGTGAAATTTTGGACATATTTTTTCTTGTTTAAGCAGGTTATGAAACAAAAAAAGAGAAATGAAGAATCAGTACCGATACTTCCCCAAATAGCAAAATAATATTCATAGAATATGTTGAGAACATCCATAAGAATATGCAATATTTTGCTGTGAAAACTCGATTTCTTAGGTGATTGAGTTATTTGCTCCTCAGTATCTGCTATATTTTCAACTGACCATTTTAATGGTCTACCACTACCTGGCTTTCGGGGCACAGATCCTCTTTCATAGAATTTTGTCACCGATTCTTGCATCAGTTGCCGCAAACTGTCATATGTTACTGTAAAATTTGGCAATACTGCATGAAATTCACCCACATATGCTGCAAAAAGTACAACTATTATCCATTTTCTAATTTTACACCATTTTTAAAGTGCGATAATAATAAAAACTTTACGATTTATTGTAAACATTTTTGAGTGTCAATAAACCAATACAATAACCACAACATATGTATTTTATTTTGTTACTACCAACATGATATTTTGAATAAATAATATCATGGATTGCTATGGGTAAATGTAATTGGCTAAGGATAATTGTTGAGAGTGTTCTCAGAACACATTTAATAATATCTATTGGGCTTCCGGGCTGAAACTACGTCGTGGCCGACGTTTCGTCCATATTCGCAAGGGACATCTTCAGGGCTGCTTCTTCTGCTGTTGGTCTGAAACTGAAACACTAACACACGGGATGGGTTTGTATAGGGATAACTGTTACGGTTTAATGGACCGTGATGGTTGTGATTGGGTTGTTTGGGAAAAAGGAGGGACTTCCAGGAAATAACCGTCTTCACGGCACTGATTATTGAGATGTTTATAGATTTCAGTGGATTCTCCGATTTTATAGTTGTAGTAGTGATGATTACGACGGAGTTGAATTGGATTTGGTAGCCGGTCATCAACCTATGGTCAGCAAGTGCAGACCCAGTTAGACGCAACGCCCTAGAACAGCGCTCATGTTCTGCAATACGAGGCTCGACCGAACTTTTTGTTTCACCAATGTAAACACTGTTGCACTAGCATGTAATTCGGTAAACACCTGGAGTTTAAAAAAGATTACGATCTTTGACGAAAAAGGAGTCTCATAGCTTGGAGTTAGGTTTAAGGACGGTATTGATGTTCTGGTTGAACAGGATTTTCTCTATACCTTGGATGTACGGGAGATGAGCAGTGGATTGATGAGGAGTAGATTGGGGTTCGATGTGTTGGATCTAGGAAGGATGTGCTCTATGGTACGTTGAATCTGGTGTCTAGGATAGCTATTTTTGATTAGGGTATCGGTGACATGAGATAGCTCTGGATATAATATAAAGTTCGGATATGGCAATGTATCTTTGGACTAAGAATTTATTACACCCTTCTTCTGGGCAGGATGATAATATGAAAAGGAATTTGGGAAACCATCGGAACATATAAATTTGCGATAAACGGAATGCCCTAAGAACCATTAGACTGACGAGTCACTAGGAGGTTTAGGAAAGGAAGAGTACCGTCTGACATGACTTCCATGGTGAATTTAATGGAACTATGTTAGCAGTTAAGGAATGTGAGGGATTTCCTTTGCCATAAGCAATCCTGCTTACAAGCTCTCCAAATACCTATCCAAGATCCTCAAACTTTACATTGGCAACAGTGATTCCTTTATCAAAAAATTCAGACATTCAGTTCACAGACCGAGTGCTCTAACAGCAAATCCCCAGGATTTACTTTTTAGTCTTGTTGCCGAATCCTCATTTACCAAAGTTCCTATATCTGATACTATTTATTTAATCCGTAAAACCCTATCTTCCAACCTCCAACCGGATGACTTAACATTTCTAGGAGGCATTTGAACAGCAAATCCTAATCTTTAATAACCACAAACCGAAATGTTTTGCATCTTATGTACGGGGTAAATGACTTAATTTTTGAATATAAATTTTCAGATACGTCTTAAGACTTTCCTTAGCATGATCAGTAATATACAAAATATTTGATATGAATGAATATTTTTAAATTATTCTTCGCAATATATATTCTAAATATGTATTCGTAAAATATCATAATAATTGGAATATAAATACTTAAAACCATGTTTAAGGAATATTCTCTGCTATCTGGATTCTTATCCGCATTTAGGATCTGTCGTTGAAATTTGATTTTTGTCATCATTATTGGCGAGGAATGAAACAAAACACAAACAAGCTGCCCGCTGTTATCAGCGACAATTAAACACTAGCGTATTTTAAAAAAAAATCTTTTACAATCGCATTTAAGGGCAAATATAATTATAATATCGCTCAAGGTAAACAAAAAGAATCTCTGAAATCTGTCAATTTAATATTTTATACGCCACGTACTGACTCACCTTGAGTTGGTACGCTGCCAGTGCCGGTGCCTAACAGGACATCAATGCTGCCGTCGGATAGGATATCGGTATCCTGGTAGGATATCGAAAACGACGCATCGTCCTGTAGGCGTGCCAGCATAGCAGCCAGGCTGGATCTGTCGAGGTCATCTGGCTCCTTCAGCTGTAATGTCACGTTGCCATCGGCCGCAGTACTGTACATAAACACCGCATGGCCACCGGTGTATGGTTGTAGCGGTAAACGGACACCAGTTAACTCGTGAAGTCCCTGTAACAATAAATCCTGTTTAGATACGAAGTAACTTTTGTAAATATAAAGCAATTCGTTTCTTCCGCACTAAAACTTTCGATATATTTTATTTCGTCATCATTAGTTACAGAGGTAGAGTCATCTGGTTAGCAAAGCTAAAAAATGAGATACGTTTTTATTGTCCATCGACCAATGTTCTTCTTTTAACGATTTTTTTTTATGATGAAAATCGAAAGACATCACTCGAACCGGAATTTTTTATAGATTATTTTAAGGAAAAAGAAATTAAAAAAATTAAAAAAAAGCCTCCGTTCTAAAGATTTTGAGAACTAAAAGAAATGAGTAGCAATTTTCGGGCATGATGAAACGTTACAGTTTCAAACTTTGCACGTTCTTTTATAGATGGTGCATGCTTTGTTTGCATATTGGGTTGCCTTGCAAAATAAAGCTTAAATTCGGCAGAAATTTTATTACCAGGATATTGGAACATATGCGTAGCGTCATATGGTAAACGCCAAAAATACGTTTAGGTGCGTACACCATTCATAGAAGTTTAGCTTAATAGATTGTCTATATTTTTCAGACTTGGCGGTTAATAACTGTCCTCCTTTTTTGAAAAAGCTTATTATCAAATAATTTTTAAAATTTGAGATAAATCGTACTAGCCAACTTATGTGCACATTAAACTCATGCTAACTGAAATGCAATGAATGAAAACAATGTTATAATAATAGTAATAGAAGTAAATGTGCAAAAAGCGAAAAGAGATCTGCTTTTCGACGAAGATTGAATTCGGTATATAAAAAAAAACACACACTCTAATGAAATTTTTATTAAAGTGACAACATTGGCGATTTCTTATTATTTCGAACATACTAATAGGTAAAACATCTGCATGAACAGGCCCACACAATACAACAGAATAATTATACTCGTAAATCAACTTAGTTCGGTTGAATTTTGGGCCTGTTCTACCTAATTTTGGTAACTCTTATAACTAGAGACCGGATTATATGCAAAGTGCGTATATTTTATTTTTTGCATATCTTTAATTATAGTCTATATGTAGACGTATTACACTAATTGAAATTAATTAGCGCTCATTAGTGATTGCATATATTGCATATTTAGGCATTTCTATGCATATTTTTACAAAAGTTGTATATATTGCATATTTAAGCTTTTTCTTATCCTTTCTATTAGTAAAAATTCCTAGTAATTCCTAAGGTAGATCGACAACCGACAATTCTCAGAACGATAAATCTTTCACATTGGTTTCTAACACTTATTTCCAAGAATTGCACGTGTTTAATTTCGCCTAGCAGAAGGGATGTGGTAAATACGTTTTATTATTATTAATTCCCAAATAAACTATTCATTCATTGAATCTCTTTGAGCGAAACAGCATGTAATTGTGTTAGGTTTTTAAATACTGTGCGTACATACAATGAGTATAGCGAACAAAATGTCTTTTGTGGATTAAGCCTGAACTGGTAAAGGATGGCGACAAAATATTTTCTCGAGCCTGCAGTAAACGGGTAAGTTTAATTTTACTGAAAGCTTTACAACTGTTTTTAAATCGTTTAACTTTTGATATAGAATGACAGTTGTTGTTGTAGGTGTCTTCTGAGAGAAAATACCTGATCGATCAACAGGCTAAAACTCCATCACATATTGGAAAATGTGAAAAACTAAAGCGATCCGCATGTGTGCAGCAATCTACACGTCAATGTGTAGCATCAACTTCACGAAACTCAGAACAAGAAGAATATAATACGGATCTGTGTAACGCATTAATTTCGTCTAACATACCATTAGCAAGATTAAACAATGTTAATTTGAAATCATTTCTGCAAAAATATTGCAAACATAATGTACCTGACCAAAGCACCTTACGAAAAAATTATGTGACATCTTGTTACCAGCAAACAATAGCAGAAATTCAACAATTGGTAGGGAATAATTTTATTTATATCATGGTAGATGAAAGTACGGATAAGTGTGGTCGTTATATTGCCCATTTGTTAATAGGAATTCTTCATGAAGATATTGTTGGTAAATCATATTTAATTTATTGTAAAGAACTTCAAATAACAAATAATGTGACAATTGCCCAATTCGTTCAAGAAGGCTTATCAAATTTCTTTTTACCTGGAAGTATACCTTGTGAAAAAATTTTACTAATGCTATCCGACGCTGCACCATACATAATAAAAGCCGCGCAAAATTTGGTTTTGGTGTGACTTGCTCATAACCTGCTACGAAGATGATCGTATGGATAAATCCTATGTGCGCGTAGGGATCTCCTTACATCTAGAAAAGAAAGCTCTACGACGCACTTTTTGTGGAGAATCGAATTTCTTACAATCTCACCATAAAAGCTTTTTACCATAAATACAAAAACAACAAAGTTGTAAGCAAAAATTATAGATCTCCATCCTTGCGACACTATGTATACTTTCAAGAGATATAGATCAGCAGGAATACGTTTTTATGACAGCAATCTAGGGTTAAAGTTCTTATACGCACTGCAAAAATATCTAATACTGTCTGTAGTAGCGCTGTTAAAACAATAGCTCTTTTACGGCACTGTATATAAAAGCCCAGTGTGATGTACGAAATTGCTATGCGTATATAGTAATCAGTGGAGGTCGTAACTTTTCACAGCCAAGCCGTGTGCGGTTTCGTGCGCCTACCAGGACGATATGTATCACCGAACGTAGGCAATATGGATCCACTTGTTCCCGTAGTTTTGCGAATCCGGCCGACGAGAAATTGCAATATATCGCACGAGCTCACCAATCTAGTCGACTGAGCGTGAAATACGCAGTTCCACGGCACCGAGTCTCCCGCGACGTATTTGTCCTTATTTAGACATTTTATTGTGGCTGGTCGTAAATCTTTCAGCCAAATATGAAGATGTCGGGTCAACAGACAAAGGCACATATATGGTACGTAATATGTCTTAAAGGGGTATGAATGTATGACGTTCATATTTTCTGTAACTTTCACAACGATTTTTTATTGAGTACGTACTTTTATATATCATGTATTCAAACAAAAAGCAGCTAGAAAAAAGAGAAAATTTGAAATACAATATCGTAATGAAAAAAGAACTAAAATATTCTTCTTAGTTGTTGTTATTTGCAGAAATATTTAAAATATAAGTTCACAAATATTCAGTACATAGCTTGCGAGTAATTGAATAGTGCAGTCCTGTTTCCATGTGTGTAAGATACTTTTCCAAAATACAAAGTTATAATTTGTTATTCATATTTATTTTAATAAGATTCTCGTTAACTTCGGCTTGAATCTTTACTTACCTTTAACAATTTATAATCCCGGAGGAAAGGTTCGCTAATTTTTTTTTTAAATGATAACAGAAGTGAAACGGGTTTCCTAGTTTTTAATTACCTAAATCTCAAACCTTCTACCTTTCAAAATATTCAGGATGTCTATCGCAACAAAATTCACAAATCAAACAACGAAGTTAGGAGCAGAATTGTTTCATATATGCACTCAAACAAGTAACGAAATAAATAAAAAGAAATCTGATTGGAATATAACTAATTATTTTTATTACAGGACTCAAATATACGGTAATCCTATAGAAACAAAAATCTAACCTATAAAAAAAAGTTATTTCTGTTTTCTAAGGATCTAAGCAAATCACTAATTATGTTGATTCAAACGTAAGTCTATTTATGTATTTATCATCAGATGAATTCTGTTTTAATGTGTTTTGTAAAGAATTAAATATTAATAACTTTCTATCAACTTTAATTAACTAAGTGTTGGTCAATTTTACCTAAAGGGTCTACGATTAACTTTGGTATTTTTTCTTTTAAATGAATTGATTTAATATTGCATTGATATGTGGTGTACGGACAAAAATTTCTCAGCTCTCCATGCAAAGCCCCAGCAGAATATAAACAGTAAGTTACTTTAGACAGCTTTCCAATATGACAGTTTGTTATTGTTTACATTGGTACCTACATAAATTGGTTTACTCATTCGTTTAATCTACATGACTTACTTGTTTTAATTATTTATTTTATATATTTTATTAGTTTAAAAATTACCCCTGCAATTTTAAAAACAATTAATGAATCTTGATAAAGTGCATTGTGTAAAAGGTAAGGGTAGGTTATTGCCCATAACATTTACATTGTTATTGGCAATTGTTATATATTATATTGTTAGGTTTAAGTGAAATAACCACGAAAGAAGACGCAAACGGACATTATGCTATTGTGCCATTCGCTCGTGCAAGATATGCCATTCTGATGCTAACGATAAATGTATGTATCACTTATTAAAACACTATTTTACTAGAATCGTGTTTTTTATTACTATAAGCTGTTACAAATATTTGAAATAAAATTAGAATAAAAAAACGCATAAATTTGTGGATTTTTCTAATCTATTTTCCTACTTCCTTTAAAATATAAATGACTCCACACGTTTAAAAATTCCCGGCAACAGCTTTACAAAATGGCAGCTAGGTTTGAAGGTCATTGAAAACGGACCACAATCGGATCAAATCATTTTTCAGTTTTCCTTGAATATCTTAGGCCATATATGTTTTAGTACTTTTATACTCACTACTACATCTTTCGGAATTTGTTAACAAAATTCCATGTTCCATTTAAAATTTTGCGAGGGGGAAGAGAGGGGACACGATTAATAGGTCACCCTGTATATAATATTGTCACATACATACTGCTCAGAAATTTTTTTCCAAAAAGCAAAAATTCCCTCCTAACCTTGATACATTTATAAAAAAAAATTACCTTGTGATAATTTAAACTAGTCTATTCCCCCGTGGGCATTTTTTAACAAGTTTTTTTTTTTTTTTATTTTTGTGATATAATTGTGAAATCGCTTGGTTTACCTACAATTTTACAATTTTGTACGCTGAAATTAAAAGTTTATAGTGTGAAACTATTCTCTATTATAATAGCAATAACAATGTTAATTACAATGAAATATAGAATTAATGTCAGGTCAAACTAAGATATTTGTACGCGTGCAATAGCTTTAGAATCATACTTAATATTGTTGGTATTGCATTTAATAATTTAATCTATCATGCAGTATGTTTAAGAATATTTTCTCTCTTTGAAAAAAAAGTATGGATTTGCAAGTTTAATATTTGAATTTTCCACAGGCCATTAGCAGAAACTCAGTAGTAACTAGTATCAGGTGCAAAAAGGATATTCCATTCGAAAAGACAATAGTTCTCGTTTTCGCATCAAAGCAGACTTGTAACATACACCTCCTTTTGTAGTAGAAAACTGAAAATATTCTTCAAATTTGCTTCACACCAAGAGGTTATTCCATAAACCTTCTTGTAAGATCAATCCTGGAACACAGTTGTAACATTTATATAGGTACAACAAAGTAAAACATTTCGTAAATCAAGAGTTAAGCCTTAAATATCGCTTTGTAGGCGAAACCCAAAAACATAACAATATCTTCTTTAAACTTTCGAAGAATTTTGCTTTTATGAATAAAAAACTTTACAGCCATCTTAGAATTCACCTTCCATCATATTGATTGGTAGTAAATAACAGTATATAAATAATCGAACAAGTTTACTTGTCTAAGAAAGTTGAATAAGTTATTATAACGCCAACCAGCTTACTCGCCAAAAATAAGAACAAACCACACTACTGCTGACTCCTCCGGAAGGTCCAAGATCTTACCTGTCATCCAGGGTCCCGCCGGCTTCAGTGGAGACGGGGGTGGGTTAACAAAAGGTCGAAATTCAAGGCGCCACCCGCTTTAAGAATTACCCTGTCGAGGCGTCCGTCAAAACGGGAAATTCGGAGATAGTAAAAACACAGGGGGGAAGTCAGCGTAACAGCAGGACGAAAGAAAAGTAAGAAAAACGAAACTACAATTTACGTGGTAATGTAAGTAATAAGTTTATTGAATATAGTAAAATTTGCGCAATTCAAAGGAAAAGAAATGTTAAAGGTAGTAATTATTCCGGAAAAATAAATGTGTATAAATGTAGACGAGTACAGACAAAATAAATCGGGCTCGAATAAATGTCGAGTTCCTTAAAGCCCCCATGAGCCCCCGATGCCTTAGTTGGCTTCTTTACACAGGAAAAAAACAAAATGGCTCTACGCTGCCGTTTAGGCGAGCATTCAAAGTAACTAACGGCAATAACTAGGTAAAAATTTTAAAAACACAGGCCTGGACTCGTTTCGCTGGCGTCCCTGAAGAAACGTGCCGGCTTCCAGCATTGACGGCCCCCCCCGATCAGAATTCGGGTCTGTCTCCAGGCTCGGTGAACTCGCACAAAAGAAAAACGGGCAGCAGATGGCGGTGACTAGACCCCAGATGGCAGGTTCGAGTTGGACAGCACCAAAGGTCCAATCAGGGAGAAAACATCACCCCCTCGAGATTAGGCATCCGTTAAATATGCCTTAAAGGCTCACAGCTTACAATAATACGGTGGGTAGGTTACCCGTAGGTGGGGAAAACCCAACACAAAAGAACCCTTGCGTCCAAGGGCTCACGGAACTTCACGTTCAAACACGTGGGCGGTGAAAACGTAGGTCGTCAGATGCCCCAAATCGCCTAAGCGATGCGAAACGCAAAAATTCCTAAACCATCAAAACAATGCGATTCCGCCAGCAACATTCGCAAATGCCCTTAAATCCGCATACTCAAATGCGTTACTTCCACACCACAAAAATGGCAATTGCGGACGAACCAAAACGCAGGCCTACACACTCAATGCGCCAGCACGGGAGTGACCAGGAAACCGGAAGATCGTTTCGAACCTTTTCCGATAAATCGACAATTCTAGAAAAATCGATGCCGGAAACGACGTAATTGAAACTCCCCGAAGCAAACGCTCTAAACATCTCCCTAGACGATACAAAGTATCGCAGAAAGATAACTTGAAGAGAAATTTAGGAAAGAGAAGTTGGTAGCCCCGACTCTACCGAACAACCGCCGGTAACAACGTACGCGCTGTCAAAACAGCTGACAGGCGAAGTAAACAAAACAACCGGCGCTCACCAACTCTCCCAGGAAACAGTAGAAAGAAGGGAAATAACGAACAACCAAGAGAAAGGCACGGAAAATAAAGCTGAACAAAACACAGGTCGGCAGTATCCCCGGTAAAGTAGTAAATAAAAGTCACCCTCAAAACTAATCATAACCTCCGCTTCTAGTGACAATACCCAAGCGAGCTCGAAAACCAACAACAATATAACACGTAGGCGACCAGTATGTTACACCCCAAGGTTACCCCGAATAAAAGAACCGTTAAATAGGTACAGTAAGGATAAATAGATACAGTACGAGCGAGAAGGTAAGAAAACAGCGTAACATTATATTTTAATAACGTCAAACATTAATTCTCCCCATCTCTATTTAATTTAAAATCGAAAAGGAATTCTATTAGATTTCTTCGGATATAATGCGTTTAGCAATCTCCACGGACGAGAGTGAAAGGTATATGTTTGAATGCTCTCAGGAGCCGCACTCATACATACCCAAAACCCTCAGAGTTAATAAGATGTTTGCTGTATAGCGTAATACACTGCCGTACACAGAAAATACGCGCTTTGAAGGAATCCATTCAGCTGAATTTCTATTTCATGCTCAAAGTTGGAATATCGAAGAGGGATTTGGTATAATGCCGCTCCAATTAATTAGGGGAATTGTGTAGGTATATGGATTTATGTGTACCTACCTATACACAGACAAATCAAAGGCCGTTTCTGTTTAAGTCATATCCAGATATGATAAATACAGGTTCTACGCTGTGAGAGGTGGATGAGATTTAGCGGTTCACGTTTTGCCAATATCAATTGGATGATAGTAATGAATTGCCATCTATCTCCTGTAGTAGAGATGGGCCAAACTTCTTCGAATAAAATGTAACAAATAAGGATTGAAAAAATAAAGAAATTATATTATCAATTATTTGTTAAAGCAGTTTCTTTAGAGAAAATAAAACAAAATACTGTTAAATTTTACGTTGTTCCAAATACCTTACTCCATAGTACACATTACGAATTCATTCCGTTTAAAAAAAAAAAACAAATAATTAATAAACCGCGCTTAGCAGGGATCCATTTCGCTAGATGGCGCGAGCAGCACAGAATCACGAATTTCTTAATAGTGACCCATCTCTACCAATCTAACTTGTCTACGTTGCGCGTTTTAACCTTCTTGAAGCTGCCCTTTCAACGAGAGGTGAGTTCTTCATTTGAGAAAAGAAAACGAATTGTTACCTGATTTATCGGCACCAAAAGCGACGGTAGAGTACCGAGAAAAATCGCGAGGCAAGAATTCAAAAAAAAAAAAAAAATAGAAAAGGTGACGCTTTACAAACCTTCGAATAAGAGGGATGATATTCGACAATCATGCAGGATGCCAGCCGGCTCCTCGGCGAGGGAGTAGGTTGATAGTCGCACAGACCCAAAAATGGATAAAATTTCGGCGCCACTTGCTTAGGTTTACTTACCCTGTCATGCCCCCAAGATAAGCAGGAATCCACGGTGTAAAATGAAAATCGGGGGTAAAGCGGTTTGCAAAAACTCATACAAAAAAAAATGAAAGGATGATGATACAGACAAAACAGTTAAAATTTTATTATCAGATTTGACATATAATTCAAAAAGAAAACATTGTTGGATTTAACATATAATTCAAAAAAGTAAATAAGCGATACTCAGTATTATTAAGTAAATAAGTATATACATATATAGTAAATATTGTGATAATAATAATAACAAACCGTCCTACGGTAGGACGCGAACACCGAACGCTTTGGCCAACGCAAACAGTTCACACAAATTTACCCAAATAATACTTACGATATAGGTTAATTGAAATTCAAAAAAACGTTGTTACAGTTACAAGAAAACAAAAATAAAACTAAATATTTGAATTGACTACATCGATGGTGAATAAATCACTTGTATATGACAAGCCGATATTCAATCGGTTGGTGTTTAAACAATTATATTAAATTTGATAAGTAAACGAAAGGTTAGGTAATTAATTGAACTGAATTTGAATTGTTCTACCGAGTTAGTAACTAGTAGCACCCTCCGATCCAGGGTATAACATGTGAAATTTACAGGTTCGTGTAAGAAAACGCAGAAAAAGATAAATGATCGGGCTTGGTTTTCTATTATTAAATTTTATACGCGCGAGAGATTACAAAAAAAGAACGTACAACTTAGCTTTGCCCTCGATCAGCTGTTAGCGGGGCGTGGAGATCCTCTCCTATACGGACAGTCTGAGCGAAGCCTCTTGGACTGACATCGGCAGCAATCAAAACCGGTGGTCAGTGTAATTCCAATGGAGGTGGGTTACCCGAAGGACTTAAGAAGTCGCGGAAGTTCTCAGCCGTACGTGGGTAGTTCAAAACCTCGCACAAAACGAAGGGAAGATTCCAGAGTTAAAATTAAGGGGGAATCAAAAAATTAACGAGGTTTTTCAACGAAGGGAAGAAACAAGGAACAGAATGGCGTTGGAGACGCGTGATTCTCAAATTATATCCCAAAATATCAGGTACATCCGCCGTAATAATCACCAAATTTCCACTTCAAACACAAGCGAAGATACGGCCAATGATTATTTCAAGTAAACTTCCAATAAAATCCACAGATGTGTGAAAATATCCAAAATTCCCAAGGATAGGAAGAGTCACCTTGAGCGTGCCTATCAACTCCGAAGAAGAAGCAGGAAAACGGAAGAGTCAATACGTCACGCATACCGTTCAGAAGACAGCCAATTAAAACAAGAATAAGGACATGGAGGTGCCCTCTAACGTCACAAAGGTGTAAATACAAATAAGCGGATACAAATGAAACAGCAATCTATCGAACGAATCGATGCGCGGAATCGATAATACCGACGTGAAAAATATAACGTTATTCTGTCCAAAACAGACAGACTTAATCCTACCAAAAATGTGAACCAACTGTCTAAACACAGGAATTCAAGAAATTAAACGAAAATCTGAGACCGTTTTAAGTATAAGAATCTATCTGTAAGTAAATGAAAAATAAGAGATACAAGTTCTAGCAAGGCCGCTCTAACAGGGGAAAGAAAAAACAATTCAGGAACCAAAAATTAAACAATAAAATCTACGCTGTGAAACTACAAAACGCAGGAGCATCTCTTAAGGTAGAAGAAGGAAATAGAGTTACAAAAATCTGTCGAAAAGAGCTAACCGAGGAGGAGATGAGCTCGACACGAATAAATGCCAGGTGAGCGAAAGAAAAATCGTAACAGAATTTAACCCTGCAACGGGCGCGCACTTTAAAGTTTACACGACCAGGCGCGCGGCGCACTTAATGCTTTGTGTGTTAAATCAGCGATAGTTTATAACAGTAACTAGTTGAACGGTGCCTAGTCTATGGCAACGCTTGTGTACACTTATAATACAATGATAACGTATGAAATGGTATTTAATTAGAAAAAAATAAGATTAGACAAATAATAAAACAACTGAATTATATAACTTCAAGTAATATACTAAATAAGTCTAAAACTAAAATTTAAGCTCTATTCACTGTCTGTTTGTACCCTGGAACAATTCTCACATGAAATCTTCGTTACTGTATGTTTTTTGCAAACAAAATTGCCGCAAAGGTCACAGGTGATAGTTGTATTTATATTTTTAGCCCGTCCGCATGTTGTACACCTTCCTCTTTTTTTTCTGGGTGGTTCAACATTTATTGGCTCTGGAACCTTTTTATATCTCGCAAGAAAGGTCCTGATGTCCTGCGGAAGTGTTTTGATTTCTGCCCTCTCTACCAAATAAGGCTTCATTAAGCCCATATATAAATTTTTTAGAAATGCCCTTCTGTGTATCTTAGGGTTATTTTGATTCGAAAAATATAGTACTTGTGCATTAATACCTGCTATATCCAGCATTGAAAAGAAAACTACTAATGGCCATCTTCTTGTTGTTCTTTTTACAGAGTATGTGCCACACATCTGGTCTACTGTGTCTACTCCACCTTTTGTTGCATTGTAATCTAAGATTATAACAGGTTTGTTTGTCTCTTCGTCAATAGCCCCAGAATCGTGCATTGTAGACAAAGTATAACAGACTTTTTTTTTTCGGCACGTAGGATACTAGACTGATGTTTTCTGAAAACCGAACACCGCAGATCCCTCCTCACGTTGCTTTTGTGGCAGAAATTCGGGAGGGATTTCCCGTTTATTTTCCTGACCGTACTACTAGCGTAATTTGATTTTTCAATAATGACATTGCTAGAGGGTAGCTAGTGTACCAGTTATCCGTTGTCAAGTTTCTATTTGTCCCTTTTATATTTTGTACCAGTCTGTGTACAATATCAGAGGGTATGTTTTGCACAGCATAGGGTCCTTCGGGTTGCCTTCCACAATAAATTTCAAAATTGCTTGTGTAATATGTTTTAGCAATCGCATAAAACAAAAACTTAATTCCATATTTGGCCGGTTTATTTGGAATGTATTGTACAAACTACATCTACCGCGAAACCCTCCAGCTTTTCATCAATAGTCACAAACTCACCAAGAGAGTAACTATTTTGGCAATTATTCACAAATTCATCCAGCATGTCCCGTATTGGAGCCAGTTTATCATGCTTCGCCTTTCCATTCTTGTCTCTTTCTTGTCAAATCGAATGCATCGTAAGAGAATAAAAACTTTTGTAACTCATTACTGATCGAAGCATTTCAATCCTGTTCCATCTGTGCACCAAAGTTCTAAAACATTTGTATGATTGCTTTTCTTAGTACCTATAAGGTACAGTACTCCAAGTACAGCCATGATTTCGCTTCGAGTAGTGTATTTAGCATCTCTTTCTCTCTGGTATTGAACTGTATTTCTCTTCGACTCTATGTACAAAATTTGTATTATGTACAATGCTGTCAATCATGGGAATGCTAATTATTTTATCAAATGCCGCTAGTTCAGACGTAAGGCCTCTTGCGGCTGCTGTTGGACCAGGAAATATTTTTACAATGTTCTTGCTTTTTGTTTTCGATACCGTGGAAAAGTCGGTTCTACTCCAAACACATGACTTGTCCTTGCCGACATAAGGTTGAAGGACATTTGTTTGCCTTTTCTTCTTCTTCGTCTTCATCTTCATCCTGTGAAGTCTCACATTCTTGTTCTGAGTCAGTTTGATGGTCATTGACAGTGACATATTCTTCGTCTTCATCCGAATCGATCCAGCCATCATTACTACCACCGTCTATCGATTCCTCATCAACCACATCAAAAAAATCATCTGCTTCAAGTATCTTTCTTATTTCAGCATCAGTTAGTGGTTTATTCGCCATTTCGATATAGTTGGAACACACAATTTACTGAAAGCAACTTTGTTTTAGAACTAGAAACAAAAAACAATGTTCTAAATACTTTGTTTACTGCTCAATCATTTATTTCAACCAGAAAATTGAATTCTACAAATACAAAAAAAATACTTACATCAGTAGGCGCGCGGCGCACTTTGTGCTCGCTTTTGTAGCCGTCTCAATGAAACACAGTTTTCTCGCTTGTAAAGAATCGCAACTTACTCAGGACACAACTCATGGATCACTGACGTGGAATGAAGGAATACGTCTAATAATAGCACCGTAACTCGAATATCACCGATTTAACACGAAGTTAATGACGATTGGCGCATCGGGTGCGCCAGCGCGCCCGCTGCAGGGTTAAGGTTAGTTCTTAACGCCTATTTTATCGAATTTATTCCAGTTAAAATCACCTCCGCAGTACGCAAAATACTGTTATACACAGCACATGACGGAATAATAGTTTTCGGTCATATTTGCTCTGCATCATTGTATTCTACGTTCTAATTCGACATAGCTTGTTCGACGATAAACTATTTATATCGAAATGCTCACGGGTATTGTAGAATTATTAATCCTGCATGCGACGGTAAAATTATATTGTTTGGAAATTTGCTTTCTCTGACTGAATATTTACTGCATCCATGTCCGCCGAACAATCGGCTTTTGATATTTCATGCTCGTCATTAATTTATCTTTTTGAGTGGGCGGAATTTTAATAAGCGCATTGTGCTCTTGACGAGAGAGATCCGGTTTTATTTTCGACCTATCGGAAATCGCAAATTGTGAAAATATATAAATAATATAATTGGATGGACGACATCAGAATTAGTTCCGCAGAAATATGATCGAAAAGGAATATAATGTGAAACGCACAAAACCACATAAATATGGGTTTTGCATTTCGCTATTACTTATTAATTATTTTCAGCTTCATAAAATATAACTGGCGTGATTTAGAAATTTGATTCAATTACCATAGCAGCCGTAGATGCAATAATTAATCAGTTGAAGAATGGCAAAGCACATCCGACAAAATAATAACAAACAGCATTAACATTTAAAAAAAAAATCAAAGTTCAATGAACCCATAGAATATGCCACCAGGCGGGACTCATAGTGTGGTGTGGCTATTTCATTGATTCATTGTAGTTAGGCACTTTTTCTGTGATATTTCATTACGTCATGGTGAGCCGTTCTTGGAACCACAATCATACGCAGTCTGGTTGTCGCTAGCCGAGCTAGTTCAATGACTGCATTGCCAGCTTATGCTACAGTCGCTTGCGGATGAGAGTTTGGCACGTGGCTCTTAGGGCGCGCACAAACCGAATCCTTCTTCACTTAGTAGGTGATTGCACGTAGAGCTTGAGATGTGATTAGCGATGAAAGTGGATTATACACTCAGGAGCGCTGATAGACAGAAACTTGAGTGCGTTCCCAGTGTTATTCCCCTTTCTTGCTAGTATGGTGATTCCTACAATAGACTTTGAGCCCCGCCTGGTAGCACAAACAGCATTACGCAAAATGAAGAAATATTATCAGCGATTTTGACAGAATTACTAAAACAGTCACAACAACAGTTGAATATCTAAAATCACTGAAAGAAGTGGTATACAAAATATGCGATAAATCAAAAATCAAAACTATATCGGCCTATATCGCTACTTTCGATTGAATAAGATATCGATAAAATACCTTCAAAACTAAAAAATATACGAATATCTGATAGAACATAACATAATCTCTCTAAGACAGATATGCTTTTACAAATAACTCCGGGAAATCAGTTGGATGTGAAGCATTCAATACAATATCCAAACGAAACCCAATAGAGGAAATTGTGGGCATGGGAAGAAATTGCTAAAAACATATCTGTTAGAGTTCAAACAGGCAACATGGGTGAATAACTTCAAAAGTAACTTTCTAAGTCTAGAAAATGGAGTGCCACAAGTGTGGAAACCTACCTCCTCAAACCTCCTTGATCACTTAAATCGATTCAAAGCCACCGATGGATGAATTTAAAATAAAGTTAAATTTAGGACAGCTCATGGAGAAACGGCCAGTGCAAATATGCAAACGCAAAAGAATTAAAACTGAAAAATTATTCAAAACTTCTACAAACCTATTCGGCAGACAACATTTATGGCTACAAAACTAGTTTATTTCATCGTTCAATAGGTTCAACGAAACTATTTGCACCGTAATAAGAGTTTTGTGTTCTGTGAATATGTCTGGATTCGATAAAAAAATCTCTCGATAATAATCAAGGCTGTAAAGCCTCGGTGCTTCAATGGAATTACGATAGAAAAATTACCTGTACAATATTTATCCATCCATACGTAAAAAAGGCATGAATGACGTCTGAAGTTTACGAGATGGTTAAAAGATTATGATAGAAGTTTATAACCAGAATTTAGAACAATATAGTTCTTATTGTACACAATTGTACAGCACATCCTTATTGTAATACTCCACAAAACATGTAATTGAAGCATCTATTCCTTATTGAACGTATTATCGTAAACAATTAGTGAACTACATTCTTTTATTAATGGAGGAAAATATAATTCGAGCAATTTCGACTGCCGTGGAAATAAGTTCAAAAGTAAACATTTTATATTATATTATTACATATTATATTATTTACTTAAGTTCTTTAATACATTCACTCACCTGATCCTCCACCAAATCTACGAGTCTTTCCTCACTAAACTGCCTTGCTGTGTAAATGATTTCGTTTACTTTCTGATCAACGGTAAGCAAATCTTTATCGTCACTAACAACCTCATTCTACAAATTCTTCCAACGCGGGTGCTGGTTTTAATTCAATCTAGCTGTTTTTTATAAATACAATTGCGTCTGCTATAGTAAAGGTTTCAGCATTCCACAATTTTCAATATACATGCTATACTAATTCTTTCAAATACAGAACGAGTGTATACAGTATTAAGGCAGCGAATGAACGAGAGATTGAACTAATGCGGTTGTATTTGGCCGTAGAAATATAACCTTAATATAACATTTTCATCTCCCATGGCAATGCATGTTGGATGGCTAGGTATATTGTCTATTATTAACAACGCGTCAAATAGCAATATCTCTTATTCCAAATAGCGTATGACTTCAGAAATGAAGCATAGGCAAAACTTACCAGTAAAAAAGGTTGCTGTAACCCATGCTTTCTTATTGAACTGCCAGAACACGGGCGGATTGCTTTTGATTTTATCTTTGAGTGGGCGAGGATTCTATGAACAATAAAATACGCCTGGTTTGAGAATGCCTGCTTCCCCCTCTCCCCCTATCCCCTCCCCCATTTAATATCTCGAATTAAATTCACTATTTCTAGAAACTCTTTTACGTTATTTGTAATAAGTTATTACAAATGATTTTACTCGTTTTTTAATTCATACATGTTTCCATATGTCGAATATATTTTTGGCAATGTTTTTGCATCACAGCTTCAGAAGCATTATGAATTTGAGTGGGTTTAAAAAAGGACTGTATGTGGGCAGAAATACTGGTACATGTCTATGAGCTTTGATCGCGATTGCTTTGAACACGCAAAGATTGTTTCCGTGTATAAAAAAGGCGCTAAAGATAATATTAATAATTATAGACCGGTGTCGACTTTATCGTCCTTTTCTAAAATATTTGAAAAAGTGATCTACAAAACGCTTGTGTGGTTTTTTGTTAGATCTAATTTATTTAGTAATTCACAGTTCGGATTTTTGCCTGGGGAATCTTGTGTGAAGGCCTGTTTAAATTGCTTGCATGATATTTTATCATCAATTGATAGAAAGAGAAAGGTTTGCGGTGTTTATTTGGATTTTAGCAGGATCTTCGATACTATTGACTATCAGGTACTTTACGACAAGTTAGAGAAATATGGAGTACAATCGTATCTCTCTAGTAGAAGACATTGCGTGTGTATATCGGCATGTCACTGTGATATAAATCATGTATTTTTTCCCTGTAGTTCTTCAGTTTTACAAGGGGTACTGCAAGGTACAATTTTAGGCCCGTTATTTTTGTGAACGACCTGAAAGATTTCGTGAAAATAAATGGCTTTTTACCAATATGCGGACGACACTACTCTCATAGTTCAAGGAATTGCCTTGAAGAAGTTTCGCATTCGGTGAATGCGGTTAACTAGGTCCTCCTAGTTAAATCCTCGCGTACAACTTTTTCGTTCCTTTTGATTTCTTTTTATTTTGGAAAATCGCTTGCTTAGCATTTCTATTAGCAAACTTTACTAGAATTGGACGCGTACCATTTTCGGTCTTACCCAGACGATGACTACAATCGATCGAAGAGGGCAGAATATCGATCTTAAGTTTTTCTTGGCAAATTGCAATTATTTTGTCATCCGTATTTCCATTGTTCGTTCGGGAAGCCATACACCCAGTTGTCAAAGCGAATATTGTTGAAGCGAATCTATTTCCTGGTATGCTTTCAGTTTAACTTCTAGTGAGTTCACCTGCTGTTCGTACTCCTTGAGGCAATCTGTAATTTTGGCGGCAACTATACTACCGATTCTTTCAAGAAGAGCCTCAGACTTAAGCACTTTTTCAACAATTTTTGCCACTGTAGCATCCTCACGCGTTCTTTCTGATATTATTGATAGACTTCACTAATTTTAATAAAGAAGGATAAAAATAACAAAAGAGCTGCGGGCCGACCACACACGTCTACTCTGCGGCTATGCACATCCCAGAGATATCACTATGCTATATATAAGCTCTGAGATAGTGTTGATATTGATGTCCTAAAAATGTTCTACAGGTTTCCAGAGGATCTTTGTTATTCAAAAGAGGATTATAATATGCATACTTCTGCTATCCGGCAGATCGTCGTGTAGACCACTTTTTAAGTCCCTTAATATTTCACCTCTTCCCTGTCTTTACATTTTTAAATTAATTTCTTTTTATTTAAATACTAGAAATCTCTATATACGAAACCGAGGTGTCTCTAGTGGTATGACAATCAGACATAGCGAAAATCTGGTTATTCCAAAGCACAGACTTAAATTATATGAAGAAGGTGCTTATTATAAGTCTCTGATGACTGCTTACAATGCATCACCGCATGAAATAAAGAGAGTTCATGGAAATAAAAAGGCTCTCGATTTAACCTTCAAATATTTGATGCACAATACATTTTATAGTTTCAACGATTATATACATGGTTAATATTTTATTCATTGTATCTCCATTTCATTCGTCGCTAGTAAATTTTAGATTTTTTTTTTATCTATATTGAAATTGTATACAACTGCTTCTGGCAATTGCTGATATCTGCCTTTATGTGGATTTATAGCAAATAAATTATTATTATTATTATTATCAGTTGTTGAATTTCATCCGTATGAAATCAGACGTTGGCTATGACAAGATATGCACCTTGTACATTATCTTCTAATTCTAATCTAATTCTCTAAAGTGTTCTATATTGTGAGGCCTGTTTTCAATAGTGAATAAATATAATGAATTAATACGCATTGCAGCAGCAATTAAATAATTACGGCCTCTTAATTGGGTCTTAACTTTGGCGGCTCTACTGTTTTTTGATGATTTCCCCTCCCCTAAGATTTTCTAGAACTCACTTAACCCCTAAATTCGTCAATGAATGTATTTTTTTCTATATGAACCATTATTCTGTTATAAAGAACAGCATAATCAAATCTACTTTCCCTATTTGCCACCAATCCAGTTCAATATAGATAGAAATTATCGGAAGCAGGAGATTATCATCATGTCTGATAGTCAATCAGCCATCAAGGCGCTGAGTTCATATGAAATCAGTTCCAAGATGGTCTAGGAATGCCTAGGGAAATTAAATGAGCTAGGCAAAAGAAATAAAGTAACCCTCCTGTGGGTTCCGGGTTACACAGGAGTGGAAGGAAACGAAATAACGGATAACCTTGCAAAAAAAGGGTCTGGAATGCCTTTTATAGGGCCTGAACCCTTTTGCGGGTTAAGTAGCAGTACGATACCGAAGAAACTAAAAACAGAAATGGAGCAGAGAAAATCCAGTTGCTGGAAGAATCTCCAGGGAATGAGGCAAAGTAAAATTCTTCTGGGAACTTATAACAGAAGACGTTTACAGAATGCATCAACCTGAGTAAGAACAATATTCGCATATTAAAGGAATACTTTCAGGCCACTGTAAACTGAAAGGACACCTGAGTAAGCTTGGATTAGCGAAGGAACCTGAATGTGGATTTTGTGGGGAACAGGATGAAACACCCATCCACCTCCTCTCAAACTGTGTAGCACTGTGCAACTCGAGGGCATTGCACCTGGGAGCATGTGAACTCGAAGAGGGAGACTTACCTAGACTGGGGCCCTCTGACATCCTACACTTTCTGAAAAGGAATAGGATTGGAAGGCAGCTGTGAAGCAGCAAGAATAGGGGACACAATAGATCTTTTAGGTCGCAGTGTAACACCACCCTTTCTACCTACATACATACATATATTTGCCACCAAAGAACGCGTTTTTACAGAATATTCATTCTTATTCATTCATTCTTTCTTACCTGTCATAACAATGTGATATAGTTTTAACAATTAAGGAAATAGTTTGACAAAAGGGGAAATAAATTCACACACACAGTATTCTCTTTAATTGAGATGTTAAATAGTTCTGAGAAATAGTGAAATATATTTGACAAAAGAGGAAAGCCAAAAGCAATACAATACTGCCTTTTTGGCAGTATGAGGTACCAGAAAAGAACTAGCGCGAATCTTCTTTTCATTTTTTACAACCTCGCGTATGGACGATTAGTTTTTTAGGCAAGATTAATAAATCTTCAATTTAAAAATATTACTAACCTACTTATCTTTTTTAACCTTTCATGCCTAAAAGTTTTACGTAATGAAGTTAAGTAACACAATACGAACGTACAATGATGGAAACGTGTAGCTGTCCTTTCTACCTAAGCGGAATACATAAACAGTTAATTTCATTATATCCGAGCCGTGCTCAAACATTTAGTTAAGGGATCTCCGCGGAATCGGATTAGATTCGGCTCAGATTCGCCTCGCGACCTGAACACAACGCGACGAGTTGAAAAGACGTAACATGACGTTCGTTTGGAGTTATGTCTTCGCGTTGAAATAATTTCGCGAGAATATGGAAGCGGACGCTCGACAACGCGACACAGCGCCGTGAGTACCTTTTAACGGAAGGGGCACGCGAGACTTGTTGAAACGGTTGCATTTGCATGCAGCAGTATCGTTTCAACGTTCATTAAACTCGTCTTTTCATTTTCTCTCCATGATGGCGCCACTTTCGCGCGTGAAAGCGAGTCTCCCGATGGCACTTGCTTTGCGCGGCGAAATAGTTGAGAAAATATTTTATGAAGAGGGCAGATGGACTACACAATTCAAATTTTTCATCCAGAATTTATTGTTTTTGTACAAATAAATTTCATTTTAATTTTTTTGTGTTGATTTATTTATTTCTTGTTCTCGGATCTCCAAAACAAGACTATGCCGATATATATATATATATTGTTACGCTACACAGTAGCATACAGCCCAGATTAAAAAAATAAATTTTAAAAGAAATACATTAATTGAATTAGAAAAAATCAAGTTTTATATATACCAGTGTCATCTATTTTTTATAATTTTGATTTAGAAGTGTTCTGTCTCACCAGCCAGATGGCATGCAGGGCGAGAAATTTCCGATCGAGGGGCGGTGACATAAAAAAAATATTGAATAGCTCGTTAACTCTCTTAATATATTAACTCAGTACGCATAGAGATGTGGTAGGATGATGTTGTCAATTGTCCTCTCCCTCAAATTCAATGTTTAAGACCAGTTTAAATGATCTCATAGGCATGATAATGTTATGCCTGAATCGTATTCAATCCCTTATGTGTAAATGAAACATTTAAGTGCGAATAAAGGTGATTTTATTTAATAAAAGAAATTACTAAATGTGAATTTGTTTATAATCAGACATAAATCTTTGGATATTTATCTCAGGTAAGTCCGTGAGTCCGTTTAATTAATAACACTAAAGTTTCATTAAGTAGTTCCACCTTTTGCAATTCAAATTCATAGTTTCGTACTTAAATACGTTTGAAATAAATTTTAAAAATTCCGCGTTTTCTGACCGTTCAAACGGAGTTATGTTAGATTTGAAGAGACGTGTGATACAGAGTAGCCAACCTTGATGGTAAATCACTGGATATGGTTCGTAACGTAAAAACATAACAAATACTTATAAAACCTAATTACACAAATTTCCCAAAGTAACTGGAGACCGCTTAGCTATGTTACAAACGATTTTCTAACCTGAAATTTTTGCAGAAAGGATTAAAATAAAATTTCTTATAAGTACAATTCAATTTAGATTAGAATTGAAATAATACGTTTATTTTTTAGGTAGATTTGACGAGGAGTACCTTTTTACAGGGCCGAATTCTGCGATCATCGGTGGTCAGGACTGTTCAGGTCGGATATGGGCCCTCGTACCTCGTAGATACATCAGGTCAGAGAGGATGGGTCGCTCAGGACAGGAACATTACTCGGAAAAATCGTCGTTGAAGAAAAATTACCCAAAAATCGTGTGTAATTTGGAATAAAATTTATGTGATAAACTTTGTTTAACAATTAACAATTATTTTTAGATTGAAATTGGAATAAATTTGATTTTATCGAAATAGCCGTTAAATTTTAGAGAACAAACTGAAATACGTCTGCCTCGAACAAGGCTCGGTTAGTGAATGGTTCGAATTGAAAATGTTTTAACTGACTTGAAAGCGATTGTCTTCATCAAGAAGTCCAACTGTCTGAGAAATTCCGTTAATATAACCGAAATGAGGAACCTCCATTGTTTTACATATGAGACTGGCCATGTGATCGCAAGAACTATCGTATGTTTCAACGAAGTGAAAATAAATAAAATTACAAAATCTGGAATCACCTTACACTTTTTATATAACAAAGGTATGAGTCTCTGAATTATGAGAAAAATGCATTTGAAATTTTTAAACGCTTATTACTATATAAAATTAACAATCTTAAAAATTCATTACTGTGCCTAAAAGGTAGGCAACCATTTATACACATAAAATTGTTACAGAACTCAATTTCCAGCAATTTTACCCTGTCTTTCAGTTGACATATCAAAGCAAGTGGTCTGCCAATGCATATAAAAACATTATTAAACAAAAATTTAAAGAAATAAATACTCTGTAAAGGAAATTACAACTGTTCACTTGAATTAAAGGTGGATCCCAAATTTGATCTGTCAAAATCTATTGTAATAATATACTATACAAATTCTAATATTCATTTTCGATGTGTAGGTGTATCACTGCTGATCATTTTGCTTCCTGAAGGGAAAATTCTAAAGGAAAATGCCTTGAAGGACCTGCCAAATGCAGAGATTACCTACATCACCTGGACATCGTCTAGCTGTCTGCTGCTACATATTATATCCTTTTTCTATTATATCTAATAAATTTTAAAATATAACGAAGTAAAATAGAAACATTCCTTTTTTTTTAAAAATAGTAGAATATCAGGTACTCTCTCCATAACAATATATATAAGAAAGTCTCAGATCCCGCAGCGGTTTTACTTATGCATGTAACGGTTGCATAACGCTAAAACTATAAAAAATGCAAAGACTCTGCTCCTATAAGCCATTCAAAAGTGTCCCTAAAGCTATCGGGCTGAAATTAAAGCAAATGAGTACTACTGTCACACATACTATAAATACCAAAAATTAGCTCAATCGATGCCACCCCATTCGAGATATTAGAATAAGGGTGGAAAAATTCAATATTTTTTTTCTCAGGAATTACTTAAGCTATCACGTTCAAAAAAAAATATGTAAATAAATACTGATTATGAGCATTCTATAAAAAATCAAGAACTAATTCCCTTCACTCAGTTCAAAGTTATTATTATTTTCCCCTTTTTAGGGGTGGCTTTTTGAGTTTGGTTCAAAGTGCCAACTTGGCTTTTTGTTATATTAAATCGTATACATTTAGGTTTATTATATATTTTTTTTTAGTTTTTTCTGTGTGGTAGAACATGTAAATAAAAAATCAAATCTCTTTGAATGTTTTTAGTAGGAGCAATTTGTTATTGGTTATTTTAGGGTTAAAATAATTATTTATCGATTAATTTCAGGATTATTTGTATAAATGTTTCAGCCCTATTAGTTATAAAAACACTGAAATATACAAAACAATATGTAACAATAAAATAATATTTTAATTCCGTACACGCAGTTCAACGTTGTTATTATTTTTCCTTTTTGAGGGGTGATTTTTTTGAATTGCGTTTAAGGTGCCAATTTGACTTTTTATTATATGCACATGAGTGTATAATTATATTTGGGTTTATTATATATATCGTCAAGTTTTTTCAATGAAGTAATACAAATAAAAAATAAAACTTCTTTGATCTTAGCAGCAGCATTGGGTTATTGATTATTTTAAGAATAAAATTCAAATTATTCATCGATCGGATTCAGGATTATTTATATATGAACTTAAAAAAATATATAATGAACCCAAATACATACATTACTATATAAAACAAAAATCAGATTGACACATTAAACTAAATTCAAAAAAAAAACCGCCCTTCAAAAAGGAAAAATAACAATAACTTTCAACTGCGTGTACGGAAATAAATATTATTTTGTTGTTATAATTTTCTTTATTATGTTTCGATGCTTTTATAACCTGAAACATACATACAGATAATCTTGAAATTGATGGATGAACAATTGTTTTAACCCTAAAATAAAAAATCACAAATTGTTCTTACTAAGATCATTCAAAGAGATTTGATTTTTTATTTACATGTTCTACCGGACAGAAAAAACTGAAAAAAACATATAATAAACCTAAATGCATACAGTCTAATATAATAAAAAGCCAAGTTGGCACCTTGAACCAAACTCAAAAAAACCACCCCTAAAAAGGGGAAAATAATAATAACTTTGAACTGAGTGAAGGGAATTAGTTCTTGATTTTTTATAGAATGCCCATAATCAGTGTTTACTTGCATAATTTTTTTGAACGTGATAGCTTAAGTATTTCCTGAGAAAAAAAAAATTGAATTTTTCCACCCTTATGCTAATATCTCGAATTGGGTGGCATCGATTGAGCTAATTTTTGGTATTTATAGTATGTGTGACAGTAGTACTCATTTGCTTTAATTTCAGCCCGATAGCTTTAGGGACACTTTTTAATGGCTTATCGGAGCAGAGCCTTTACTTGCTCAAAGATAAGAAAAAAATTCTTAACTTGTTCCGATTAGGTAGATGAGCGCACATGTTCCTCTTTAGTACATTCGTACTCGTGTTATACTTCATTTACTATAACAGACGAGGTACTACGTCATTACTTGCAAATTCGGGCCATGCAATACCATATTATTAAAATAACCAACTAACATATAACTTATTCACGTTCAATTAAAGATACTATGTTGGTGCCTACTGCTTTTTAAATTGTATGCTTGTCACATTTTCCCAATGTATTCCCACCAATTTAGTTATAGCTGTCAACTGTCAAAGAGTTAATTCTGCATTTGCGGTAAAGTGTGGGAATTTGCGTTTATACTTGGTATATATTTATTTAAAATTTTATTACAACTAAACCATACCGAAACCATTGTGTAAACAGTCGAAGGAGGTAATAGTTTCGTTAATTGTGTATTTCGACGCAGAACGCGAGAACAACGGGCCATTACTCCCGTTAACTTTCGTGCGAGGAGTATAAAATGCATATATGTACTTTTAATGTCATATTCTTTACAGTATTTCGTTTTTAGAGAGTAACGAGTGTTCTAAATGTTCATGTCGCAAACATAAGCAAAATTTCATCCACGAGTAAACAAGGAATTACTATCGGATGTTTAAACGAACTGAAAATAAACAAAATTACAAAATCTGGAATCACCTTACACTTGTAATATGATAAAGGTATGAGTCAGTAGAACATGAGAAAAGTACATTTAAAATTTTTAAACACTTATTACTATATAAAATTAACAATCTTAAAAATTCATTATTGCACCTAAAAGGTAGGCAACTATTTATACACATAGAATTGTTACAGAAACCCAATTTCCAGCGATTTCCCCATGTCTTTCTGTTGACATATCAAAGCAATTGGACTGCCAATGCATATACAAACGTTATTAGACTAAATTTAACTGACATAAATACACAGTAAAAATAATAAGAAAGTTCACTTGAATTAAACTTGGATCCAAATTTGATCTGTCAAAATCTATTGTAATAGTACACTATTCAAATTCTAATATTCATTTTCGATGTGTAGGTATATCACTGCTGATCATCTTTACTTCCTGAAGAGAAAATTCTGAAGAAAAATGCCTTGAAGGACTTGCCAAATGCAGAGATTCCCTACATCACCTGGACATCGTCTAGCTGTCTGCTGCTACATATTATATCCTTTTCTTATTATATCTAATTAGTTTTAATAACTAAGTAAAATAGTAACATTCCCTTTTTCAATAATAGTAGAATATTTTCGCCATAACAATATATACATTATGACATTGTTATTGTATTACCTTTAAGAATTAGAACTAAGTTTTGTTTTTGTTTTTTCTCCAACTGGTTTAGTTATAGTATAGTTTAGATCATAGTTTATTTACTTTTAGTCACTTACATATGTTTCGTTTTAATGATAGTATTGTTGTCCTGTAATTGGATCTTCATCTGTTGGGCAACTTAATAAATTATTATTATTATTATTGTATGTAACCGACATGTTTTACGCTATATGTAGTAAAGAACAAATAAATTTAATATAATACAAACCAAAAATCGATTTTAAAAGATCTCCCAATCTATTTTACGTATGCTGAAAGAAAAATAACTTCTCGAGATTATGCAAAGCGCATTTGAATTTATTATTGTCGTAGCAGTAACGATCTCGCAATTAACCCTGAATAAATTCCGCCACGGTCGTAATACAGCTATAAAAGTCATAAATTTCTTTCTTAACGCGTTCCTCCGAATAATTGCCGTAATATAGTTTAGATATAGTACGTCTTTAATTATAACAGAAAAAAAAAATGACGCGCGCCTAGAAAATCAAGGCGTTCTCCTCGGGAAACTTCCACAGATTAAGCAATTATCACAATTACCGCGGCCTGGTGCGCCTCTGATGTCATTTCGGGATATTGCTTAAGCGCCTCCTCGTTCCAGTTGCACCACTCGTCTTACGCAGGCCACGATTCGAGGGGCTCTAATAGTCGTTCGAATTGAGTTAATGGCCCACCGAAATATATTACTTTGCAACAAGAAAATAAGGGGATGGTAGATACTGCCGATGCGGCGAGCGCAAACCATCCCGCGCTGATGCCTACAGATATACAAGCGAACAAAAGCGCTTTTTAGGGTAGAAGTGCTTTGCCGGAAAAACTTTCCGCCTAATGCTCGGAGGCAATCAACTTAAGCATTCTCAACCTCTTATATAAAAGCTTTCCTAAAAGTCATAACGTAAACATATCATAAGAAAAGAAAGGAATAACCTTAACGAATCACGATATTCCTGGGTAAAAAGCTGAGCATAATAAAATGTTTTACGCACATTAGGAACTTCTATCAATAGCTGCATTCGTTCGTGCAATGATTCAGAATCACGATTACCTGCTATTCAATAGGATTTACGTATTTTTGATATTTTCTTGGCTTATTGATAGAGATTCCTGTTTATTATCAGCACTACCGTCACATACTTCGACTTCCCGTTATTGGGGTAATTTTACACCTGCAATCGAATATTATCTTTGTGGGGGAACTTTCCCTACATCTAAAAAAAAAAAAAACTAGATAAAATAAAAATACACCTAGTAGGGGAAAGTGGTTGAATTCTGCGCAGACACGTAATTCTGCGCATTTGTGTTTCAATATACAACACTGCCATCTAGGAGCAAGCGGGAAAAGTTAGTGTGAAGGAGAAGACACTATTTGTGGGTTTGTGATTATATCATTTCTAGTTGCATAGTACATACATATCTCTTTTTTAAGAGATATGTATGTACTATACGGAGTGTAATAACATCTGCATTTACAACTTCATCGCTTTTCTACAAATTCAATTTTGTTAAACAGCGGCCTTTGATATCAAAATACGGCTCCCCTATAATTCGCAATAAATAGCATAACTGTCAACGTCTTCCCCAAAAGGATGGTAAACAATTTCAATTATTCAGCAACTTTTCGTCATTTGCACTTGGTATGGGATAGAAATACATTTTTAACTGCAATTATCAATATTTTTCTTGACACTTCGTAGACATTTGTGTAATAATATATAATAACCAGCAACTTTTGCACTCACAACCGTACATTTTTAACATATTTTATTATAAAAATAAATCTCCTATTAATATAAAACATGTCAAGGTATTTACCGATGTTGAAGTTACCAAATACCACTTTAATTATAATAATAAGTCATTTCGTTAGAGCTTGTTACTCCCAATAGGTTAGACAAATGTATTAGCTTATTTACTGAGATAAACTTCACCTCCCTGCACTTATTCCCTACATAAAAAATTCCTGATGGACACACAAAATACATATGTGCAAAATATGTTCTAACCCAGGGGTCGGCAAAATTTTTGAGAATTGGGGCATTTTTTTTGCATTTTGTAAAACTCATACTTATAAGTAAATCGACCATATAGGGGATTTTACACCTGCCACTGGAAAAACTCTCATGCGCAGTGAAGATCACCCTATATTAGAATATTTTTTCTTCAGAAAGCGAAAATTCCTTATATTTCATTAATTTTACACCATATTTATGTACTTTTACCGAAAAAACGCATTTACCTTGCAAAATAGGTGTTTACCAGTTTCCCTCAAATAGCGAGAAATGCACCACAAGTTTTGCATTAATATTTACACTTTTAAAAAATCTGAGGTATTTGATGCTAGTACAACAAAATTATATTGTTATGATAATACTAAGAATGGGTCAAACGAACTCTTTGAAACGTATCACATCAAAAATATTTTTTACTATCAACTTTCCAGAGTATACGAAAAAAAAACGATTTGGTTACGCCAACCAAATTTGAGCTTATTCAATAAGATTACTTGTTTACATAGCGGCAAGCAATTTTTTTATTTCAGAATGCAAAATAATTTTGTTGAATTAATTTAGTTATGATACCCAGAATTTTATTCAATTTAATCAAATCCAATCATTCAAATATATATTACGCTTTAATTTATCAGATTTCGAATATTTTATTTAAAATGAACGTTTAATTGTAGAAATTAGAATCTTTACTTTTGTTTTAACAAAGCATTTGCTAAAATAAGTGGCTGGAAGTATTTGCCTCATATAAGTAAACTCCGGTGAAGTAACAAACTGCCGTGGTTATTATTATTTCTTACTGAAATTAAAAATAAATCGGTCATTTCAAAAATACATATCTACGTAGCGCTGTGTATTAAATGAAGTAAATAAGAATACTAAACTGATTTTTTTTTAAAATGAAGAAGGAAAATATTAGCTAGCTCAACGGAAAAGATTGTAATGAACAGAAAAGAACTATTAATCTCAGAGTTACCCTCGCGCATTAAAACTTTAATCTAACCACAAAAAGTAAATTGTGAGTGAATAAAATCAGACTTTCTTAATTACATGAAAATTGTAAAGATTTTAATAAAATAAAAGAACAGAATTTTTAACCCAGTGACGCTATCAAACAATGAATTTATTTTTACACAACGGGTTAAATCACAATTGTGCAGAAAAAAACCCTGAACTGAAGGTTCTGGCCTAAAATAAAAATTGCACTTGACTCTAATTTAAAATAGGACAATGCTATTTGCTGTGCAAAGAAGAAAAAAAAAAAGGTTTTATTTGTTAGGAAGATTATTCAATATACAAAACCTTTGAATTTCTATCCACGTGGTTTCACAAATTAAAATAATCTAAGCGTGGACAATTGCTAGAAATTCACAAAAAATGAAAATGTTAAATGAGAGAACAATGCTTCTAACCACCTAAACGAGGTGATAGAAAAATAAAATAATGCAGCAAAATAGATAAAGAGAAAAATTAACTCTTTAAATATAAACGAGAGAAAAAACTAAAATAAATCTTCCTAAACAAAAAATAATAATTGATCCTATATCTACAAAATGCACACTTGAATACATTAACAAATGTTACAATAAAAATTCCTTGATTGACTATAATTAAAGAAGAATATAAAATTAAACAATACAATATGAATAATAAAATGGCAACAAATACAAAAGAAAATCATCTACTCCCGCCAATAGTCGAACAAGGAACTCCTTAACAAAATCCTACAATTGTTTTTTGCTTACAAAAATCCCTCTCTCAAAAATCGTACAACGCAGACGTAGAACATTACAATGACAATATTAAATAGAACACGCATTAAATCAGCACAAGCGAACAATAAACATTTGAATGACTGGATTAATTAAAAAAAATTTTAACACTACATAAAAAAAATCATACAATAAATTCTTAAACTCAAATTATTCAAAACAAAACAAAATTGTGAAAATTCTCGGTAAATTGAAAATCAGCTGTACAGATAATCTACAAATCACAACAACTTAAAATACATCTCAGTGATAATTGGGTTGTCCAAACCACAGCAGTAGCTATCATGTTTGGAGGACATGTGGATGGTACTCTAGACTCCAAGCGTTTGCCCCGCATATTAAGTATTGATCGCAGTCGTAATGTACGGTGATAGAAGTCGCCCTTTTAATGATCACGACTCCTGTTCGATGTTTATTTAGTAAACATACCAAATTAATATTTTATGAATGCATTTTTCGTGCTATTAATTCGAAATATCATCTATTACTGGAAGGAAATAGGAGAAACACGATCTATACGACAATTTCTGTAATAAAAACCAGTATTTAAAGCATTTACTGAACTACATTGGGAGAAAACTGCTATAATTATGTTTAAATCAAAGCATTTGTTTTTAAAAATTTGGGAAAAAGCGATTTCAACGTTATAAGTGAATAAAATTGACTGCAACTTTGGTTACCCTAATCCTAACAATAAGTGTTATTAATTTAACACATTGAATGTGTTAAATTAATAAAGTAAATTTAAAAAAATAATATCTTTACTACGCTCTTCTGATTTGACTATAGCTATAATTAACACAGTAAATTTGTACAATCAATGTTTTGTTTGAAAGTAAAATACCGTATTTATTCTTACTTCAATGCGAAAACTTTTTTTTCCGTCTATTAAGTAGAAAAAATATCTGTTCTGTTCTGACCGCAACCTTGTTGATCCGACATTGTTATCTACCTTTTCAATTCTTTCTGTGAAACGCGCTATTTTTCATATTAGGTGTTAAAATCGAAAAAAAAATCTTCTAGAATACAATGCAGTGTTGGTGAAACGAGGAGTTCATTATTTGGATAATTAGGAGAATTTTCAATGTAGTCACCTTTATACTATATTCTGATGCTTCGACTTAGTGATTTCATTATTCTCCTACATAATCAAACTCCTAGAGAGAAAACAATTTCTATCTCAGCAATATGTTATGGGCGAAACGAACATATACGACATTCCACTACTATCTAATTAAATCAACATTGCGGCATACAGGCGGAAAAGGAGATTTGAATGTACATATAGTTTTTGTGTTAGTAAACCGCAGAGGAAATGTTTTTGCAATAAAATTGCGGAACTCCGTTGACCGAGCATTCTGCGCCCACCCATTTCGCTAATGCGTTTTCCCCATCGCGTTTGCTTCGTTTTTGCTAGTTAGTTTCGTAATTAAAAAGCAACAGCGTCGATTTTCGGTGCGCCTGTTTTTTTGTTGCGCGGTCCGTTAATGGTTGCGGAACAATAACAGAAATTATAATTGCGGACACCTTATGTGTTTTTATTCGGGATGTTTGGTTTTTATACTTTTAATTAAAAACTACCACTTCAGAAATATTATCCAAGTCTTTGGTTTTTCGATAATTTATTAGATAATGACCTGTGTTTGTCCTCTAAGTGTTGAATTATTTTAGAAATGTATTCTTTCTCTCTCTTCAAATTCTTCCTCTGAAATTCACGAAAAAAACAATTTATTTTTGCCATTTTACGTCTTTTATCTTCTCAAACGTTATTTGTCTGACTGACACTCGTCAGATCATTATTCTTCCACATCATCTCTGGTTGGTGTTCATCGTAACAGATACTCCAAAGGATCGGGCTTACTAATGACCCTTGCGTACCAGCCCAGTAATGGTTTTAGCTTCTTTCTTGCTGCGCCCGAGTAGGTTATCAGAGAATCTAGCGTTCCCATCCCTTATTAGCGCTTTGGTATAGAGTTGACCTTCAGTCGACCTCCATTTCTTTGTACCTTCTTTGTCTAACCAGGTCCAGATCTCCGTTTTTGCAGAATCCTTAGTAATCCTACATACGAGCTCTAGACTCATGAAGAGTCTTTTAGCGCCCTCCTTGGTTAGTTCGTCGACTATTACATTGCCCTTTATATCTTCATGTGCCAGCATCCAAATCAGAGACGCCGTGTAGTCTCGTGCCAGTGTATTGAGGGATTGTTTGCAGTCTCTAACTAGTTGTGACCTAGTTACGGGGTTCGAGACTGCTTTGCTGTCAATCTTTATATTAATTTTCCTCCTCATGTAGCCCCTTTACAGCAATCATTCCTGCACAGGCTGCAAGGGCAAATACCTGTGCCTGGAAGACCGTTGTATGCTTCCCCAGGCTTAGGAATATCCTTTGATTAGGGATGGGCCCACAAATAACGGCTCCTGTACTGACTGGATTTGGATCCGTCCTTGAACCAGTTATCAAACAGTTAACAATCATAGTATGTAAATACGGCGGGTTTTGTTTCCGCGATGCTGGCTTTTGCGAATACGATGATGGTTATAAAGGCGGATTAAACGAAATAATATTACACTTACACATAGATCCTTGGATAACACTGTACATTTCGGGTAATATATAATACTTAATACCAAAAGAAATATATAGATACCATATATTGAGTGTCCTAGCATATAGGTCTCTATCCATTACTTTTTTATTTACAAATACTTTTTAATAAAATTATTTACATGGATCTTTCTACATAAATAATGCTTTTGTAGGTAATTACTCTTAAATGACTCTGAAACGGAAATAATAGTAGAAAATAAGGTTTATTTGTTCCTCAAATTAATTTATAACAATGTGATTCCAAATTATTATTTTCTTGTTTTTATTTGAAGGTATATTCTTCTGTCTACTATTTTCTGATGCATACGAAAGTAAAAAAGAGAAATTAGAAGACACAAACATTTACTTTTTTTATATAACGAAGCGATTCAGTGGAGCGATGAATATATTCATAGCTCCACTGAAAATTATTACGAAGCAAATTATAACAACTTTACAAAAAATTACTTATTTTCATAACCGCTGAGTACCGCTCTCGATTGTTACGTTCAGCTTACGAAAACACACAGAGATGACGCCAAAACAGTGCACAAAATATTCGTTTTAAACCAAATTGTGAAATAAGAATTTAAAAAGTAAAGAATTAGCGTCGTATGCCCAGTTTTCTTAACAAGAATTCGCGTTTATTGTTGTGTCACAAGCAGTAAGATCATTCCTCTGGTAAGCACAAAATGCTTTTATTTTCTAGGATATATTTGTATATTAGAAACATAAAACCTAAGAAATACTAGTTACCCAAATAGAGAAAGGCAAAGTGATATCTACATGTGGTCAGCTATTAAAATTTATAAAAATCGTCATTCCTTTGGAATAGCGATGACAGAGGAATGATTCACTTTCCAGAGGAATGACACACAGATACATATATGCTGCTCTTACTCAAACAGACCTACAGGAAGATGATGAAGTTAAAGTGATGTTTCTCTGGTTTTCATCTCTTGCAGTTTCTTCTGGAAGGGATGTAATATTTTCTTTCACAAAAAATATTTCAGTTTTTGAACAAGGATAGTCTGTGTTTTGGTAAACTTTGTTTTTTTTTTTTTGAATAATATACTAAATTTTATAAAGAAATTTCAATAAATATTTAGCAAAAAAAATTATTTGCGTCATTCCTCTGGATTTAACCTCATTCCTCTCATACAAGTTTTTATATTTCTTTGAAAAAAGGTAAGATTAATAACACAGTTTGATCCTCTGCTATTTTAGTTTTACGGACCTTAACTGGTATTTACAGTAAAATTGAACATTAAACAAAACTATCTATTTTGATGTCTAAAAGATTATTATTTTGAAGAATGGCCCACATCAATTTAAAATTTTAAATGAATCACTTTGTATATTTTGACATGTTCAGAATCTACGTAAGTCCGAAAACATGATTCATTAGTTTTTATTTAGTTAACATAATACCAAGAAATTTCTATTCTCTTGTTCTATAAGATGTAACCAAGTACACTTTGTCAGTTTTTACATAAATGTGACTTTTTTAAATGGAACCTCATGGATCCTCTCCAATAATCTAAAAGAGAATTTTTTATCAGTTTCAATGAGATACCAAATCCTTGGTATTCGAATTAAAAGTTATTTCTCTGTGGATTAAAAATACTGAAACTTCTGTTCTAAACTAGTAAAGAAGGAAGAGCAACTTCTACTAGAAACATTTAATATTAGCAACATTTCTGAAATTGTTTTAATTCTTACCGTTTCTTAAAACAATGAGATTGATGAGATTTTTTCTGTGGTTTACATTTTTTCATTAAATATTTGCGAAAATTGAAATAAGTTGCTGCTTTTCTCAGGATAAGAAGCTTTTCTAAATATTAATGTATCTCGTGTGAAATCAAAAATTTCCGACGAGCACCAAAAGACTTGTTCTAATAATGTCCTACATTATTCCACATAAAACAGTTGTACTTAGGTAACACTAACAATAAGCTAGTTGTTTTCAAATATGTTTGTGGAAGTTTGAAAATGAAATTTTAAGGTATACAGGGTTGCCTAATAAAGAAACTTGTAAGGATGATTTTAAAATTAAAAAGTATATGTTTGATAATTGTGAGATATCTTGACGGTCATTAATAGAGTTTTTATTATTTTTAATTTGAATCATTTCTAAAACTGTTCTTACATTGTAGTTTTTTTTTTTTTTCGTTAATATGTCAGTACTTTCAAAGTCAAAGGAATGGTTCTAGTTGTTCCATATGTTTTTTTAAAGCAGTAGTATAGTGGAAGAGTTGCGCCCTTTAAATAAATCGGTCAAATGCTGTTTGATCTATCCAATTTAAATATGTCATTGCAGTTTTTACAGTGGTAAGTACCTATTAGATGCTGTGGGTTTTTGATATATTTTGGTTAGAATTTTTTTTTACTATGTATTAAGGTTAGATCCAAACAGTTTATTTGATAATTATTTTCTTTTTCAACAGTAAAGTTTAATGTAAGTTTAAGTATTATGATTTCACTAAACACTAACCACTTTCAGGCAAGAACTAACTCGTATGTATGTGGTTCAACCCAAATCACGCAAAAAAATGGACCAACAGAAATATTGCTGTCCACCTGCTAAGAATATTCCCTATTATTTATTTTTAGGATCGAAAACAAATAATTTTTTTTTGGTAGAACTTTTAATATAAAAAATATTGTTATTCCAAAAATATTATACTATTATTCCAAGTATTAATTTTGTTTGGTGTAAATACAAATTTCTTAATAAAAATGTTATCAAAACCTTTTTTCTCAGCGTATGAAGGAAATGTAGCGTATTATTTTTTTTTCCTTCCTACTTGATGCATTACGGTCAGCGCGTTTAAATATACTCTGCTGCATTTTTCAAACTCAGGGGCATGCACTGGCAGAGTTTCCACTTCACTGTATACAACATATACCTTACTCTTATTCATACAACGTCAAACAAATGGTTGACCTGAGAAGTACATGTGTTGCAATATGTACGAGGATTTGTTTAGAGACCGAACGGAGCTAGCTTTTAATAAATTAAATTCTGTTTTGTGGGAGGACGCGGACTCGTGTGTAACATTTCTCAAGGGCCCTTCGAGCGGAGCGTGCGCTTAAAAAAATATAACCACGCGTCTGTCAGTATAAATTCGGCCTCTCTTTTACACACTACATACTTTAATTTAGAGACGTCACGCGTTCGTGAAACCTGGAAAAAGTCGGACGAGCAGCCTTCCTGGGGGATTGTAGTTTAAGCGTGTAATTTTTTCCTCGTTTATGTTTTACAAATGGCCGGCTTGAAACTTTACGGTATTTTCCAGATTCAAAGAGGTTTATGTACCAGGCCGTGACATTAGGAGAACACAAATTAAAAACGAACGCTGGATAAGGTCTGGATACCGACTTAAGTGCGGTTTATAAAGGAAGTAAAAAGTTTGAAGTGACGAGTGGTCTATAAAAGGACTATCTGGCGCAGTTTATGGCCGACCAACAGCTTTGGTTAGACGAAGATAAGGAAGCGTACTAAGAAACAAGAAATGGCTGGAGGACGATTTAAAAGAGACAGAAAGAGGAAGCTCCCGGTATAAAATTATGTTATAAAAATTATAGAATTGTCAGCAAATAAAACAAATCGTCTAGGAGAAGGATAATGGGCATTCAGTACAATCAGAGAAAAGTGGCATAGAAGAAGGTGAAAAGTAGAAGGGGGTTTGGAAATAGAGCTGCAGAGAATTGGTATATCAACAGAACGATATCGAAAGAGCAATGAATAGGTTGAAGATTTTATTATACAGGGTGTGTAGATGTTCTCGTAAGGCATGCATATGAGGCCTGTTTTTCTAATTATAAAAAAAAAAATTGAGTCGGTTAAGACGAATTCTACTGTACCACAATATCTGCAACTATATATATTGATATAATTCATGGTTTTGGCAGGAGATTGGGTTTTAATGTGCCTTCTACGGGCGCTCAGTTTATGAGGGATTTGGAGGTTTTGAATATCAGTGCTGAGTCGGCTATTCAGTTGACTGGTGGGGCAACTACAGCTTCATCGAGAGGTGACATAACACATGTATTACCTGCAGAAAAAGAGGAAATTCCGCTCGAGTCCTCCCGAATTTCTTTACCATGGTGGTATCAAGAAAAACTTTTACAAATCTACTAAAAATAAAATTGATATTAACAATCCAGTCATCACTAAATCTGACAAGGGTGGTAGTGTCATAATCTTAAATAAAAATGACTATATCTCTAAGATTTATGATTTTATTAAGGATAATGGTGTCCAGAAAATTAAACTTAATATCAATTCTTACATTAAGAAAATTAAAAATAAGATTAACTCTAGTAATTTTATTTTGAATTCATAAATCAAATAACTTCTCCGAAATGCCGATAAGACCGGTAGTGACATACACACTCTCCTGTTTATGCTCTGTCCAAATGGTTGAATAGTTACTTAAAAACGTTATTTAAGAATTCCTTTAAATATACAGTAAATAATAGCTTGCATCTTACACAGAAGTTAAAGGATTTTCACATTCAAGATTTATTCACCAATATACCGCGATAAGAAGTAATACAACTAGTATAGTTAATAAACTTTGTTCCACTGATAGAAGATCTGATGAGGTTGGTGAACTGGTGGATTTGCTTAAGATTTGTCTTGAGCAAGATTTCTTCAAGTTTAACGAATTGTATACAGTACCGGTTGGCCTAGCTATTAATTTTCTGGACCTTACGATTTCCCACACTTCCATGAAGAACAAATTACTATTTGAAATATACCGCAAACCTACACATTGTGTTGTTGTAATTAATGAACAGTCAAACCATCTCTTTAATCAGAAATATACAGCCTCTAATAATTACTTACACAGGTTGGTAAATCTAACAAAAGATTATTTTAATAAGGAGGTAAATAGACTTAAACAAATTTCTTTAATGAATCATTTTAATCCAAACATCATAGATAGATTATTATAAAATAAAACTAGAGAGATTTCAGCTTATCTTGACTCTACACGAAATCTGTCAGTTAATAACGAGAAATATTACATTTCATTATTCTATATAGGAACAGTATCCTATAAAATTGCAAATATTTTAAAACCTTATTTCAATGTCTCCTTCAGGACATTATACCCCCTTAGAGATCAACTGATCAATAATAAAGACCATATAGATCCATTACATAAGAGAGGTGTGTACAGGCTTACGTGTAATGATTGCCAAATGAATTATGTAGGCAGAACCTTTAGGAGTTTTGGAACTCGTATAAAAGAACATCTGAGGTGCTCCAGGCCGGGAAAACACCTTAAAGACAGTAAACATACTTTCGATATACAAAATGGCTTTCAAATCTTGCATACCGGTAAAGCTAGAATCTTTCTAAACAAACTCTAGAACTTGTAAGACATCAAATTGAGGAAAAAGAATTTTCTCTCAATGCACAGATTAATTTTGATTCGAATCCAACTTTCAAAGCTTTACTACAAAGTTGACAGGTAGTCGGTTAACATATAGGTATAGTATTTACAGTTTTCTTTTCTTTACTATTCTTCTGCCTTTTACATGTAGATGGCGTAGCTGGGTTTTTCTGAAAAATTCCCCTAGCATAAAAAGTCAAATTGGCACCTTAAATTCAACTCAAAAAAAAAATCACCCCTCAAAAAGAAGAAATTATAGTAACTTTGAACTCCGTGTACGGAATTAAATATTATTTTATTGTTACAATATGCTTTTGTATATTTCGGTGTTGTTATAAGTACTGGGGCTGAAACATTTATATAAATAATCCAGAAATTGATCAATGGATAATTATTTTAACCCTGAAATAACCAATAACAAATTGCTCCTACCAAAACCATTCAAAGCGATTTTATCTTTTATTTACATGTTCTACCACACACAAAAACTGAAAAAAAATTATAGTAAACCTAAATGTATACAGTCTAATACAACAGAGAGCACCTTAAATCAAACTCAAAAAAAACCATCTATCAAAAGGGGAAAATAATGATAACTTTGAACTGTGTAAACGGAATTAGTCCTTGATATTTTATAGAATGCCCATAATCAGTGTTTATTTACATATTTTTTTTGAACGTGATGGCTTAAGTAATTGAAGTTTTCTACATTTATGCTAACATCCAGAATGGGGTGGGACCGATTGAGCTAATTTTTGATATTTACAAGTAGGTGTGACAACAGCATACATTTGCTTTAATTTCAGCCCGATACTTTAGGGACATTGTTCAATGGCTTATCGGAGTAGAGCCTTTACTTGAATTTGTTACAAAAAAAAAAATGGTGAAACAATTTTCTTTTTCAATTTGGACTGGTTTATGCCAGCTGCAAAGGCACACATAAATTCTTTTTATTTCTTATATTCATTAGAGTGAGATATTTACAATGTATCCTGCAAAAGTTATATTCACGTCATAGTTCTCATTATGTTATTCCGTTGGTGTACCTTTAAGTCTGTGAATCTGTAAGCATGTATTATAGATCCTTACTATAGGTGCAGGCGTGTATGGTGGTATTCCATGTACATCTGTAGGATCTATAGAAGGTTACGTGCAAATATGTATGCATGTGTTTTAGATTCTTACAGATCTGCAGATAACTTTACAGGCGCTAAAGATACCGTTACATTTTAGTCCGACAGAATTCCATTATTAGTATTGCTTATTCCACTTAGGGCTCGAAGATTTAAATTCATCCACTTCTTTTTAAATTAAATATGTTTAGTTTAATAGCGAATATATTAAAATAAGAGTGCGCTACACATTTCTGTACTTACACGGCTCGCGTATATATGGGAAGATAAGTGGGTATTACATTCCCGTACGGGAAAATAACGATACGGTAAATTTCCGCGTCAACTATAAACAACCACTTATCCAGATCCATTCATTAAATTATCTCATTAAAGTGTTAATTATTCCCTCGCACATACACTCGCCCGCTAAACAGAGAGTTAACTTGTACGGCGAAGCCACTCCATTAACACAGAGGCAAAGGTCCATACATCTACATCATCGTACATACAGTACACGTCTACCTACGCACAGTAGGTAGTATACACACAAACACACACCTCCCACAATAAATCTTTAACGTATAGAAGATAGGACAAGAGCGGGCGACATTAGGGTAATTAGATACGGGGACGGGGTACGTGTCCCTTCGGCCTGCGGTGTAACAGATCTCCGATATTCGAGCCATCGGCCGATATCTCCGGCCTCAATTATAGTAGACTAGGTATGTTTTGCCCTCCGTCGACATTAATCTCTATTCATAGCCGTTGTTATGACTCACGTAGCACTTACATATAATTCCGCGATTGTTCCCCCGTTATTATTCTGATAAGAATTTATGGATGTAGTTATATAGGTATGAATAGTGCCGGGATAAAATGACAACTTAAAATGACAATAGAGAGAGAAATACGAAATAGAATTCCGAAGTTCATATTTACCAAGAAAGGAAAATTCAGAAATCTGTAGAACAAACATGAATGGTATTAAAGTCGGGTTACAGGAAAAGGCGGAAAATAGAAAAGATCTTTTGTTAATAATCCATTCTGAAAGTAATTAGTTCAGAAGTAATCTATTTGATTTCTAATTAGAATTATATTAGGTAAGTAGCCATTGATATAGTATAATAAATATGAAAATTAATATGTTTTTCCGAAAATATTTATTTTTACGGGACAGATCAATAATTGTTGGCGTGCACGGTTCTTATTCTGCTAGATACGCTGTGAAACTTGGAGTGGTTCAGGTCTCCGTCTTGGGGCCACTGTTGTTTGTGCTATTCGTAAATGACATGAGAGCATATATTTGTGATGGACACCTTATTAATGATGCTGACGATACGTCTATTACGGTGGTGGCAGATAGCGAGGAACTTTTAGAAATTCGCGTGACTAGCATTATACTAGCCCTTGCGCAGCGGTGTCGTAGAAATCGGCTCATTTTGAATACAAACAAAACAGCGAGAATAAACTTTTATAAAAAAGGTACTCCGCGTACTGTGAGTCTTAAGTGTTGTCAGTACTTTCTGGGTATTTATATTGACACAGATTTGAATTGTGAGTGATAACAAAAATAAATAAGAGTGTTTTTGCAATCTTAAAACTGAAAAGCTGCATGGATTAAGAAGGGTCACTTCAAGTGTACTGCGCGATGGTGTACTCGCGTTTGGCCTACAATATTATTGTGTGGGGTAAGTCCGCAGAGATGCAAAGACTTTTTGTAATACAAAAAAGAATCATTCGCTTAATTTATAATGTCAGAAATAGGAGCACACGTAAGAATGTATTTCGCCAAAATAAAATTCTAACATTACCATGCATATACTTGTACAAATGTGCTATTTATGCTTATGAAAACAAATGTCATTTACCGATAAATGTTTTAAATCACACTTACAAAACTAGAAATTGTGATTCGTTTCGTGTACCTTTGCACAGAACCGCTGGATATCAAAAGTCTCCAAATTATGCCTTTATTAGTATATACAATCGTTTACCCGAACATATAAGAAATAGTAAAATAATAAATAGTTTTAAAAATAGTGTAAAACTCTTACTAATTAAGAAATGTTATTATAATATTAATGAATTTTTTAATGTAATTTTATATTAGTTATTTATATGACGAAACTTATTCTACAACTGCCTTATGTAGTCCTTGAGTCGATTAATAAATTTTATTATTATTATTATTATTAATCATTCCGCACTTCCAAAGATTTGGTTAATTCTGGACAATTACTCGGGATCACAGATGCACAACCAATTCCTTTTTCGAGATAATTTAGTGATAAACACTAATAAATTAAAAATAGACGTCTATAGAAAAGAAACCAATGCAGACAGATTCATAATGACCGACTCTAATCATTATGGATAACATAAAATGGCTGAAATTAATTTTCTAATTAATACACTTAAATAAAATTCCCACTTAATAAGGCGAGATTTAACAAAGAATTGCAATTCATTAAAAAAAGGTAACGATCTATAACGGTTACTCTTCTATAGACGTAGTTCAGAGGGTAAAGAAAGTTCAGTATAAACATTACGTTAGAAGCGCAACGACTTTAACTGCAGAATACAATCGTGGCAAAAAGGTAATTAAACCTTTTCATCCATATTTCAAAAGGATTAGACAACATTTTTAAAGAACACAATTTGAATATTTGCTTTTCCTTGCAAAACATACTTAAAAATCGTTTGGGCTATGGGAAAGATAAACCTCACCCCACCGAAAAATGGGATATCTACAAAATCAGTTGTAGCGGGTGTGATAGAATTTATATTATATTACAATCAGATTCAAAGAACACATTGCATGTGGTCGATGTGGTAGACTTGAATCATCCAGCGTTGCGCAACATGTAAACGATACCAGACATAAAATCGACATAGAAAACCTTGAATTAGTGAAAAGTGTACAATCGCCGAAAGAGTTATATGCATACGAAACCATATATATAAAAAATTACATGGAGAAACCTATACATCTTATTAAATAGAGAGGTAGCATCCCTGCAATACTCTAGTTTAATTGATTTATGAGGGAGTAATTACGTTGTTCGGGGTTTTGAATTTTTGCGTGAATGCTGTTTTTAATTATTTATTAAGCTGTTTACCTTTGCTTGGTTGGTTGCCTATATAAGGCGTGATCCTGCGTAGTTCCTAGTGGCGTCGCTAGTATCAGCGGCTGTCAGATGTTCGTGCTTGAATTCTTTATTGTCGCATACTTCAATGTGGTACAATAAATGATTTAAAATCTACCCTAATTGAAGTAGCTTCAGTTCGTGAGTGAATGTCCAGGATTCTAATATTATGTGAAGTAAATCAGTCAAACAAACAAGTAGTTCTTGTGTTTTATTCCTCTAATGACAGTGGCACAGAAAAAAAAGAGCTGCACATACAAAAATTGACATCAACACGAACAACAAATCGACAATATTATACACAATGAGCAAATAGCAAAACGGTCGTTTGATTTACACGCAAAATGACGAAATATAAGTTATGGTAAATATACAGTGTCTATTATGTGGAATTTAACAATCGCGAATAGTAATTGTTTTAACGATAATTTAATTAATTGAATACGATATCGAGTATTCAATGTACAGGGCACATCAAAACTAAATATAACTTGAATTACCTTGAATTGCCGACACGGTGCACAGTGGTCAATTTAGGTGGTTTTGCGGAAAAAATTAAATAACTTTTGAACCACACTCCGTTCCGGAGTGAAATTTCGTACAGTGATTATATATATAATTAACTATTTATGACATAAGAAATAATACTTGAATTAGCATATTAGAGGGTAATTATCGATAGAGGAAATAAAAGTTTAAGGAATTTCTACATTTAAAATCGGTTAATATTTCATCATGTTACTGAAGACTTTGTAGCTCAATTTTTACGCAACTTTCTTTAATAGTTATATTGGCAGGATAGCATTTTTTCTTTTCTTTATTTATTAAGTAATAAGGAGGAAGAACATCGAGGCCACTGTCCTTGAGGGCATTTCTTATTACCTCATATTGATGTTTGGATAAATCTGCATCTATCATAAGAGCTAATGCTTTCAATTCCATTAGCAGCTTGAAGTTGTTCCTTAGGAAAAGTTTCACGTAGTTCACATAAAAAAACATTTTAAGTCATGTACTTGATATTTACACTTGATTAATTCACTGCACAATACATCATAATTTATTGATATTGTATCCACTATTAGCTTAGAAAGATATACCGCCAAAGACTGGTGCAATATGAACTACTCTCGATATGAACATCAACAATTTTTAGTTCAGCAAGAGAATAAAGTAACCGTGCTCCTATCTAAGAGGGAGAATAGAAGACGTGAACATAATTTTTACGGTATAGGTATATTGTAAGTATCTGACTCTATTGAATAAATGAAATAAAAAGAATTTAGGTATATTTTTCAAAATAGCGGCAAAAAATATCACTGTATGCTATTTTGTTTGCGGTTTTGAGAATAAGACGTCAAAGATGTAAAAACGCGACCATCGACATTAAATAATTGAGTAGTCTAAATATTACTTTAAATTTCAGGCGATTACCCATCTAACTCTGCATTAAATTTAACTATCTATAATAAAAAAAATGTTTGTAAAATCAATTACTCACTGTCATTATCTATTCCCATTGGTAAAAAATACGTTTCCTTTATATGAAATGTGAAGCAATCATAATAATGAAACTCAAATTTGTGTTTACGATTTATGTTTATTTAATTTTTACATTTCGAAAAAATGTTATTTTCTTATATTTTTAGTTCTATGTTTTACTTACCGGTAGTTTTTTTTTGTACTGTTTTATATATTATTATTTTATATATTTTAAGTGACTTTCGAATTTAATTTTAATTTACCTTTTGACAAAAAACCCGTATTTGATATATTGTGTTTATTAATGTTTACATATTATAAATATCACCTCACTGCTAGTATAGATACCTGCTCTGGGAAAAATTAAATTTAAAACTTTTTCTCCAATTATTTTATTTATGCAGGTGTTAAGTTATAAGTATTGCACTTACTTACACATCAGTAAATTAACATTAATAATACTAAAGAATATGCATGAGTAAAACTAACATTTTTAATTTTTTTAATAATAGTTGCTGGCACGTCAGTTGCGGATCACCCCGTATAATACTTTAGTATAATAGGTAAAATATTACTTATGCAATTACAAATAAATTGTTGCTGTCAAAATTACAAAACTGTGTATGTGTAACACTAATTGAAAATCCTAGTGCTTGTGCTAATATTGTATACTGTGCGCGCTACTAGATTTTTAGCTATTTTTCAGCTAGAGGCAAAAAGTGGCAGCTAAATTTTGTTCGCTCTTGTTCCTTGGGCTATGGAGAACACGTAGAGGAAAGAATCAGTTTGGCGGTTGTTGGCGCTAACATTGAAAAGTCTAGACGAATACTTTCGTGTCAATTACATTGCACTTTTTCGTAAATTAAATAATAACCCTATTGTAAATATTATTAGATCTTAATGATTTTTACTGTATAGTAAGCATAAACCTCCACCTTAACATTTCTGGTACTATTTCTTTCAAAATTTAATTTGTTTCGCTTATAGCATTCTTACTTTTTAGTAATGTTTCAAGTAAAAATTCGATAAATACCATCATTCAACGTCAAAGTGCTACTGAACGTCAGCACTTTTAATTTATGTAACTATTCGCACTAAATAATCATTTCTAATCTTCTGCTTCAGAATGAACCCTAAAATATCACATGTATAGCGCTATTGACAAATCGCTTTTTTCCGCTATATCCCACTGTGCGGTGTGGGCCCTGTGATACCTGCAACAACCGTTGGGGGTGGGTTACCTCGTGTCACCCCTTAGGACAATTACGACAGGTAACTTCTTGAATCGTCTCTTAGAGAAGTAAATTTTCCCAAACCAGCGCAAAATTTCTAAGAGTGGTGCTTATCCTGAGAGCAAAAGGCTGCGAACTATTGGTTCATGTTGACCAAATTTCTGCTGAACAGTGTGAGTTAATTCTACGAAGCCTGATTCGCAATAGCTTGCATAGAACTTGAAGAGAGGGTGGTTTACACCCAATCTTTGCTTCAAAAAGCAAGTCGACCATTATGGCATTGAGTTTCGATGAAGCGAACTATAGTGTGTGGTGGAAGTGGTTACCATAAATTCATTACCTATCATTGAGGAATTGAGAGCGAGGCGTGTCTCCACATACATATCTAGTTCGCAATATATATCTACTCGCAGATGTAAGAACTTGTAAGTGGTGATCTGTGGGA